>LR752069.1:102500-105598 GCA_902729485.2 Mus minutoides
TTATTTTGTCTTGACAGATAACATTGACTGGGTTTATCTATACAAACCCTCACTAATAACTTAGTAAAGGTTTTAAACCATCAGTGAACCTGAGGGACTCAGACAGGTAGTAGATGTTTAGCCAGATAATTACTCCTAATGGTATGCATGTAAACATTCCCTGTTGTAAATTTCTATTTCAATTTATAATTTGATTGTTTGTGTGAACTTGTGATGAACTTTGTAATATGTGATCATGTATTCTGAAAGATGTATAAGTATTAAAAACTAAGAGGAGAGAAAAGATGTTTTTTTTTGCCTTTCAGCCACAGACCGGGCCTAGTCAGTCCCCCTCAATCTGTGGGAATCAGGGGTTCTGGCATATGGACATAGAGTCAGCAGGAATTGGCAGACAGATGCACACAGAAGAGAGTGTGCTGGATCTGAATGTAATTTGTCAAATCAAGCATCAAACTTTTTATACAGAAGAAAATAGGGAAGTTAGGTGACACACCAGCTCAGTACAATGGGGTTACCTGATTCTTACACAAAACAGAGGAATGCAAACACGAAGGACTGGCAGAAACCAGCTGGGATAAAATTCAATGTTAACAATTGGGATCAAAAGGAGCCCCACTTACGGTCATCTTAATCTTAGAAGTCAGGGGCAAGGGCTTTGTGCCCTTGCCAAGGTTCCCATTCTAGTCTATTGTATAGTCCACCTTCCCCCTAAGCCATAGTAAATTCCTGTGTATGGGTGTGTATGGGTGTATAGTTCTAAGTATCTACTCTGGTTCCTCTCTAGACCACAACCTTCCTTCTTCCTAGATAATGGTAAATTCCTGAGTAGGGCAGTGACTTAGCTATCCATGCCCAGGGTCAGCTCAAGGTCTGACTGCCTAGGACTGGTGAAGAATCTAACTTAGCTATATGTCAAAAATTAAATCCTTAGAAACACTTATAATAAAGCAATATTAAGGGAAAGCACACAGATCCATTTACCAACTAAAGCAAGGACATTGGAGCATTCCTTATACAGGATGCCACGGTTCCAGGAGACTAAGTTTCCGTGAACTTTTCACATAGGGACAGCGCCCTGGTTTGGGGGGCCTGTCGCCTGTGTCACTACTGGAGTAGATGTAGCACCTTTCCCTACTTAGAAAAATTTTTCCTTTCCCCACTTTGGATCTTTCTGTTTTTGCCTTTAGATAGCTTTCATACAGAAATGTTTTGCATTATAGTAATAAATGATATAATCATTCTTCGAAGTGTCCCTTTTGCTTCCTGTGACTTTCAACTAGCACACTGAAAGTTAGAGCTGAGCAGCTCTGACTGAGATACTACAAAGGCTATTTAGTAATCCTTTGCTATTTTTAGGAAGAGATGCTAAGTCCCAGAAACTGTAGAGTTTCTGGTCTCAGAGGATCACAGAAGGCATGCCAGCTACCTTAGCAAGGTAACTTAGATAAGTAAACTTTTTATTATTATACAGTAACCCTAAGTAGCTCATAAGACCAAGTCATATACAAAGTCTTCCCCTTCACCAATACTCTTCCCCTCCACTGCCTCAAGAAGAACTGACAGGAAAGGGCAACCCCCTCCAAGGGCTGGCCCCCAACAGTTAGTAGAGTCCTAGAGGTTCTTTCTTTCCTGGAATCTGGGACTTTCTGGTTGCTACACTCAGTACTCCATCGCTGATTGCTACACACCTCTGTTCAATTTCCTGACCCTCTGTACATCTCATCCATTTCCTCCCATACATGATTCTTCCCCTCTTTTTTGCCCTCCCTCAGTTCTCTCCTTCCCAAGACCCTCCCACACTTGACATCCCTAAATTACTTTGTTTCTTCTTTTATGTAGGACTGAAGCACCCACTCTTTGGTCTTCCAGAGATTCATGTGGTCCACGAGTTGTATCATGGGTATTCCATGCTCTTTGCCTAATATCCACTTAGTGAGTACATACCATATGTGGTCTTTTTTGACTGAGTTACCTCACTTAGGATGATATTTTCTAAATACTTCCATTTGCCTGCAAATTATATGAAGTCATTATTGTTAATAGCTGAGTAATATTCCACTGTGTAAATATACTACCTTTGCTGTAACCATTCCTCTGTACAAGGACATCTGGCTCCTTTCCAGCTTCTGGCTATTAAAAATATGGATGCTATGAACATAGTGGAGCATGTGTTCCGATTACATTTTGAACATCTTCTGGATATGTGCCCAGGAGTGGTATAACTGGGTCCTCAGTTAGTACTATGTCCAGTTTTCTGAAGAGCCACCAGACTGATTTCTAAAGTGGTTGTACCAGCTTTGAAATCCCACCAACAATGGAGGAGTACTCCTCTTTCTCCATATCCTCACCAATATCTGCTGTCACCTGAGTTTTTGACCTTAGCTATTCTGACTGGTATGAGATATAATCTGAGGGTTGTTTTGATTTGCATTTCTCTAATTACTAAGGATGTTGAACATTTCTTTAGGAACTTCTTGGCCATTCAAGTTTCCACAGTTGAGATTTCTATATTTAGCTCTATACCCTATCTTTAATAGGGTTATTTGGTTCTCTGGAGACTAACTTCTTGAGTTCTTTGTATATACTGGGTTTTAGCCCTCTTTGGATGTCAGATTGGTAAAGATCTTTTCCCTAACTGCTGTTTACTGGTTTGTCTTATTGAGAGTGTCCTTTGCCTTACAAAAGCTTTGCAATTTTATGAAGTCCAATTTGTCAATTCTCTATCTTAGGGCATAAGCTATTGGCATTCTGTTCAGGAAATTTGCCCATGTCAACGTGCTCAAGGCTTTTCCCCACTTTTTCTTCTATTAGATTCAGTGTATCTCATTTTATATGGAGGTCCTTCATTCACTTGGACTTGAGCTTTGTACAGGGAGATAAGAATAGATCAATTTGCGTTCTTCTACATTTTGACCAGCCATTGAACCAGCACCATTTCTTGAAAATGCTGTCTTTTTTCCACTAGATGGTTTTAGCTCCTTGGTCAAAGATTAAGTGGCCATAGGTATGTGGGTTTTCTGGGTCTTCAGTTCTATTTCATTGATATACCTGCCTGTTACTGCACCAATACTATGCAGTTTTTTGTTTTATGTTTTTTT
>LR754423.1:0-30396 GCA_902729485.2 Mus minutoides
GGCGCGGCGGCGCGGTTCTGGCTGGGGGAGGCCCAGCCTCCGGTGGGGCGGAGTTCTCAGTTCCTGCCCCTGGAGTGAACTGCTGACCCGCTGCTCCCAAAACCACCTCTGCACTCACGCGTAACCCCAATGCGATCTTAAAGTCCTGGGGTGTCCCTAGCTGTGTCCGCTGGGCTCAGAGGAAAGATGGCGCGGCCTAGTTTCATTTCTGAGACCAGAAGATGCCAGTAAAAATAGAAATGATCCAGCTGAGAACAGGACTCTTCCCCAATTCTGGGCTGTTAGAGCCCCACCCACCAGAAACTGAATTTTTCTCACAATGTGTATTGCTGTCACAAGTCCCCTCAGAACTAGATGGAGACTCTTCCAAGATCCCAGATGTGCCCTTCCCCTAACCTTGAGCAGGCTAAACAGACCTTAATTGTTTGAAGCAGATACAATTTGTTTTTTTTTTTTTTACACAATGTAAGGCTATTAGCCATTCCTGGAGGCAAAACTTTCCAATGATATTGCTTTATGGGCTCTTTACAATTACAAGCTCACTGAAAGCAAACCCTTTACAATCAGGATGCATAGGGACAGTATAAAAACAATCCTCCAACTGGTTAACACCTTTCAAGGGTCTGGCCAGTATGACAAAGACAAAAGGAATGCCACACAAGCCTCTGCTGAGGCTGCTCTGAGCTCAATTGTAAATATTTCTTAATCTGAGCCTATTAGGTCTGGCCCAATGATTACCCCTCCTGCAGCAAGGATAGATTCCAGGGGAGTGATTCTGCCACCTGTCTATGACTCTATCTTTTGGGGCAGTCTTTCCTAAAATGATTTATGCTCCCATATTTAAAACATTCCTTATCACCTCAGCTCTGTGAAAGCACTGCTTATGCTGTAGTCCCCAGCAAGGCAGCAGCCATAGCCAAACCCTGATTGTATGAGGGTCCAAATTCTGTACAAAGACAAATGTGTTCATATAAGTCTGTCTTTGCTTTGTATGGCTGGATGACTACATGGCAAAATATATTAGCATTCAAATAAGACAATTGTGTAATAAAAGGAACTCCTGCCAAAGTCTCCAAAAAGTCTACCAGCTGCTTTTAGAAGTTCCTTGGGAGCCTGTTAGATAAACTCTCATTGAGATCTCTTTTCCAATCTTGGGGGGTTAAATTTTGCTTCCAGCACTATATCCAATAAAGTTTGTATAAAGGGGGCAGCAGGCCCATACTTTGCCACAGCTGTTTTTAACTTTTACTACTCTCGCAATCATCTCCACTTGCTTGATTTGTTCTTAATTACAAACCTGGGTGAGTTAGAATCCTGAGCCCGTGTTCAAACTGCATACTGCAGCCAATGGAACACTAGCAGGACTTTGAATCCTTCAGTGTATGTTATTTATTATATGGAGGGTATTTTAATTAGCTGATCCTTCAGAAGGAGTTTTACTACAAGGTTTTGCTCTCATACAATGGACTTTAAAATTTTGGAGTAGTTGTTGCTCCAGAAAAGATTCAAAGGCAATATCTTTTTCAATATTTGGGACATCAGCTATATTCTAAACAAACTGTGGCACACAAAATTCAAATAAGAAAGAATAGTTTACTTACTGTAAAAAGCTTCTAGATGTTAATTGGCAAAGACCTCACCTTCAGCTCACCACAGGAGGACTTAAGCCTCTGTTTGACATTCTCAAGGGGGATGCAAATTAACTTGTGAGGGACAAATAGCTTTGCAGAAAGTAGAAGAAGCTACTATAATCAATTGTTGGCTGTTTGTGTTAGTTATTGCTACTCATGTGCGCACAGCAATTCTTTGGCAAAGGGACCATTAATGTGGATACATCTTTCTTCACCTCCAAGTAAAGTTTGAACACCCTATTGTGAAATTGTTGCTGTGTTAATACAGAATTGTAGGATAAAATCATGAAAGTTTTGGAAAGAATGTCTTAAGAACCTGATGAAACATTTCTTCCTTATTTCAAACAGCAATTAAATTGGATATTGCAGAATACTGATATTTGGCCTATTGCATGGCAAACATTTTAGGCAAAATTGATAATCATCATCTAAAAGACAAGTTGTTACCTCTATGCATGCTTTTGTATTTCCTGTAAATTTACCCATGCAGTCAATAAAGAATACATTACTGTAAACAGCTCACCTAAGGGGAGAGAAGTATATATAATTGGATCACATGTTTTCTTGAGTTTCCCTCCACTTCAGCACAAATAATTGAATTATGTGCTGCAGCTACTGTTTTTGAAATATTGAAAAATCAAGCTTTTAATTTGTAGACTGATAGTCAATATATAGCACATGGTTTGCAATTGCTTGAAATTGTTCCTTTTTTAGATTCTGCAAATTCTCAAATTTTGTAATTATTTATGCAAATGCAACTCAAGAGAAAGTACTGTTCCTTTAAAGGACTGTCTTGGACATTTAAGAGTTCATACTGAATTGCCTGGACAGACCCCTTAAGGCAATACCATAGCAGATTTGTATACCAGGCAGATTATAAGCCTTACACAGGTACAATTAGCCATACAATCTCATTCTTTACATCATCAAAGAGTAATAGCTTGAGACAATAATTTGGTATTTTTAGAGAATGTGCACATTAAATTGTAAAGACTTGTTCTCAATGTCCTCAGTTTCTATCTTTACTACATAATGGTGTTAATCCTCGAGGTCTTATACCTAATCAATTATGGTAAATGGATGTTACTCATATTTCTGATTTTAGAAAATTAAAATATGCACATGTGACTATTCATATCTTTTCAGGCTTTCTAGTTGCAACTGCTTTAACAGGAGAATCAACTAAAAATGTAATTAGTCATTGCTTGCATTATTTTCCTATGTTTGATGTTCCAAATCAGATTAAAACAGATAATGGAACTGGCTATTACAGTCAAGCATTGGAGATGTGACTGTGGGACAGGATATTCTGCTACTGTTTGAGTAGTGAAAACAAATCTGAACAGCAAAGAGGGCTATATTTGCAAAAAGGGGGTATCTGAGTATTTTAGGTTTTCTATGGCTATAATAAACACCATGACCAAAATCAACTTGGGTCAGAAAGCATTTTGGTGGTGGTAGGGAGTGGGTTATTGTGGGGAATGGGCACGGCCACATGGGCCAAAGATGGCACCTGGCTTTATGCCAAGCCCCGTGACCTCACTTGTTTATCCCAGTCTCAGTCATACACAGTAAAAGCAGAGCGCATAACTCATTGGAGAGATTAGCGCAACATCTCACGATGCCATTCTATCAGCCAATCCTGCATGCTGCCTTGGATGTGTGCGTTTATGATTGGGTGGTGTGAGGTGGCCTGAGAATGGGAGTATAAATTGAGGGCAGCCCCAGATGACAGACTGACCGGCCAGTGACCAGACCAGACAGACCGGCCAGGGGCCAGAGAGCAGCTGCGTTAGGCCAGGACCAGAGGGGCCAGAGACCAGAGACCAGAGACCAGCGTAGCATTAGGCCAGAGAGCAACAGATGAGGAGAGCAGCACCAGCGTTAGCCAGCCAGCGTAGGAGAGAGCAGAGTGAGTGAGTGAACGGCTGCTGTGTGAAACCTGAGAGAAAGAGAGAAGCAGAATAAAGCTGGCGCAGCGACGAGGCAAGTTGCTTGGAACCTACCCTGCTGTTTCCCCATGTCGTTTCTTCCCATTGTCTCTGCCAGACTGAGACATGGGAGAACGGGCCCACGGCAGGTTATACTTCTACATCATAGTCCATCATTGAAGGAAGTCAGTAAAACAACTCAAGCAGGTTATGAGCCTGGAGACAGAAGCTTATATACGGACCATGGAGCATGTAGGTTACAGGCTTGTTCCCATTCCCTGCACACCCTTTCTTACACAACACAGGATCACCAGCTCAGGGATCAAACTATGGACTAGACCCTTCCCACAAATCACTGATTAAAAATATTTCTCAATTGAGGTTCCCTCCTTTCAGATAACTTTAACTTGTGTCAAGTTCACATAAAATGTGATAATTCACAATAATATGAATTAAAGAGATACCTCAATGAGTGACCTCTGAATGGGGGAAAATGGAAAGGAACTACCAGAGCCTATGTCCTGTTGGATTTAACTCCTGGGGCAAGAGGAGTATAAAATCATTTTGGTGTTAGTATATTTGTTTGATTAGGATGTCTTTATCCTGACTGGTAACTATCTGCTACCCAAGCATGCATGCTAGGCTACACAGAGAGGTGCAGGGGTCAGAGTCAGAGGCAAGAGAATAGGATGCTATCTCATTAAAGATGTTCTTTGCAGCTCTACAATGGGACCCCAAGCTTTGTATATGCTAGGCTAAGTACTCAACCTCTGACCTACATCCCCAGCATGCTAGTTTTCATGTTTGGTGACTTAAACATTGAACACATGTTGAGTCAGAGAACAACTTGTGAGAGTTTCTTTTTTTGCCCTGCTATGTGGGTCCTGGCTCATTAACCACAAAACCAAGCACCTTACCAACTTTTAAGTCTTCCTTTTTATTGTTCATGACATCTTTTGGAGTTTTGGAGTCAGGTCTCCTTACATAGGCCTCAGTGGTTTAGAACTCCATGTAAACACTAGGGCAAACTTGCTTCCATCCTCTGCTTCTGCTCCCTGACTCCTAGTATTACACTACTACACCACCACACACAGTTGTTTTTGTTTTTGGGGAACAGGGTCTCAGATAGTCTAGGCTGGTATCAAGTTGAGGAAGTAGCTGATGGTAGCCTTGCATTCTTTTGTCTACCAAGCTACATCCTCCAGGTCGTGAGATTGTAATAGTAAACACTGAGGCTGGTCACAGTGCTAAACACTTTTATATCAGTTCTAGGGACACAGAAGGCCAAACTGATCTACATAGCAAGTTCCAGGTCAGCAAGCAAGATCCTGTCTAAAAGGAAGAATAGAGCGAGGGAGGGAGGAAGGGAAGGAGAGAAGGAGGAAGGAAGAGAGAGAGAGACAGAGAGAAAATAAGTAAACACTGGAAATATTTTTGTTTATTCTGTTTGTTAAATTTTCGCTTACATTGTTTTGTCACATATGAGTATGTGCACCCTTGTACACATGTATTGTTATGTGGGGGTATCAATCTTGGGACAAAATGTGGGTTCCCTGGGATTGAACTTGGGTTATCAGGCTTGGCACCTTTACCTACTGAGCAGGTTTGTGTTCTCAGGTAGGAATTGATATAACTCTGGCTAGCAGACCAATTCAGTTGCCACCCAGGCCTAGATCCAGGGCTTTGAGTTGAATCACCCCCAATATCTACCTCAACTATTAATTGCTGGAATGCATGAAGGAGATAATCTTCTAGAACCAAAGCACAATCTCCATGAAGCAGCACAACAAAAGGTATCCTAGAGGAGTCCCAGTGAGGACCCAGTACTGATATTAAAGCAGAAGTCAGAGTCCTCAAACCAGACCAATGACTCACTGCAATGATCATTTGTAAGAAAAGCTGTTTGGTGATTATCTTGTTAGATGCTGAGAAAGCATTTGAGAAAATCCAACACCCATTCATGATAAAAGTCTTGGAAATATCAGGAATTCAAGGCCCATACCTAAACATAATTAAAGCAATATACAGCAAACCAGTAGCCAACATCAAACTAAATGGAGAAAAACTCGAAGCAATCCCACTAAAATCAGGAACTAGACAAGGCTGCCCACTTTCTCCCTACCTATTCAATATAGTACTTGAAGTCCTAGCCAGAGCAATTCGACAACAAAAGGAAGTCAAGGGAAAGGAAGAAGTCAAAATATCGCTATTTGCAGATAATATGATAGTATATATAAGTCACCCCAAAAATTCCACCAGAGAACTTCTAAACCTGATAAACAGCTTCAGCACAGTTGCTGGATATAAAATTAACTCAAACAAATCAATGGCCTTTCTCTACACAAAGAATAAATGGGCTGAGAAAGAAATTAGGGAAACAACACCCTTCACAATAGTCACAAATAATATAAAATATCTTGCTGTGACTCTAACTAAGGAAGTGAAAGATCTGTATGATAAGAACTTCAAGTCTCTGAAGAAAGAAACTGAAGAAGATCTCAGAAGATGGAAAGATCTCCCATGCTCATGGATTGGCAGGATCAATATAGTAAAAATGGCTATCTTTCCTAAAGCAATCTGCAGATTCAATGCAATCCCCATCAAAATTCCAACTCAATTCTTCAACAAATTAGAAAGGGCAATTTGTAAATTCATCTGGAATAATAAAAAACCTAGGATAGCAAAAACTATTCTCAACAATTAAAGAACCTCTGGTGGAATCACCATGCCTGACCTCAAGCAGAGCAATTGTGATAAAAACTGCATGGTGCTGGTACAACGACAGACAAGCAGATCAATGGAATAGGATTGAAGACCTAGAAATGAACCCACACACCTATGGTCACCTGATCTTTGACAAGAAAGCTAAAACCATCCAGTGGATAAAAGACAGCATTTTCAACAAATAGTGCTGGCACAACTGGCGGTTATCATGCAGAAGAATGTGAATTGATCCATTCTTATCTCCTTGTACTAAGATCAAGTATAAGTGGTTTAAGGAACTCCATATAAAACCAGAGACACTGAAACTTACAGAGGAGAAAGTGGGGAAAAGTCTCAAAGACATGGGCACTGGGGAAAAATTCCTGAATAGAACAGCAATGGCTTGTGCTGTAAGATCAGCAATTGACAAATGGGACCTCATAAAATTGCAAAGCTTCTGTAAGGCAAAAGATACTGTCAATAAGAAAAAGGCCACCAACAGATTGGGAAAGGATCTTTACCAATCCTAAATCTGATAGGGGACCAATATCCAATATATATAAAGAACTCAAGAATCTGGACTCCAGAAAATCAAATAACCCCATTAAAAAGTGGGGCACAGAGCTAAACAAAGAATTCTCAACTGAGGAATTCCCACTGGCTGAGAAGCACCTGAAAAAATGTTCAACATCCTTAATCATCAGGGAAATGCAAATCAAAACAACCCTACGATTCCACCTCACACCAGTCATAATGGCTAAGATAAAAAATTCAGGTGACAACAGATGATGGTGAGGATGTGGAGAAAGAGGAACACTCCTCCATTACTGGTGGGATTCCAAGATGGTAAACCACTCTGGAAATCAGTGTGGCAGTTCCTCAGAAAACTGGACATAGTACTACCAGAGGATCCAGCAATACCTCTTCTGGGCATATACCCAGAAGATGTTCCAACTGGTAACAAGGACACATGCTCCACTATGTTCATAGAAGCCTTATTTATAATAGCCAGAAGCTGGAAAAAACTCAGATATCCCTCAACAGAGGAATGGATACAGAAAATGTGGTACATTTACACAATAGAGTACTACTCAGCTATTAAAAACAATGAATTTATGAAATTTCTAGGCAAATGGGTGGATCTGGACAGTATCATCCTGAGTGAGGTAACCCAATCACAAAAGAACTCACATAACATGTACTCACTGATAAGTGGATATTAGCCCAGAAACTTAGATTACCCAAAACACATGAAACTTAAGTACGAAGACCAAAGTGTGGACACTTTGCCTCTTCTTAGAGTTAGGAACAAAATACACATGGAAGGAGTTACAGAGATCAAGTGTGGAGGTGAGACAAAAGGATGGACCAACCAGTGACTGCTGCAGCTGGGGATCCATCCTAGAACCAGCCACCAAATGCAGACACTTGCATACGCCAGCAACATTTTGCTGAAAGGACCCTGATATAGCTGTCTCATGTGAGGCTATGCCAGTGCCTGGCAATCACAGTCAGCTATTGGATGGAACACAGGGTTCCAATGGAGGAGTCAGAGAAAGTACCCAAGGAGCTGAAGGGGTTTCCAGCCCTATAGGTGGAACAACAATATGAACTAACCAGCACCCCCAGAGCTCATGTCTCTAGCTGCACATGTAGCAGAAGATGGCCTCGTTGGCCATCATTGGGAAGAGAGGCCCCTTGGTCTTGCAAACTTTATATGCCCCAGTACAGGGGAACACCAGGGCCAAGAAGTGGGAGTGGGTGGTTAGGGGAGCAGGGTAGAGGTTGGGGGACGGTTAGGGGCCTTTTGGGATAGCATTTGAAATGTAAATGAAGAAAATATCTAATAAAAAATTGGAAAAAAAAAGAAAACCTGTTTGAGCAAAATGGTATGCTATATGACACACCACAGTTTCCACTGTGAGATTTTTCTGGATTTTTTTGGGGGGGGGCGTTGGTTGCAAGGATGGAAGATGGGTATGGAAGGAAGAGAATAACAGTGAGTTTGGGGTGCTTGATATAAAATTCACAATGAAGCAGTAAGAAGGGTTTTTCTTGTTTGTTTTTTAAAAAAGAAGTTGATTGGGACCTCCTGCCTAGTTCAAGATCTGCAGCCAATCAATTCTGCAATAGTTCTCCAACCCCTCACCCCCATCCACCCTTACACATTCTTTCCAGCCATCCCCTAAGGGACCTCTCATTCCTCATTTCTGAACCTCAAGGAAACCTTCTTTTCTATCTTCCTTAACACCAAGTCTCGAAACCTTTTTTACTTCCATATGGACTGATCCTGACAACCACATCTCTATCAAACTCACCTGGACTGTCCTCCTCCAGGGGTTCCAGGACAACCCACACCTATTTGGACAGGCCCTGGCCTTAGATCTAGTCTCTTTGTCTCTTGCCAATCTGAACTTGGGCAAAATGTAGATGACCTTCTCTTCTGTAGTCAATCCCTACAAATCAATCAAACTAACTCCTCTGATTTCTCAGTTCCTCGCCAAGCCAGGGTAACAGAGTCTCACTCCCTCAATTGTCCACAATTGTCCAATATCTCAGGCCATCTACTTGAGACTAATTATTACCCCAATCCACAAAACAATTATCCTGGATAAAAACAAAACAAAACAAAACAAAACAAACCTAATCTAGTCCCTCGTGGTCCCTCTGCCAAAAAGGAGATTTTATCATTCCTAGGACTAGTTGGTTTCTTATATTCCCAGATCCTCTCCTTTTCCCTCCATGCCCAGTTCCTATATGAAGCAACACTTGACCCTCACATGAACCCATTCTCACATCCATTACCAAGCCCTTTCAGAAGCTCCAAAAGACACTTCCTCAGGCCCCAAGCTTGCACCTCCCAGACCTAACCCATCTCTTTTCCCACTATGTAACAAAAAATGAGAGATATGCCCTTGGGGTCCTAGGTCACCAGCCAGGTCCTTCCTTTGTACCCATGGTATACCTGTCAAAGAAATTAGACTTTACCATATAGTGATGGGCACCCACATTCATTTTTTTTAAGCAGCTGTCAAGCTCCTATTCAAACTCCAAAGAACTAACTTTTGGGTTACCTACCACTATTTTCTCCTCCCATAACTTTCCCCACTTCTTAATATATAAAAGCCTATAAACTCTATTTATTTCCTGGGTTCTCTCTTTCCAGAAGCAAACAATGCCACACTTACTAATCAATCATGCCAACATCTCAACATCTCAAATCTTCCTCCCAGACCAAACACAAACCACTCTCCATTTCATTCTTGCATTGAAGCCTTAGAGAAACTGCTGCTCCACTCCTTACATACACAGGGTGCACATTGCTCTGGCCATGTATTCCTAACACACAAATGGCAGATCCTTTTACAAAGGGAGGGGAAGCGGAAAACAAACAAACAAACAAACAAACAGGCTATGCCATAGTGTCAGATACTGAGGTATTTGAAGCACAGACCCTCTCCTGCCCACAGATTTCAAATAAGCCTTTCATATTCCCCTGTCTCACACTTCCATCTAGAAAGAGTGCTAACTATTTACAAAAAGAGGAGGATCAATAACCAACTAAGACCAAATTATGGCCATGCTACAAGCCACACATCTCCCCATGGCTATAGAAATTGTCCACAGCTGGTTCCACCAGACCCAAAATTCTACAATATCTAAGGGAAATAACAGACCTGATGAGGAGGCTAAGACTGAAGCCCTTAGAGGCCCAGACCTGTCCCACCCATTGTAGGACATCATCACACTATCATTTCCAACACCCTCCACATTCAACAAATTCTGTTCTATCTATACTAGCTCTTTCATCCTAATAGTCAAGACTCATCTCTTCAAGGCTCACTTGCAACCCATTTAAGGGTTATTACTGCCTCTTGTAAAATATGTCAAGAATCATAACCCAACTCATTATCATATCCCCCTTGTTCCTACTTACCAGCCCAGAAGTTCTTTCCCCAGTGCTGATGAGCAACTTGACTTTACCAATATGCCCACAGTTAAATGTGTTAGGTGCCTCCAGTTCTTGGTAGACACATTCTCAGGGTAGGTGGAAGCATTGCCACTACCAGCAAAAGGGCTCAAGACAGACTCTAACCTTTTTTTTCTTTTTTTTTTTCCCGAGACAGGGTTTCTCTGTTTAGCCCTGGCTGTCCTGGAGCTCACTTTGTAGACCAGGCTGGCCTCGAACCCAGAAATCCTCCTGCCTCTGCCTCCCGAGTGCTGGGATTAAAAGCTTGCGCCACCACACCCGGTTTCAGACTCCAACCTTTAATGTCAGAGATAAAGCCCCACCTCCCTCAAGTCGGACAATGGCCATATTGTCCAAAGGCTGCAACATCCTTGATATTTCCATATTCCCTACCAACCCCAACTACTCAGTAAAAATTGAATGACTAATTACTCCTTATAAAATAATTTAGAACTCTCAGAAGAATTTCACCTCAACTGGGTAAAACTCCTACCACTTTCTTCTTGTTTTCCTGCTTTAACTGTACCCCTACATTAATTTATATTCTTCATTCTGCAATGGCAAATTCAAAAAATTCTAATCAAACAATTAAGCCGTAATTGCTACAGGATTACCAACGGCTAGCAGAACCAGGGACTCATGACTACCAAATATGTCCTGATAATGACAATCAACAATGCTCCAAAGACGTTGCCTCCTTCATACACAACAGCAAGTGGTCTAAAGAGCACAGCACCCCATCCCTGGCTCATAAATCATGTCTAAATATTTCCTCACATTTTATGATAAATAAGAGGAGGAATTTTTGAACTACCTCTCTCCTAGTCCACCTTGAATAATGGACAAACAGCAGCCACATTATCACCAGTCATTGAAAAGCAACACATTTTCATTTACCACAAGTAGTGTATTTTCCCTGTGCTATATATTCTTTTGTAAAAAGTCAGTGTCTTCATTGCCCACTCTCTTTTTTTCCTGTCTATCCTCACTCAGAAATAACCTCTGTATACAACACACAACAATCCTCTCCCTTGAAGCCTGTTACATGGTATGACTTTGTAGTGTTCCTTGGTTCCAATCTGCCAGTGCAGCCTTAACTTCCTTGACAAAAGCCATGATACACCAGTGGGGAACTGGAAGCAAGAGAATCAAGAATTCAAGGTCAGCCACTTGAGATCCTATTAACATAGAGTTCACCTATCTGGGAATTCTCTAATGTGCTTTAAATCAGGCCTGCAAGAATGGGGAGATCTAATCATGCTGGACTTCTGCAGAATAAAACACTTTGCGTTTACATACTATTTAAATCCAAGGTGTCATTCTTCGGGGAATCATGGCACTTATACTATTACCAGTTTGCCCTTGTTGCAGTCCAATGATACTGTCTGGGTCATGTAAGCAGCCAAAGGGACACTGGAATGACCCTGGACAGAACTCTAAAGGGTGATTCTTTCCACTCCTCTAGCAGTGAAGGTAGCTGGCATTGCACCATTAATCCACTATATCCAGATCAAAAAGTGATTGCCATGACTGCTATGAAATAACTGTCTCTGGACTAAGGACCCATTAAAATTAAAGTTTCATTTGGTCTTCAAGCCTTTTTATGCCCTGACACTCTGCCTCCACCTTAGTATTATGTTTGGTATGAATACAGGGTCATGACCCAACCCTCACTGTCTTCAGGCCTGGACCTGGGAGCTAAGAAAGACAAATACAGGTAAGGTATTACCTAATGTAAATATAGGCCAACAACCCATATTCATTTTACCTTTGTTTGCTGATGCCCACATTAAATGTGTATTGTATTATAGAAGGGAAGGATAAAGTTATTTATTTATTGAGATAGAAATACAAGTTTTACAAATCTATGCATGCCCTGCAGCTAAGCCCCCTGGCTGCTGATTCCCACTAAAAACAAAACAAAAGAAAACAAACAAAACAAGTTTGTGAAACTGAGGCTTTCTGGAAAATTCCTTTAAAAAGATTCTAGTCTTAGGGAAATGCAGTGGAAGCTTTTGGCTTCTTTGGAAAGTGAGTTATGTCAAAGGATGTTTTCCTGAAGCGGGCACAGTTGAGAGGATGTTTTTCTAAAGCAGGAACGTGAAAGGATGCACTACGCAGGATTCTTTGCTAAGGACACATATGTATTGCTTCACCTTACATTGTGTTTGTCATGACTCCATAAAGGGAAACTTCTCATGAGGGTTCTATGGCTTCTTGCCCCCTTCCACGGACTTGGGCCAATTGGTAGAGTGATGTCAGCTGATACAGACTCACATGGAGTTTTGCTAAAATAGACTCACATGGTGGGGGCAAGACCTGTGCAAGAACATGTGATATTTGGAAGGACTATAAATAGGACCCAACAAACTGTGAGAGAGGCTTGCATAGCTAGCTTTGCAAAACTTCTTGGTCTTGTGTACTCACTGAGAGAGGCACAGCTGAGAAGTCCTGGTGTCCCTGGCAGTCTTGGTTGCTCCTGTTGACTTGCTCCAACTTGGCTGAGGCCTGGCTGTTTCTGCTGGATCTTGCCACCACTGCTGATTTGTGTTTGATATCCTGACACTACTGAATTGAACTGCTGGAGTTTTGCAAACTCCAAAGAACTATTTCTAAGCAGGACCACTCCCCCCCCCACACACCACCCCATCCTAATAACCTTCTCTTCCACTACCTCTGGTGCGTGGTGGGCTAGAAGAGAGGTTACAGCATTTAAGAAAATAGGGTTTGAAAATTTTAAGCCTACAAGAAAACAGAAGCAAACCTGGAGAACAAACCTATTTTAAGCAACTCAGTACTTGTATTTGTACCTTTCACTGCCACAGGCCAAGCAAGAAGAACAACAAATGGTTTTGGAACTCATGGAATGTCGCCCACAGGTTAGCACAGCTACAGTGGATTTGTCTAAAGAGGCATGGCCCTGAGGACTACCTTTTCTGAGGAATTCATGCTGTTATGGAGTTTTGCTCTGCTTGTTGCCTTCATATCCCCCTTAATCTAAGAATTGTATGAAAACTCGCTGGGGGCTTCCAGACCTTCACTGGGCAGTATCACTGGCACTCACAATAATGATGCTTGATCTCTTTCAGGCATTGCTGCTGGAGCAGATTAATGATTTAATCACCACCCTAGGAAAGAACTTAGAGATGTAGATTGTTGACAATGAGTACTACCCCTAGAAGATATTTTGAAAAGTATAATTGCTAGTGAAGCTAGATTAAGATGTTTTTGCTGCTGGCCAAACTTTTTGACTGTAGAAAATCTTAGGGAGCAACTTGAGACTCAGAAAGGCACACACTTATTACTTAAGGAAGGGACTTTTTAAGGCTAGGAAACAACAACATTGGCAGCACTGGCTGGCTTGACTCTCACTGAGGCTGAACTGGTGATAATGGATTCCCTATGCTTCCTCATATGGTTTAATTAAAATTGCTGACGAGTAGATGTGTATTCTGACGATTTAAAGTAGCTATGACTGACTTTTTTTTTCTCATTCAAAAGGAATTTATTAAGTTTTCATAGATTTAAAAATCATTATATAAGGACATCTGGCTGTTGAGTCAGTATTTTTAAAGCTTTTCATGTTTAACAGAGCTTTGAATTCTGACGATTAATCAGCTGGCCTTAAAATGATCTTACTTTTGAGTTATAATGATCCGGTAACCCTAACCTTACATGAATTTTCTTTTTTCTTTTTTTTGAAGGGGGGGGGATCCAGACAAATGTATGCTGTTTTCAATGTATACTTTTTTTTCTCTTTATTAGATATTTTCTTCATTTACATTTCAAATGTTATCCAGAAATTTCCCCTTACCCTCCCGCATCCCCGCCCTGCTCCCCTACCCACCCACTCCCACATCTTGGCCCTGGCATTCCCCTGTACTGGGGCATATAAAGTCTGTATGACCAAGGGGGCCTCTCCTCCCAATGATGGCCAACTAGGCCATCTTCTTCCATATGTGCAGCTAGAGACATGAGCGCAGGGGGAACTAGTTAGTCATGACTGACTTTTTATAGATACACAACAAAGACAAGTTGCTAAGGAACTCCCTTATCCCTACATTCTGATTGGTGAAATAACTTGGCAAATTTGTAGATTTTTTGTTTGTTTGTTTTTTGGTTTTTCGAGACAGGGTTTCTCTGTATAGCCCTGGCTGTCCTGGAACTCACTTTGTAGACCAGGCTGGCCTCGAACTCAGAAATCCGCCTGCCTCTGCCTCCTGAGTGCTGGGATTAAAGGCGTGCGCCACCACGCCTGGCTGGCATTTGTAGATTTGTAGTTTGTAGATTTTGGGCTTGAACACCCTGTAGGATCTTAACTCAGGGTCATTGTTCAGCTCCCAAATCTGGACCATGGCCCTGGCTGACCAGTCCTGGAGCACATTCTTAATAAACTGTCCTGGTCTGACTGAAATTAGTGTCTGTGTGGTTTGTGAGGCAATCCCTGCACCCCAACAGTATGTATACGTGTAAAACTTGTGTGGGGGTGTGTTAGAACTTGCTCCATCCACTAACTGTGTGTATATGTGTATATATGTGTGAAATGCTTGGAGCCTGCTTGCTGGAGCTTTGCTTCATCCATTCATTGGGTGACTGTCTATCTGCCTGTATGTCTATATGCATGTATTTATATGTATGAAAATTATTGGAGTCTGACTTTTGCTACAGCCACTCAGTGTGTGTGTGTGTGTGTGTGTGTGTGTGTGTGTGTGTGTGTATGACTTTCTCTTTTCTTTCTTACTGGCCCCTAAGAGTTAAAAGAGTTCAGAGTAATTTGCTGGCCACAGGGTGTGCCCGCTCAGTGAATCAACCTTTGCTCTCTCAGAGAAAGTCAGCTGAGTAATTTCTCTAATTTCTGGCTGCCATAGGCAGCAGCCAGCTTCAGTCCAGATAGTGGCCAGAACCTTGTCAGTCCTCCTTGGTGCTGACCTGTCAGCTGTTCTCAGTACTAATCCCAGTTGCCAAAAGCACACCCCACTGCCTGCCTTGGTTCAACCCTGTAGTGTTAAAGACCAGTGCTGAAAACTTTGAGCATTCCACTCACTGTATTCTCAAAAGAGCAAGGGTCAATATAAAGTTTTTGTTGGTGGTCGTCATGGCTATCATCATGTTCACAAGTAAAATGGTGTAAATAAACGTAAGCTTATGCTTTGAAGTTGTGAGATGCTTTGTGTGCTGGAATGTGAAGATAAGGACCCTGGCATGGTCATCTTGGAAGGGAGGTCAACATTGCCAAATTAATTTTTCTGCTAAATGTCTAGTTCTTCATGTATAAATAGTTTATCAGAGCCATATATGTTAATAAATGTGCTTAACATGAGCCATCAGGTTATGCTAGACATACTGATCTTAACCCTTCTATCCCTGTCTTCTCATCCCAGGTCCTTACACTGGTCACTCCACTTTGGGGGCGGGAGTAGCTAATTGTTGGTATTTGGTGTCATAGACCAAGCTGCTTGTGTGTGTGTGTGTGCGCGCGCGCAGATTTCCTTAACTGTTCTGAGACTCTCTGTAGATTGGGTTTAAACTTTTGATGTCCTGTTTTCACCTCCCAAATGCTGGCATGATAGGCCTCTGTCACAACAGAAATCTGGGAAAATGTTAATGTCTTAGCTACCAATATGCAGGGGAGAGCGGTGTGATCAATCATAGGTGTGCCTTACTGAAGTTGCTGATGCCTGATGAAAAGCAAATTTTATATCCAATATTAAATTTGATCTAGGTGGGCTAGGCATCCTTAGCTGTGAGGCATGTGGATCACTCCACTGCACATTGTTTAATAGTCCTTGTATTGTATCCTAGAGACCCTATGCCTACAAGGAGAAGTGCCTACTGAGTGCAGGAACAATGCAAGGAAAAGTTCTACTGCAATGTAAGTCTCCACAGGTCTGGGACAATTCTGTGCTTAAGATGGAAGGTGATGCACATCACATGCCTCCCCTCCCTCCCTCCGTCCCTCCCTCCCTTCCTCCTTCTCTCCTCCTTTCCCTCCCTCCTTCCTTCTTTCCTTTCCTCCTTTCTCCCCCTCCCTCCTTCCTTCCTTCCTTCCTTCCCTTCTTTCTTTTAATGTGGCTATGATTTTTGAAAATTATTATTCATTTTGTGTATAAGGGTGTTTTACCTGCATGCATGTCTGTGCACCACCTGTGCATTTGGTGTCTTTGGAGACCAAAAAGAGCATCAGATCACCTGGCACTGGAGTTAAAAATGGCCCTGAGCCTCCCTGTGGGTGTGGAGATCAAACCTGGGTTCTTTGGAAGAACAGCCAGTGCTCTTAATTGTTGGGCCATCTCTCTAGCTCCATCTAGAAGGTTTAGAAAGGGCTTTCACAGATGATCCTTGTGATAGGGTCCTGTGAACCTCTGTCGCTAAGGTAGCTGCTCCTGTCACTCAGCTCTCACCATCCAATCAGGACCTCCAGAAGGACCGTCGCTTACAATGGGGTGGGTACTTCCGGTCCGCCATGCTGGAGGCTAGGATACAGTGCTGAGGAAGGGGCTCTGGGTCTTGCGTGATACACTGCTACCCGCAGGCGGGAGTTGAAAAGAGAGTGGGGAGAGCTCGGAATCTGCGCTATGGTGAGAGGGGCTGCCATCCCCATACGGGGAGGAGTCGCGGGAGTCCGCATGGCGTTCATTCCGGGGTGCGCGAACCGGCAGCTAGTCGGTACCCCGTTAGGTTCCGTGGGGTCCCTGCACCTCCCAAGCCAGAGCCGACCCCTGAATGACTTCGATCCGCTGCCTGCGCCTGCGCAAAGAATGGGGCGCAGCGCTTTGTGTGAAAACATCCTTGTTGACGTCACCGTGCAGCCAGTGCCTCCGCTGCTTTTATTATTGCAAGGGAAGGCAGATTTGCTGACTGAGCCCTGGGTTCCTCTAGCATCTTCTAGAAGTTCTGCGCTTGGCACTTGACATTCGGGTGTAGGCTCTGTCTGCTGTTAACTCTACGACGGTGTAAAGTCTGTGCTATTAACACATTCGCATGTAGATGTCACAGTAGTCCAGTCACATGTGTTAGTAAGACCAAACACACTGGGTTTCCTGGTTTCCTTGTGTCAACATTGATCATGTGTTAGTTGTGTAGTTTTTTTCCCTTAGTTTATTCTCATATTCTGTCTCTTTATTCTTTCCCAGACAGATCTTTTGTTTGTTTGGTAGGTTTGTGTGTGTGTGTGTGTGTGTGTGTGTGTATGTGTGTTATTGTTGTGGGTTGTTTGATTTGCTTTACTTTTTTTGAAACAAGAGTTTCTCAGTGTGGACTAGGATGACCTGGAACTCACAGAAATCCACTTGCCTTTCCTTCCCTAGGGTTAGGATTAAAGGTATGGACCACTACTGCACTACTCGGTATTCAAAAATTGAAGTCAGAGGATGTTACAGTGTTTAATATTCTTTCTTGCTGTGATCATTTTTCATTCATGATTACCTTTTCTCATTGGTTTTTTTTGTTGTTGTTGTTGGAGCATAAATTGTTAGGCTTTTTATTGGACTTTTGCTGCCTCTGTAGCTCAAATTCTGTATTGTTGTAACATGATAGAGACATACTATCTAAGGTGGAAGGACACCACATGGTAGCTTTCTACTCAAAGTTAGCTCAGCTCCCAGTTAAAGCATGCCCATCCCAGTTTATTCCTGAGCCTTTTTCAAAAGGAGCTTTTAAGCACAAAAACCATGAAGTTTGATTGACAAACTTCAGTTAAGAAGAACAGTAAGCCAGAAGTGGAACTAGAGAAGCCAATGAACCAGGTTAGTTAATGAAGACATTATCCTGTAACTACGGACATCGATGGGTTAGGCCTTTGTTTTTATTTTTGGTAGGTGGTGCTGTCTATACTGAGTTTACAGCCTGAATGAAACTGCTATCATGGAGTCAGTTATGCTAAGGTCTAGGGCCACGTGCTACATTCCCCACTGGTCTTAGTGAATGAGTCAAATAATGGATTCGTTCTGTTTTAGTTTAAGATGCAGGGCCCCACTGTTAATCCAAGAGTACAGAGACTAGTATTGCTCACAGTATCAATTATTTCCCTAAACATGGGAAGGCATTTTAAATTACTCCTGATCAATTAGCAAAGAAACAACAGGCTTTTTTTTTTCCCAAAGCAAGACATATTTTCTATTGTGAGAAGTAAATCTGCCTTTTCAATTTTGTACGTTCATTTTTATAAGGGAATCTAACTTGGTTTAATTGAGAAGCAAACTTTTAATACCATTGGATCCTGATCTTCTACTTAGTTGGGAAAGCATCAGAAGAGGCACATATAGTCAAACCATTAGTATATGCCCACAAAGTACTCTCGGAGGCTCGGTATTAATGTTATCCAGATGAATTAATCTATAAAGTAGAACATTAATATGGGCTGGCCTTAGTCACCACTGAATTTTGTCAGTCAATGAGCTGTTAGTCTGACTAGTTCCTATCCACATGTAGTGTGACAGGGATCAGGTGTGTGAGCATAACCAACAGTCTTGACTGAATGCTGCCTGGGGATGTTTAATTCCATCCCCAGGGTTCCTTCCTGTGGCATAGAATCTCATTCTCCAGTTTTTCCCATTTCCCCAGGGCCAGAATCTCTTTAAAGGAAGTTTTCTGTAAGCCCGAGTTTTAGAACCTACCCCCTCCCCCTTTTAATGGAAACTCCCTTCTTTTTGGCAACTAGGGGCCTCAGCTGCAGGGCATACATAGAATTACAAACTCTTATGTCCCTATGTCAAAAGACAAACCTCTATATCTTTCCTTTCTGTAGTACAACTATACATTTAAAGTGGGCATCAGTGAGCAAAGGTCAAAATGAATATTGGCTGCTGGTCTGTAGGTACATTAGGTAATACTTTCCCTGTATCTGTCTTCATTCTCAGGTTGGGGAACTAAGCCTGAGTTAGTGTTGGACCATGACTCTTTTTTTGTTTGTTTGTTTGTGTTTTTTTTTTTGTTTGTTTTTCGAGACAGGGTTTCTCTGTATATCCCTGGCTGTCCTGGAACTCACTCTGCAGACCAGGCTGGCCTCGAACTCAGAAATCCGACTGTCTCTGCCTCCCGAGTGCTGGGATTAAAGGCGTGTGCCACCACGCCCAGCTGGACCATGACTCTTATATTCATATCAAACATAAGACTTGGGTAAAGGTGGAGGGGCAAGGAGTAGAAGGGACTGGAGAACAGATGAAACTTTAATTTTAATGGGTCCACACTCAAGAGACAGTCATTTGGTAGCATTTGTGGCATCCATATTTTGGTCTGGGTGTGGTGGATCCATTGTGTAATACCAGCTACCTTCACTGCCAGAGGAATGGAGAGAATCACCTTTTAGGGTTTGTCCAGGTTAGTTCCAGTGTCTCTTTAGCTGCTCACTTGACTCAGTATCATTGGACTGCAACAAGGGCAAACTGGCTGTGGACACGGAGGTAGGCTGTTTCTCTCAGGTAGTCCAATAGTCTTTATGGAGGACTGGAGTCCCTGCAGTGATTTGAGAAAGAATGGTTGGGAGCGTTCTGCCACCTGCAGTCTCTGAGCCTGTAAAAGAATGTAGACTGTTTTATGAACAAAATCTCATAGTGGAGTACATCCCCCCACTACATGGGGTGCAAGCTGACTAAAGTAAAGCAAAGGAAGGAGGCCTGTCCATACTTTGGTAGACTATAATGAGAGTTTTGTTACAGTTTTTTTTTGTTTTTGTTTTTGTTTTTTTTTTAATGTCCTGTTTATTCTTTTTACCTGGCCCGAACTCTGAGGTCTATATGCCGAATGAAGTTTTCAATCTGTGTCTAAAGCTTTAGCTATTAATTGAGATATTTTGGCCAGGTCATTGCTGGATCCCATTTCTGGGGGAGGCCAAATCAGGGGACCAGTTCCTAGGAGAGTTTTTTAAGGTACTATGTGAGTAGTTTTAGTGCAGGTGGGGAAGGAAGGAGAGGGAATTAAAGAGAAGGGAAAAAAAAGGAAAGGAGAAGAAAACTGTCCATCTGCTCCACTTCAAGAGCAGGATCACTTGCTTGTTGTTGTTGTTGCTAGACTCCTGCTCACACTCAGTGTAGGAAGCCGGCAGCGCTGAGCGGTGAAGGGCCGCGGCGGCGCTGAGCGGCGAAGGGGCCGCGGCGGCGCTCTGACCGGCGAAGGGGCTGTGGCGGCGCTCTGACCGGCGAAGGGAAGGCCTGCGGCTCCGCCCCATTACAAGATGGCGGGACCGGCAGGCTGCCAGGGAGGAGAGCCTAGTGTGCGTGCGCAGCTCTCTCCTCAGGCCCTCCTCAAGCAGTAGCCCCTCCCGAAGGGAAAATATGCTAATGAGGCACTGCTTGTGATACCAATGAAGGGAAAATATGCTAATGGGTGTGGCTTGTGGCACCAATGAACGGGCCACATGCAAATGAGGTGTGGCTTGGTGCACCAATCCGCATCCACTACGACACCCCCTCCCCCTCCCTGGGAGACTATAAAAGCAGCAGCTCTGCTGCTGTTCTGGGTCCTGGGAATCAACTATCAAGGCGCTCCAGAATAAAGCTGACTGAGAAGATCCCGGTGGTGGCGTGACTTTCTTGCTGGTCGATGGAGGCAGGGAGGTGCGCCGCAACTCAGGGTTGGTCCCTGCGTGGAGGTGGGCAGAGGCCAGGCCTCTTATCCAGGCCACACCCAGTACCCTACCTCCCCCAAGGCATGTATCAACATACCATTCTTATCTTTCTGGGTCTAGATTACCTCACTCAAGATGATCTTTTTGAGTTCCATCCATTAACCTGCATATTTCATGATGTTATTGATTTTAATTAACTGAGTAATTTCTTTTTTTTTTTTTTTTTTTTTTTTTTGAGACAGGGTTTCTCTGTGTATCCCTGGCTGTCCTGGAACTCACTCTGTAGACCGGGCTGGCCTCGAACAGAAATTCGCCTGCCTCTGCCTCCCAAATGCTGGGATCAAAGGTGTGTGCCACCACTGCCCTGCTAACTGAGTAAATTCTATTGTGTAAACTTACCACATTTTCTTTATCCATTCTTTGGTTGAACTATATCTAGATTGTTTCTCGTTTCTAGCAGTTACGAATAAAGGTACTATGAACGTAGCTAAGCTAAGCAAATGTCCTTAAGGTATGGTAGAGCATTCTTTGGCTATATGCCCAGGAGTGGTATAGCTGTGTCATGAGGTGGACCTGCTCCCAGTTTTCTGAGAAACCTCAAATCGATTTCTGAAGTGACTTTGCCAGTTTGCACTCCTACCAGCCGTGGAGTTGCGTGTTCCCCTAGCTCTACAGTCTTGCCAGCAGGAGCTGTCACTTGAGGGTTTTTTTGTTTGTTTGTTTGTTTGTTTGTTTTATCTTAGCCATTCTGAAGGGTATAAGATGGAATCTCAGAGTTGTTTTGATGTGTAGTTCCCAGATAGTGAAGGGTACAGAACATTTCCTTAAGGGCTTTTCAGCCACAAGAGAGGCCTTTTTCGAGAATTCTCTGTTTAAATCTATATCCCATTTTTAAATTTGGTTATGTGGTTTGTTCATGCCTAGTCTTTTGAGTTCTTTCTATAATTTTGACATTAGCCCTTTATTGGATGTGGGGTTGGAGAAGATCTTTTTATCATTCTGTATGCTGCCATTTGACAGTGTCCTTTGCCTCACAGAAGGTTTTTAGTTACATGAGATCCCATTTATTAATTGTTGATCTTAGTATTTGCCTGATTGGTGTTTTGTTCAGAAAGTTTTTTCCTGTGCTAATGTGTTCAAGGCTATTCCCCATTTTTTCTTTTATCAGGTTAAAGTGTAGCTGGTTTTATATTGAGGTCTTTGATCCATTTGGACTTTAGTTTTTATAGTGTGATGGATGTGGCTTCATTTGCATTCTTCTACCTGTAGACATCCTGCTAGACCAGTACCATCTTTTGAAGATGCTCTCTTTTTTCCAGTGTATAAATTTGGCTTCTTTCTCAAAGATCATGTGTCCATAGATGTGTGGATTCACTTTTGGATTTACTTCAACTCAATTCCATTTATCAACCTACCTCTTTTTATGCCAATAGTGTGTGTTTTTTATTACTCTTTTTTTTTTCCAAGGTGATTCCACGTGGGAGAGGTTTATTATGAGGGTTGGGGAGGCAGAGAAGAGGAAAAAGAGAGACGGGGGGGGGGCAGGGGGGAGAAGAGAGCGAAGAAAAAGAAGAGCTTATTACTCTTGCTGTGTATGTAGTACAACTTGAAATCAGGGATGGTGATACCTGTTGAAGTTGTTTTGTTGTACAGGATTGTTTTAGGTAGCCTAAGTTTTTTGGGTTTGTTCTTTTTTCCTATGAAGTTGAATATTGTTCTTTCAAGGTCTGTAAAGAATTGTGTTGGAATTTAATGGGATTTAATTCATTGCATTGAATCTCTAGATTGCTTTTGGTAAGATGATCATTTTTACTGTATTAATTCTACCAGTCCATGAGCATGGGGGATTGTTCTATCTTCTGAAATCTTCAGGTTTGTTTTTTTTTTTTCTTCAAAGACTTGAAGTCCTTGTCATACAAGTCTTTCACTTTCTTGGTTAGTGTTACACCAAGATAGTTTATATTATTTCTGACTATTGGAAAGGTTATTGTTTTTCTAATTTCATTCTCAATCTGTTTATTATTTGTACATAGGAGGGCTACTGATTTTTTTATGAGTTAAGTTTGTATCCAGCTACTTCACTGAAAGAGTTTCTAAGCTGTAGGAGTTCCTTGAAAGAATTTTTGAGGTTGCTTATGTATACTATCCTATCGTCTGTGAATAGTGATCCTTTGACTTCTTTCCAATTTGTATTCCCTTGATCTCTTTGTTGTCTTATTGCTGTAGCTAAACCTCAAGTACTATATTGAATAGATACAGTGAAAGTGGGCAGCTTTGTCTTGTCCCTGATGTTAGTGGAGTTGCTTTTAGTTTCTCTTCATTTAATTTGATGTTGGCTATGAGCTTGCTGTATAGTGCCTTTCTTATAGTTAGCTCTGTGCCCTTTGTCACTGATCTGTCCAAAACTTATCATTAAGGGGTATTGGATTATGTCAAAAGCTTATTCAGGATCTGACTATATGACTATTTTTTCCTTTCCGTTTGTTTCCATGATGGTTTACCTTTATTTGTATGTTGAACCATCCACACATGCTGCATCTATTTTCAGGCTTGCTCCTGAGAACACCTGGAGCTACTTCTCTTGTTCCACTGACATACCACTGGGTAACACTCTCAGGGAAATCGCCAGCTGACAACATGGCAGCAGCTGTTCTCAGACCATAGCCAGGAACTCGGGGCTCCCAAGAAAGAATAATCATGTTTTTAAAATGTGCATCTCTGGCCAGAAGCCTCCTTGATCATGGTAGATGATCTTTTTCATGTGTTTTTGGATTTGGTTTGCAAGTATTCTATTGAGTATTTATTTATTTATTTTTCTTGGTTTTTCGAGACAGGGTTTCTCTGTATATCCCTGGCTGTCCTGGAACTCACTCTGTAGACCAGGCTGGCCTTGAACTCAGAAATCCACCTGCCTCTGCCTCCCGAGTGCTGGGATTAAAGGAGTGTGCCACCATGCCCGGCTTCTATTGAGTGTTTTTTATTATATGTATTTACATAATTTTTTATTCACATTACATCCCAATTGCAGCCCACTCCTCTCCTCAAAGTATCACAAATCTCTCCCTCCATTACCTCCTTCCATTCTCCTCAGAGAAGGGAATGTCTCCCTTGGGTACAACCCGCCTTTGGACATCTAGCCTTAGCAGGACTAAGCACTTTCTCTCCCACCAAAGCCCAACCAGGCAGTCCAGGTAGAGGGAGTGGATCTGATGCAGGCAACAGAGTCAGAGACAGTACCCACTGAAATTGTTAGGTGACACATATGAAGACCATACTGTCCATCTTCCACAGATGTGGGAGGAGGGGCTAGCTCCAGCCTCTTCATGCTCTTTGTTTTATGGTTCAAGTCTCTTTGAATCTCCATGGCCCCAGATTAGTTGATGCTCTAGGTATTCTTGTGGTGTCTGTGCTTCCTCCTGTTCACTCAATTTTGTCATCCACTCCTCAGCTCCAATCTCCACCTGCCATTTGGCTATGGGTTACTGTGTCTGTTTCCATCTGCTGCTGGAGATTAGTCCTCTCAGGAGACCGACTAGATTCCTGTGTGCAAGCATAGCTGAATATCATTAATAGTGTCAGGGCTTGACTCTCTCCCATGGGATAGATCATATGGTAGGCCAGTCATTGATTGGCCGTTCCCTCAGTCTCTGCTCCGTATTTATCCCTGCACATCTTGTCAGCAGGAGAAATTTTGGGTTGAAGATTTTGTGGGTGGGTTGATGTTTTTTATTGTATTTTATTGAGTATTTTTAGTTTATAAGGGAAATTGGTCTGTAATTTTTTTTCTGTTGAATCTTTGTGTGTTTTGGGTATAATGTTTTATAAGACCCCATAAAATGAGTTTTGCAATGTTCTTTCTTTCTTTCTTTCTTTCTTTCTTTCTTTCTTTCTTTCTTTCCTTCCTTCCTTCCTTCCTTCCTTCCTTCCTTCTTTCTTTCTTTTTTTTTTTTTTGGTTTTTCGAGACAGGGTTTCTCTGTATAGCCCTGGCTGTCCTGGAACTCACTCTGTAGACCAGGCTGGCCTCGAACTCAGAAATCCGCCTGCCTCTGCCTCCCAAGTGCTGGGATTAAAGGTGTGCGCCACCACACCCGGCTTGTAATGTTCTTTCTGTTTCTACTTTGTGTAATAATTTGAGGAGTATTGGTATTAGCTCTTTGAGACCCTGATAGAATTCTGTATAAAAATCATTTTGCTTTGGGCTTTTCCTGGTTGGGAAATTTTTTTTTCCCCTTTGAGTTTTTTTTTAATTTTTTATTAGATATTTTCTTTATTTACATTTCAAATGTTATCCCCTTTCCTAGTTTCCCTTCCAAAAATCCCCTATCCCCTCCCCACTCCTCCTGCTCCCCAACCCACCCACTCCCATTCCTGGCCCTGGCATTCCCCTATATTGGGGTGTAGAGCCTTTACAGGACCAAAGGCCCCTCCTCCCATTGATGACTGACTAGGCCATCTTCTGCTACAAATATAGCTAGAGCCACAATTTCCACCATGTGTTTTCTTTGACTGGTGGTATAGGTCCAAGGAGCTCTGAGGGTACTGGTTAGTTCATATTGTTGTTCATTCTATGGTGCTTCAGTCCCCTTCAGCTCCCTGGGTATTTCTCTGGCTCCTTCATTGGGGACTTTGTGCTCCGTCCAATGGATGACTGTGAGCATCCACTTCTGTATTTACAGGCACTGGCAGAGCCTCACAGGAGACAGCTATATCAGGTTCCTGTCAGGAGGCTCTTGTTGGCATCTGCCTGGTGTCTGGGTTTGGTGGTTGTTTATGGGGTGGATTCCCAAGTGGGGCAGTCTCTGGATGGTCATCCCTTCAGGCTCTGCTCTGAACTTTGTCTCTGTAACTCCTTCCATGGGTATTTTGTTTGGTTGGGAGATTTTTAATGACTAATATTTTCCTTGGGTGCTATAGGTCTATTTCAATTGTTTATCTGGTCTTGTGTTAAGTTTAGTAAGTATTGTCTATCAAGAAAATAATTTTGTTTTAGATTTACCAATTTTGTGGCATATAGGTTTTTAAAGTATGACCTAATGATTCTTTGGATTTCCTCACTGTTGTTATGTCCTCCCCTCTTTTGCTTTTAAAAGTGAGATAGGGTCACGTGATGATGGTACACACCTTTAATTTCAGCACTTGAAAGGTGCATAGGTAGAGTTCCATGTCAGTCTTGTCTATAGAGAGATTTCCAGGACAGGCAGGGCTACACACAGAAATTTTGTCTTGAAAAAAAGAAAAAAAAAAAAAAAAAAAACTAAAGAAGAAAACAAACAAACAAAAAACCCCCAAAACCAAAAATGGGACAAGATGGTGTAACATTATTTCTCTACTCATTCAGGCCTTGTGATGTATTGGTATTTCTGTCCCTGTGCTATGGATGCAGAACTGATGCTGTGTTTCTTTTCTTAAGGGTGTAAATATTACTAAGGTTTGTGGGTATTTTCTTGCATGTATGTGTGTGTATGCCATATGTGTGCAGTATCCTGAAGAAGCCAGTGCTCTGAACACAATAAAAATCTCTCCACCCCTTTATTCAGATACTTAATATGTAATTTTTTTCCTAGGGTAACTTGGGAGCTAAAGTTATGGAAAAACAAAAAAACATTTAATTTCAGGCTGGTTTAAAAACTTAACTTCTACCAGGTCTGGAGAGATGGCTCAGCAGTTGAAAGCACTGGGTGTTCCACAGGTTTGGGGTTTAATTCCCAACACCCATATGGTGAATGTCAGCTGTTTTTAGTTCCATCCCAGGAGATCCAACAAGCCTCTTCTGATGTCCAAAAGCACTTCAGAGATGGGGAGGAAGGATACACATGCAGGCAAAGTACTCATGAATGCATAATAAAGTTTAAAGAAACACTCTCCTTTCCTACTCAATGCTTTCAGTTTCCAGATGTCAAAGGAGCAGGTCTACGAGAATAGCAGGCTGCCGGGCGTGGTGGCACATGCCTTTAATCCCAGCACTCGGGAGGCAGAGGCAGGCAGATTTCTGAGTTCGAGGCCAGCCTGGTCTACAAAGTAAGTTCCAGGACGGCCAGGGCTATACAGAGAAACCCTGTCTCGAAAAAACAAAAAAACCCAAACAAACAAACAAACAAACAAAAACCCACCAAAAAAACCCCCAAAACGAGTATAGCAGGCCTGGGAAGAAGAGCAAGGCATCACTTCACCTACCAGGCAGGAGAGGCACCCCTAATTGACTTACCTGCAGAGCCCTCAGGAAGGTGTGGCTTGTCTTGGGTTTTACAAGTCCAGAATCTGGAATCTGTAAGTCAGCACTGCATGATGATGGTGCTAGGTGGTGAGACTCAGAACTGCAGAGTAGGGTCCTTGTCAGATAGAAAGCATAAAGGCAAACCCTCGGACACTTGTGCCACATCTATGGAATACCACAATAGGAGAGTGGATGTGTTTGGTAGTAATCTACCAAGCACCTACCTATGTGGAGATCTTAGTAGCATGTATAAGTGACCCAGGACAGCAGTGTGAAGCACTTCTAGCACCTTAGCCTCTGGTCAGAGTCACTACCCAGCTGTATGGTGACTGCCCTCGCTTGTGGACCCAGATTCTCAGAGGGGCCCACAATAAACTGTTCCTGTCACAAAAGAGCTCAGTAATGAGCTGATAGTTGTAGAGGAGACTCAATCTTCAATCTGGATACCGTGTAAGCACTCTCTTAGCAGACCTGAAATAAAGTCTAGACCACATAGGCAGACCTTGGTTCATATTGATAATAATTTGATTGGGCAGACCCTATTTCATAATTCTTACTCATTTTATTACAAATTTCTTTGCTTTCTGCTCTGTTTCTCCTTTCTTCCTCTGTTTTTGTTTTTCTTTGCCATCCGAGAGTACAGTTAGCTGTTTGATCCAAAAGAAAGTGCTTAGGAGATAAGCATTTCCATGAAAAAACTCATTAATTGTGCCTGTTTTAGTCTAAGGAAGCTGTGTGGAGATACCTTTTGGTAGGAGGTAAACTGAATGCTTTGCTTCCTGTTGTCATCCTGGCAGTGTGGTGAAAGGAGATCTATTTTGGTCAGTGGTTGTACTACCACATAGCTAGCTAACTTGTTGAATTTTTAGGTTTGGGTGATTTTATGTTTTCCTTATTGTTTTTAGTCTTCTTTATAACATTCTGAATTTGAGCCTTTGAGATATTTGTGAAGGCATACCACAGCACATCCTTGAAGGTCAAAGTACAAGTTGGAGGAGTGGGTTCTCTCCTAGGTAATGACTGCAGGTTCTCAGAGTTGGTTCCAAGTGCATTTACTCACTCAGACATGGAGCCCACTCTTTATTGCTTTCCCTTCTAATCCTCTTATTTCAGTCCATTGGTTGTATATACTAGATATACAATGTGTGCCTCAGACCTGCTCAGGCAGTGTTTACACAGCATTCAGCCTGAAACTGTGTCTGCCTTATGGTCATCATCTATCTCATTGCTGAGCTCTTTTGTGAAAGGAAGTTTATTGTGGCCACTTGTGAGAATCTGGGAACACAAGAGTGGACAGTTCACCTCACAAGTGCTATTCAGTTTTCACTTTGGGGGTTTGATAATTGGCACATCTTTGTGTAGCAGACATCTGTCCACTGAGCCTTAATCAGATAGCCATTTTCAGGCAGGGTGTGCTTATGAGCCCAGGATTTTTGTCAACTCAGAAGCTGTACCCTGGTGAGTGAGAGGCCACAGTCTCCTCATGAGGAAAAGCCACAGGAGAAAATATGGGTTCCTTTTTAGGACAGGTGGGAAAAGTCAGATATACTGCATTTCTGCAGTCCTGTGAGGTCTCAAGTGTTCCCCTGAATTCGAGTGAGGTCTCATGCAATGCCTGGAGGTCTACTGAGGTCCTGTGAGAAGTGTCTGTAACTCCCAGGCAGAAGCAGGATCTGTGAATGACTATGCTCAGCTGTCTGTGTCTGTGCAGAGCATTGGGAGTAGCTCTTGTGTGGAATCATCTTGGTTGCTGACATCAATATGCAGTGACCACACCTTTCATTGCCCCCATTGAAGGCAGTTTGGTAACTGGCAGAGAGCAATCGTTTTTTGTTTTTTGTTTTGTTTTGTTTGTTTGTTTGTTTGTTTGTTTTTGAGACAGGGTTTCTCTGTATAGCTCTGGCTGTCCTGGTACTCACTTTGTAGACCAGGCTGGCCTTGAACTCAGAAATCCGCCTGCCTTTGCCTCCTGAGTGCTGGGATTAAAGGCATGTGCCACCACGCCAGCAACGTTTCTTTAGTATCTTCTAAAAGTTCTACACCTTTATTTGTTTATATTTTTAGCTGATCAAATTAGATTTTTGTGCTTGTGAAGCTTTAGCAGAGGGTGTTGTTCTTCAGACCATGATGGCTTGCTTCCATACCCTGGTACTGATCTCCTGAATCACTGAGTTGCAGTTATATAACATTCTCCTTATATTTGTGTATATTTCTACTAATTTTTAATTTTTGAAATGTGTATGGCACTTTTTATGGATTTGTGCCACTTATGTACTGCTGTTTACTGAAGTCAGAAGAGAGCACTAGATTCCTTTGACCTGGAGTTAGGAATGGTTAGAGCCTCCATTGAGTGCCGGAGATTGAGCCAGGTCTTCTTCAAAAGCATCAGGGGATCTGATCTGTTGATGCATCTTGAGGATACACATTTACCATAATAATAATTTTGAGAACGCTTTGATCTGTAACTTATTAAAAACAGATTCCTTTGTAGGAATATCAGATTAACTTTCCAGTTTAAAAGGGATAACTCCAGGTTTTGATAAATGAGTACAGAATTCAAGTGAATGCTTTAAATCATTGGAGGAAATTCAAGTAAGCCCCTGTACTCCCGATCTTTTTTGCTTTGTTTGTGTGAGGCAGGGTCTCACTATGAACATTTGGCTATCCAGGAAATTTCTACATAGATCAGGCTGTCCTGGAAATCAGTTTTACTTTTTGTTTTCTCCTGCAGTTTGGGATTAAAGGCATGCACCACTGAGTCCAAAGTGTCCATTCTTTTTTGAAGTTAATGGTTTTGATTCAGTTTTGCTGATGTTTACTGGGTAGTGTTGCTCTGTATGTCTCTATGCATATGTTACTATGCATTTCTCCTGCAATGCTAAATCCTATTCAGTTGGTGTAAAAATAGACAGCACCATCCTCAGTTTTTATTTTATTAGATAGTTTTCATTATATATATTTATCAGTTTTTATTTTATTATATACTTATGAGTTGGTTACTGCATTTGAAATTCTATTACATGGAATTAATATGGCTAGAAGATAGAATTATATAAACATATTCTCAATGAACTATACTTTTACAACACACTAAGGCACCATTTCTATTAAGTATTTGTATGGCATATTTTAGGATCTAGTAACATATGAGGATTTGCATGTGAACTTTACTCATGAGGAATGGGCTTTGCTGGATCCTTCCCAGAAGAATCTCTACAAAGATGTGATGCTGGAAACCTACTGGAACCTCATGGCTATAGGTAAGAACTAGTTTTCATCTGCTTTTTTACCTTAAGGAGACAAGCCTTTCTTGGAGATTGGTACTCTTCTATGGTTTTAACCTTGAAAAAGGAAGAGTTTGATAAATTAATCAGGAATTGAT
>LR754423.1:30496-37996 GCA_902729485.2 Mus minutoides
ATATATATATATATATATATATATATATCATGATATATATATGCCCTCATGATCATGTGATTTTTTTTCTTTGAGTTTGTTTATATACTGGATTACATGAATGGAATTTTGCATATTGCACCATCCTTGCATCCCTGAGATGAAGCCTACTTGATTGTGGTGAATGATGGTTTTGGGGTATTCTTAGATTCGGTTTCCAAGAATTTTTTGAGTACTTTTGCATCTGTAATCATTACATCTGTAAACAAAATTGGTATGAAGTTCTCTTTCTTTGTTGGGTCTTTGTGTGGTTTAGGTGACACAGTAACAGTGGCTCTATAGAAGTAGGTAGGTAGCATTCCTTCTGTTTCTGTTTTGTTGAATAGTTTGAGGAGTATTGGTATTAGCTCTTCTTTGAAGGTGTGGTTACATTCTGCAATGATCATTGGCTGGATTTGGTTGAGAGATTTGTAATGGCTGTTTCTATTTCCTTAGGAGTTATGGGACTGTTTAGATTGTTTACCTGATCCTAATTTAACTTTGGTATGTGGTATCTGTCTAGAAAATCATGATCTAGATTTCTGGTTTCGTCTGGTATATATAGACTTCTGTAGTAAGATCTGCTGATTTTTTGAATTTCCTCAATTTCTGTTGTTATGTCTCCCTTTTCTGATTTTGTTCATTTGGATACTGTCTCAGTTCCTTTTATTTAGTTTGGCTAAGGGTTTATCTATCTTTTTTATTCTTTTTCTCAAAGAACCAGCACTTGGCTTTGTTGATTCTTGGTATTGTTTACTTTGTTTCTAATTGGTTGATTTCAGCACTGAGTTTAATTATTTCCTGCCATCTTTCTCTTGGGAGTGTTTACTTCTTTTTGTTCTAGAGCTTTCAGGTGTTCTGTTAACTTACTAGTAAAGGATCTCTCCAGTTTCTTTATGAAGGCTCGTAATGCTTTGAATTTTCCTCTTAGCACTGCTTTCATTATATCCCATAAGTTTGTGCTGTGCCTTCATTTACAGTGAATTCTAGAGCGTCTTTAATTTCTTTATTCCTTTCCTTATCAAGTTACCATTGAGTTGAGGGTTGTTCAGTTTCCATGAGTATGAGGGCTTTTTGTTGTTTTTGTTGTTATTGAAATCCAACCTTAATCCGTGGTGGTTTGGTAGAATATGTGGTATTATTTCAATCTTCTTGTATCTGTTGTGGCTTGTTTTGTGTCCAATTATATGGTCAGTTTTGGAGATGGGTCCATGAAGTGCTGAAAAGAAGGTACATTTTCTTTTTAGGGGGTGGAATGTTCTGTAGATATCTGTGAAATCCATTTGGTTCATAACTTTTGTGAGTTTCACTGTGTCTCTATTTAGTTTCTGTTTCCATAACCTGTCCATTGGTAAGAGTGGGGTGTTGAAGTCCCCAGTATTATTGTGTGAGGGTCAATATGTGTTTTGAGCTTTAGTAATGTTTCTTTTATAAACGTGGGTGTCCTTAGATGTTCAGAATTCAGACTTCATCTTGGTGTTTGTTTGTTTGTTTTTCCTTTTGATGAGTATGAAGTATCCCACCCCATCTCTTTTGATAACTTTTGGTTGAAAGTATTTTATTAGATCTTGTAATGATGACTCCAGCTTGTTTCTTGGGACCATTTGCTTGGAGAACATTTTTTTCTGCCCTTCACTCTGAGGATTGTCTGTCTTTGTTGCTGAGCTGTGTTTCTTGCATACAGCAAGCTCCTTTTTCCTTTTTCAAGTCTGTTAGCCTGTTTCTGTTTATTGGGGAATCGAATTTACCGATATTGAGAGATATTAAAGACCAATGATTGTTAGTTCCTGTTATTTTTGTTGTTGGATATGGTATTATGTGTCTGTGATTCTCTTCTTTTGGGTTTGTTGTGAGATAAGTAATTTCTTGTGGTTTCTTGGGTGTAATGTTTCCTTGTATTAAAGATTTGCTTTTAGTATCCTCTGTAGGGCTGTATTAGTAGAAAGGAATTGTTTAAATTTGGTTTTGTTATGGAATATCTAGGTTTCTCCATCTGTGATTTTAATGGTTTGTATATGCTTGGCTCGGGGAGTGGCCTTTTTGGAGTAGGTGTGCCACTGTGGGCATGGCCTTAAGACACTCACTCTAGCTGCCTGGAAGTGAGTATTTTCCTAGCAGTCTCCAGGTGAAGATGTAGAACTCTCAACTCCTCCTGCACCATGCATACCTGGTAGGATGCTGCCATGCTCCTACCTTGATGATCATGGACTAAACCTCTGAACCTGTAAGCCAGCCCTAATTAAGTGTTGCCCTTTATAAGACTTTCATTGGTCATGGTGTCTGTTCACAGCAGTAAAACCCTAACTAAGACAATGACGATTGAGAGTTTTGCTGGGTATAGTATCCTAGGCTGGCATTTGTGTAATCTTAGTGTCTACATGACATCTGTCCAGGGTCTTTTGGCTTTTAGAGCCTTTGTTGAGAAGTCTGGTGTAATTCTAAAAGGTCTGCTTTCATATGTTACTTTTAATATCCTTTCTTTGTTCTGTGCATTTAGTGTTTAGGTTAGGGAAGTTTTCTTCTATGATTTTTTTGAAGATGTTTGCTTGCCCTTTGAATTGGGAATCTTCATCTTTTATTCCTATTATTTTTAGGTTTGGTCTTTTCATTGTGTCCCAAATTTCCTGGATGTTTTGGATTAGGAACTTTTTACCCTTTCTATTTACTTTGACAGATGTGTTGATATCTCTTCTTGTATCTTCTATGCCTGAGATTCTCTCTTCCATCTCTTGTAGTCTCTTGGTAATGCTAGCATCTGCAGATCCTGATCTCTTTCCTAGATTTTCCAGTCCAGGGTTACCTCCGTTTGTGATTTCTTTATTTTTTTCTATTTCCATTTTATGTCTTGTATCATTTTGTTCAATTCATTCACCTGTTTGATTGTATTTTCCTATATTTCTTTAATGGATCCATTTATTTCCTCTTTAAAGGCTTCGGCCTGTTTGCCTGTGTTTTTCTGTATTTTTTAAATGTAGTTATTTATATCCTCCTTAAAGGCCTTTTTCATCTTCATGAAATAGAATTTTAGGTCAGAAACCTGCTCTTCAGGTATCCAGGACTTGCTGTGATAAGAGAACTAGATTGTTGATGGTTCCATATTTTACTGGCTTCTGTTGCTTATGTTCTTACGCTTGCCTTTTGCCATCTGTTTATCTCTGGTTTTAACTGGCCTGGGTTTCTCCTTGGAGGCAGGTAGAGCTGTGTGACTTGGGTTAGAGCAGGACTCCTGTGTTCCTGGTTAAAGCAGCCTTGTTTCCCTGTGTCCTTGTGACCCTAGTTAGGACAGACCTCTTGGGAGACAGGCTGGCTCTGGGGTCTGCAAGCAGGCATGTTAATTTGTGTTCCTGGTTATGACAGAGAGACCTTCTGGGAGACAGGTGGGCTGTTTTCCTGGTTTTTACAGACCTCCTGGGAGACAGGTATGCTGTGCTCTGGATTATGGGAGAAAGGTAACTTAATGGGGTCAGGGAGTAGACCAGGCTGTCTGACCTGCCATAGATAGGTTCAGAGGGTACTCTGAAGTTGTAATGAAAAGCAGCAGTGTAAATAAGCACAGCTTTGTGCTGATTATGAAAATCTTGCAATGGCATTTATCTCAATGTCAGTTTGATGATCATTGTGTACACAACATTCCTTTAAGAAACTGGTGGTTTGAATTGGTATACCATGCATAGAGTTATGTGTTTTAATGCTTGGCCCATAGTGATTGATACTATTAGGAGGTATGGCCTCGTTGGAGTAAGTATGGCCTTGTTGGAGGAAGTTTGCTACTGTGGAGGTGGGCTTTCAGGTCTTCTACGCTCAAGCTATGCCCAGTGATATAGTATCGCCTTCTGTTGCCTCAGGATTAAGATGTAGACCTCTCGACTCTTGTCTCTAGCAACATACCTGCCTGTATGGCACCATGTTTCCCTCTATGACAATAATGGACTAAACTTAAGAGTTACTGTGGTCATGGTGTCTCTTTACAGTAATGGAAACCCTAACAAAGACAGAAGCAAATCAAGAAGCTGGCATTGGTGGCAGATACCTTTAATCCCAGCATTCAGGAGGTAGAGGGAGGCAGGTCTCTAAGAGATGGATGCTAGTCTGGTCTACAGAATGAGTTTCAGGACAGCCAGGAAGGTTTCTCTTTCTATGAAGAGAAACTCTGTCTCAACATCCCCCACCCCCCAAAAATGAATGAATTAAGACTAGGAAACAATGGTAACTAATGTCACAATTTTAGTCATATACATGTTAGACCATTATGTAGAGCTGTCTATCCACTTAGTTTCTTATTACCTAATTATTGTAAAAGGTATATACATTGGTAAGGAGATTAATGTATATCTAAGATCTTTTATAAGCAAATCATGCCTATTAAAGCTAGTGTCCCTCATATACTTATATTGACTTTTCCTAGTTTAGTTAGAGGAACATTTGTTCATGAAAGAACAGAAGGCTGTTATGGTTGACAAGCCTGAATCCCTATACCTATTTATATCTATGAGACAAATGATTAGATTATTTATGCAGTGTAAAATATTTTATTTGTTCTCCTTCATTTATTAGGTATATCATCTGTCACTCTGGATGCAAGCCATGTGAGGATAAGCAATATAAAAAGAAGCAATGTACCCCTGTCTCTCCCAGAACAATTAAACAATATGTAGTAGTCTCCACTATGAGAAGACATGATGACTGTGATACAGATTTACAGTTAACTGGTTTCACAACTTCCTTGGCAGCCCATCACCAAACTAACACTGGAGAGAAACCTTATGAGTACAAGGAATGCAGAAATTCATCTGTCTATACTGGTTCACTTTACACCTGTCATGTGACTCACAAAATAGGGAAATATTATGCATATAGCCAGTGTGGTAAAACCCTGAGTTCTTCCAGTTCTCTTCTAGAATGTGAAAAAATTCTGTTTGGAAAAGGAAGTGATAAATTTGAGCCATGTACTAAAGGCTTTACCCATCATAGGTATCTCCAAACACATAAGAGAACCAATAGTGAAGAGGATCTCTTTGAATGTAATCAACATGATAAAGACTTTAGATCTAATTCATCTGTAAAATTACACAAAAGAACTCATTTGGAAATTGAACTTTATGAAGATAATCAAAGTGATAAAGCCTTTGCAACTCATAGTCTTCATCAAGTACCTAGATCTCATACTAGAGAGAAAAGGTATGGATATAATCAATGTGGTAATACCTTTGCCTGTCTTAGTTATCTTCAAATACATGAAAGAATTAGTTTGGAGAAACCTTTTGAATGTAATCAATGTAGTAAAGCTTTTGCATATAAAAGGCATCTTCATAGGCATGAAAAGATTCATACTGGAGAGAAACCCTATGGATGTAATCAGTGTGGTAAAGCCTTTGTATATAACAGTTATCTCAAAAGGCATAAAAGAAGTCATACTGGAGAGAAACCCTATGAATGTCATCAATGTGGTAAAGCCTTTTCACGTAACAGTCATCTTCACCGGCATGAAAGAAGTCATACTGGAGAGAAACCATATGGATGTAATAAATGTGGTAAAGCCTTTGGGCGCATCAGTACTCTTCAAAGGCATGAAAGAAGTCATACTGGAGAGAAACCATATGGATGTAATAAATGTGGTAAAGCCTTTGGGCGCAACAGTACTCTTCAAAGGCATGAAAGAAGTCATACTGAAGAGAAACCTTATGGACATAAACAATGTGATAAAGCCTTTGCACAGAAGAGTAATCTTCACAGTCATGAAAGAAATCTTACTGGACAAAATCCCTGTGAATATAATCAAAGTGATAAAGCCTTTACACAGAATAGTCATCTTTTCCATCATGAATGTAGTCAATGTGGTAAAGCCTTTGCATATAACAGTCATCTTCAAAGGCATGAAAGAAGTCACACTGGAGAGAAACCTTATGAATGTAATAAATGTGGTAAAGCCTTTGCACAAAACAGTCATCTTCATAAGCATGAAAGAAGTCATACTGGGGAGAAACCTTATGGACGTAAACAATGTGATAAAGCCTTTGCACAAAAGAGTAATCTTCACAGTCATGAAAGAAATCTTACTGGACAAAATCCCTGTGAGTATAATCAAAGTGGTAAAGCCTTTGCACAGAATAGTCATCTTTTTCATCATGAAATAAACCATACTCAAGAAAAATCCTATGGATGTAGTCAATGTGGTAAAGCCTTTGCATATAACAGTCAACTTCAAAGACATGAAAGAAGTCATACTGGAGAGAAACCATATGGATGTAATAAATGTGGTAAAGCCTTTGGGCATTACAGTAATCTTCAAAGGCATGAAAGAAAGCACACTGGAGAAAAACCTTATGAATGTAATAAATGTGGTAAAGCCTTTTCACAAAACAGCCATCTTCATAAGCATGAAAGAAGTCATACTGAAGAGAAACCTTATGGACATAAACAATGTGATAAAGCCTTTGCACAGAAGAGTAATTTTCACAGTCATGAAAGAAATCTTACTGGACAAAATCCCTGTGAATATAATCAAAGTGATAAAGCCTTTGCACAGAATAGTCATCTTTTCCATCATGAAATAAACCATACTCAAGAAAAATCCTATGAATGTAGTCAATGTGGTAAAGCCTTTGCATATAACAGTCAACTTCAAAGGCATGAAAGAAGTCATACTGGAGAGAAACCTTATGAATGTAATAAATGTGGTAAAGCCTTTGCACAGAAGAATAATCTTCACAGTCATGAAAGAAGTCATACTGGAGAGAAACCTTATGAATGTAATAAATGTGGTAAAGCCTTTGCACAAAACAGTCATCTTCATAAGCATGAAAGAAGCCATACTGGGGAGAAACCTTATGGACATAAACAATGTGATAAAGCCTTTGCACAGAATAGTCATCTTTTCCATCATGAAATAAACCATACTCAAGAAAAATCCTATGGATGTAGTCAATGTGGTAAAGCCTTTGGGCGATACAGTAATCTTCAAAGGCATGAAAGAAGTCACACTGGAGAGAAACCTTATGAATGTAATAGATGTGGTAAAGCCTTTTCACAAAACAGTCATCTTCATAAGCATGAAAGAAGTCATACTGGGGAGAAACCCTATGAATGTAATCAATGTTTGAAAGCCTTTGCATGCAAAAGTAACCTTCACAGGCATGAAAGAAGACATACTTGAGAGAAACACTATGGATGTAAACAGTGTGGTGAGGTCTTTTTACAGAATAGTCATCTTCATAGGCATGAAAAAGTCATACTGAGCCAAAAGCTTATGTATTTAATCAATGTGATAAAGCCTTTGCATGTTGTAGCAACTTTCAGAAGCATGACAGAATTCATGCTTGTAAAAAGTCATAAACCTAATGAGTGAGGTAAAGCCTTGCATTCCACATACATTTTTTCCCATTGAGCTATCTCTGGGGCTTGAGTAAGGTTAGTAGAAACAGTTCATCATTAAAATAATGTCTCATTTACAAATTGTAAACATATTGTCATCCAAGGATTTAG
>LR754423.1:42996-49382 GCA_902729485.2 Mus minutoides
TCTCTGTCCTGGCTGGTGACTCAGGTCGCAGGGGATTGGGCAGGAACAGATGCTGCGTTCAGCTGCTCACCTGTGGTCCCAAAACAGGCTGGGGGGTCCCGTGGAGAGTGCGCAGAGCCCGCACCCGAGCCCTGGGCTGGTGCGGGCGCACAGGACCAGACCGGAAGGGGTTAGATATTTTCTTAATTAACATTTCAAATGCTATCCCGAAACATATTGAATGGCTGCTAAGTTAATGCTAAAACATAAGTACCCTGTACTCTTGCAAATTGGAGTTATTAGAGACAAAGATAATATACATTATATTCACAAAAGCTACATGAAAGCATTAGAAAGTTGTGCATAGGAAGAGTCAAAAATTTGAGTAGACAGTTGTTACCAGATAGCAACATATGTTCACATGTTGAAATGTGAAGAGGTGCCCATTAAGGTACAGTTTGTATTAGTTAAATTTCTATAAAAGAAAACCAATTCTTCTTTGTATATAAATAGATTGTTCCTCAGAGCTTGAATTTATCACTCTCCCTTTGTTATGTTTTCATTATATTGCTAAAATGTCCAGGCTTGGAGGTTCATGGATGTACTTCTACATTTAGACATCAGAAGCAGAAGAAGCTATTTCTGCTTTTGGAGTATGGTAGTGGGAGTGACTGAATTCACCTTCCTGCTTTTACTTCTCAAGTTCTGTGAATACAGGCATTTGCTACTATACCCAGCTCTATGAACTGTGAGCAGTGGAAGCCAAGGCATTGTCCGTAGAGGCAAGCAGTCTACCAAATGAGCTGTACCTCAGGTCCATAAGTGAGCTTTATTTCATTAAAGTTACATTTATGTTTATGAGTGGATACCTGTGCCATTGTGAGGAAGACACAGGACAACTTGGAGGAACCAGTTATCTCCTTCTACTTTGTGGGTTCCAGGAATCTAATTCCCTGTTCCAGGGTATCGGATAGCCACTTCTGGCCCTTTCAGGCATTAGGTGTGCACAGGGTGAACATATACACAAAAGCAAAAGAGTCGTGTATATGAAAATATTAAAAACTAATTTAAAATATATAATTTTCATTCCATAAAAGAATAGGAGTATTCCCTGTGTTGTTGGTAGTCCTTTAGTCTGCATCTAGTCTTTGCCAAAAGTCCCAGGCAGTGCTACATCCACTCCAGTAGTGACCTGCCTGACAGGCCGAAAAGCCTGAATGAGGTTCCAAGGTGAAAACTTAGTCTCCTGGAAATGTGGCATCCTGTATAATGAATGCTCCAATGTCCTTGCTTTAGTTGGTAAATGGATCTGTGTGTTTCCCTTAATATTGCTTTATTATAAGTGCCTCTAAGGATTGATTTTGATGTAGCTAAGCCTCTACCAGTGTTCCAATGGTTCCTTGAAAATCCTTGACGCCAACCCTGAGCTTAGAATTCAGTAAGAATGTTATCTATTCAGTAATATTCAAATTCACTTCTAGCAGAGACTGTGAAACTAGTTAGTTATTACAAAGAACAGAGCTAGAAAAGCTCAGGGCTAGTCTGCACAATGATTACTTAGGACAATAGCTGAGTCATACCCAAACACAGGAATACACAATGGCCTAGCAAATAGGTGGGTTGTCCCATGAAAGAGTTAGTGGAAGGGAATTCCCCTGGTACAGGTTTCTTCACTAGTCCCAGAGGTATAGTATAATCAGGTATTTACTACAGGACCCCTGGTGGTGAGTTTAACAATATACTAGCACTGCATCAGAGCATTCACCTGGCTCCAGTGTTTAGCTGATCTTTTTAATTAAGTGGTAAACTCTCCTGGTTCCCGCCATCTTTTGATGTATGCATTCTTTTTGTTTTGTGTCACTAACTTGGAAGATGTATGTGTTCGCCTGGATTTTCTTGTTTTTCTTCTGTATTAAAAGTCTGGTGTATGCCGGGCATGGTGGCGCATGCCTTTAATCCAGCACTCGGGAGGCAGAGGCAGGCGGATTTCTGAGTTCGAGGCCAGCCTGGTCTACACAGTGAGTTCCAGGACAGCCAGGGCTACACAGAGAAACCCTGTCTCGAAAAAAAAAGAAAAACAAACAAACAAACAAAAAGTCTGGTGTAGCAGGGCGGTGGTGGTGCATGCCTTTAATCCCAGCAATTGGCAGGCGGATTTCTGAGTTTGAGGCCAGCCTGGTCTACAGAGTGAGTTCTAGGACAGCCAGGGCTACACAGAGAAACCCTGTCTCAAACAAACAAACAAACAAACAAACAAACAGGTCTGGTGTTGGTTTGGACAATACATTCAGATCCACACTCCCTTGTGTCGTGTCTGTTGTCAATTCTCGCCGACTCTATGTCCACCTGCCAGAACCCCTGATTCTCCATGGATTGAGGGTGGCTGAAAGAGCCCTATCCGTGGTAAGATATAAGCATTCTAAAAATTAGGGGAAGGAAGATAGTGAAAAAACACTTCAACAATCAAGACAGCAAACCAGCTGGGCAAACTCCACACATTGCATTTCCATGTCTGCTGTCAAAAGATTATGCGGATCTCCAACTCTATTTAGCTTTGCTGACTGCAACATGCTTCTGTCTCTTAGGCTAGTTACACTCCCCTTCCCCCCCCCCCCGTTTTAAAAGAAGTACTCATTTGTTTTATGTATATGAGTACACTGTAGCTATCTCCAGACACCAGAAGAGACCATCAGATCCCATTACAGATAGTTGTGAGCCACTAAGTGGTTGCTGGGAATTGAACTCAGGACCTCTGGAAGAGCAGTCAGTGCTCTTACCCACTGAGCCATCTCTTCAGCTGTTACTCTCTTTTTAAAAGCTTTGCTCATTTCTGTACTGATTAGGGGTTGGATTCCCCCCTGGTGGGGTAGTTTCTGTATGGTCCATCCTTTCATCTTAGCTCTAAACTTTGTCTCTGTAACTCCTTTCATGGGTATTTTGTTTCCTATTCACAGGAGGAATGAAGTATCCACGCGCTGGTCTTCCTTCTTGATTTTCTTGTGTTTTGCAAATTGTATCTTGGATATTCTAAGTTTCTGGGCTAATATCCATTTATCAGTGAGTGAGTGCATATCCAATGACTTCTTTTGTGATTGGGTTACCTCACTAAGGATTATATCCTCCAGATTCATCCATTTGCCCAAGAATTTCATAAATTCATTTTTTAAATAGCAGAATAGTACTCCATTGTGTAGATGTACCACATTTTCTGTATCCATTCCTCTGTTGATGGACATCTAATCATCTATAAGATGGAACACAGGGCCCACAATGGAGAAGCTAGAGATAGAACCCCAGGAGCTGAAGGGGTCTGCAACCCTAGAAGAGGATCAACAATATGAACTAACCAGAACCCGCAGAACTGGTGTATCCAGCTCCATATGTAGCAGAAGATGGCCTAGTCAGCCATCATTGTGAAGAGAGGCCCCTTGGTACTGCATTCTTTATATGCCCCAATACAGGGGAACACCAGGGCCAAGAAGTGGGAGTGGGTGGACAGGGAAGCAGGGAGGGGGAGGGGGGAGGGGACTTTCGGAATAGCATTTGAAATGTAAATTAAGAAAATATCTAATAAAAAAATTGGAAAAAAAAAAAGCTTTACTCAGCAGCCATTACACAACTCTTGCATCTTCAATATTTTGGTCTCTCCAATGCAATACAGGCTTCACCTTCACAGCCTGACAAAATGTCCTCTCTGGGCTTCTACGCAGGAACAACCCTACAACATGCCTGCTTCAGTGGCTATCCTGAGTCATGGTGGAAGATTCCATAAACCCTTTCTTCTACCATTGACTCTAAAGCCACAAACACATGGATTAAGGTGCTTAGACCTGCTACTTGTTGGGGATGGAACATGGTCCACTCATGCAATTACAACTTCACAAGCTTTCTGTTTTCAATGGTTTTCTTCATTGCTTAACTAGGTATCAATTCCTTTAATAGTCAAAAGCAATGACAACCCGAGTGTGGAAATCAGTTTGACCCCTGTTCGCTCCATATGAATCCTTACCCAATAAGCCATTTTTCAAGCTCCTGGAGCCTGTTTTCATGCAACATGCTTTCAATTTGTGAATGACACTGTTTTGTAGATACAAACATATTTCTAGTAGGAAACATGTGTTGGAGGAAGGACACTTTTAGAATGCCCCAGCAATGGCTGTATTTTTTTTATTAGATATTTTCTTTATTTACATTTCAAATGCTATCCTGAAAGTTCCCTATACCCTCCCACTGCCCTGCTTCCCTACCTACCCACTCCCACTTCTTGGCCCTGGCCTTCCCCTGTACTGGGGCATATAAAGTTTGCAAAACCAAGGGGCCACTCTTCCCAATGATGGCCGACCAGGCCATCTTCTGCTACATATGCAGCTAGAGACATGAGCTCTGAGGTACTGGTTAGTTCATATTGCTGTTCCACCTATAGGTTTGCAGACCCCTTCAGCTCTTTGGGTACTTTCTCTAGCTCCTCCATTGAGGGGCCCTGTGTTCCATCCAATAGATGACTGTGAGCATCCACTTCTGTATTTGCCAGGCACTGGCATAGCCTCACAAGAGACAGCTATATCAGGGTCCTTTCAGCAAAAGCTTACTGGCATATTCAATAGTGCCTGCATTTGGTGGCTGATTATGGGGTGGATCCCTGAGTGGGGCAGTGTCTGGATGGTCCATCCTTTCATCTTAGCTCCAAACTTTGTCTCTGTAACTCCTTTCATGGGTATTTTTTCCCCTATTCTAAGGAGGAATGAAGTATCCACACGCTGGTATTCCTTCTTGATTTTCTTGTGTTTTGCAAATTGTATCTTGGGTATTCTAGGTTTCTGGGCTAATATCCACTTATCAGTGAGTTCATATCCAATGACTTCTTTTGTGATTGGGTTACCTCACTAAGGATGATATCCTCCAGAAACATCCATTTGCCCAAGAATTTCATAAACTCATTGTTTTTAATAGCAGAGTAGTATTCCATTGTGTAAATGTACTACATTTTCTGTATCCATTCCTCTATTGAGGGACATCTGGGTTCTTTCCAGCTTCTGGCTATTATAAACAGGGATGCTATGAACATAGTGGAACAGTTGGAACATCTTCTGGGTATATGCCCAGGAGAGGTATTGCTGGATCTTCGGGTAGTACTATGTCCAGTTTTCTGAGGAACTGCCAGACTGATTGTCAGAGTGGTTGTACAAGCTTGCAATCCCACCAACAGTGGAGGAGTGTTTCTCTTTCTCCACATCCTCGCCAGCATCTGCTGTCACCTGAATTTTTGATCCTAGCCATCCTGACTGGTGTGAGGTGGAATCTCAGGGTTGTTTTGATTTGCATCTCCCTGATGATTAAAGATGTTCAACATGTTTTCAGGTGCTTCTCAGCCCTTCGGTATTCTTCATTTGAGAATTCTTAGTTTAGCTCTGTATCCCATTTTTTTTTTTCTTGATGCAAACTGCAAGAGGTTTATTCGGGGAAGACCAGTGCACTGGGAATGACTAGTATCCCATGCAGGAGTAGAGGAGTCGACCATGACCTCAAGGGGTAAGGGGTTTATAAAGACAAAAAAACCACACACACCTGGCATTGGGCTATAGAAAAAAAGAAACCACAAATACCTGGCAAAACCCGCAAACACCTGGCATCCTGGAACAATGGGGCTATTTTGGACACAGGTCTAGGGGCTTAAATAATTTTTTTACTCTCTGTCAGGATCTTTTAGGTACAAGAGAGATATTTCTGAATGGAACACAGAAATTTGATAGTAGTCTGGTGGAGAGAAGCATCATGCCTACATACGTAATTGTGAGGTGGTAAGTCATTAAGCAGAACATTTCCAACATTACTTTTCTTCCCTGATTTTCTTTTATTATTTTTCTTTCTTTCTTTTTTTATTATTAGATATTTTCTTATTTTACATTTCAAATGCTATCCCAAAAGTTCCCTATACCCTTGCCCTGCCCTTCTCCCATACCTGTCCATTCCCACTTCTTGGCCCTGGCATTCCCCTATAGTGGGGCATATAAAGTTTGCAGGACCAAGGGACCTCTCTTTCCGATGATGGCCGACTAGGCCATCTTCTGCTACATATGCAACTAGAGACATGAGCTCTAGGGGTTCTAGTTAGTTCATACTGTTGTTCCTCTTATAGGGTTGCAGACCCCTTCAGCTCCTGGTGTACCCCCTTTTTTAATGGGGTTATTTGAATTTTTAAAGTTCAGCTTTGTACTGGCTAGGTTTGTGTCAACTTGACACAGCTGGAGTTATCACAGAGAAAGGAGCTTCAGTTGGGGAAATGCCTCCATGAGATCTAGCTGTGAGGCATTTTTCTCAATTAGTGATCAAGAGCCCCTGGTGGGTGGGACCATCTCTGGGCTGGCAGTCTTGGGGTCTATAAGAGAGCAGGCTGAGCAAGCCAGGGG
>LR752070.1:0-64574 GCA_902729485.2 Mus minutoides
TGTGTGTGTGTGTGTGTGTGTGTGTGTGTGTGTGTGATAATTAATCTCTCGTGCTTTCTCAGATGCAGTTACCTTCCATGTGTTAGAGTATTCTGGTATACTCTGTAGTACTGGAATAGTAGAAAGATATTATTTAAATTTGGTTTTGTAATGGAATTTCTTGATTTTTTACTATCTATGGTGATTGACAGTTTTGCAGAGTATATTAGTTTGGGCTGGCATCTGTGTTCTCTTAGGGTCTGTAGGACATATATCCATGAACTTGTAGTTTTTAGAGTCTCTGTTGAGAAGTCAAGTGTAATTCTGATAGGTCTGCTGTTATTGCCTACTTGGCCTTTTTCCTTTGTAGCTTTGAAAACTCTTTGTTCTATATATTTAGTGTTTTGATTATTATGTGGTGGAAGGATTTTCCTTTCTGGTCCAATCTATGTGTTGTTCTGTGCTTCTTGTACATTCATAACTATCTCTTTATTTAGGTGGGAAAGTTTTTTTCCCCTAGGATTTTGTTAAAGATGTTTTCTGGCCTTTTGAACGGGGAATCTTCATCCTCTTCTATTCCTATGATTCTTAGGTTTGCTCTTTTTAAAGTGTCTCCAATTTCCTAGATGCTTTAAGTTTGGAACTTTTTACATTTGGCATTTTCTTTGACCAATGTACCAATTTTATAGTATCTTCTTTGCCTGAAATTCTCTATTGTATCTCTTGTATTCTGTTGGTGAAGCTTGTATCTGTAGTTCCTGTTCTCTTTTCTAGTTTTCCATCTCCAGGGTTGCCTCTATTTGTGTTTTCTTTATTGCTTCTATTTCCACTTTTATGTCTTAGACCATTTTATTCATTTTCTTTTCCAGTTTATTTATATTTTCCTGTATTTCTTTAAGGGACTTACTTGTTTTCTTTATAGGCTTGTACCTGTTTGTGTTTTCTACATAAAGAAATTCTCTAAAGAAAAATAGGGGTAATTTCCCTAGATAGTAGTACTCTACCCCAAATGACAATGTCAGAACGAGAAGTCCCCACAATCCTATAAGACCCAAACTACATCATCCTCTTGATACAAGTCTAAACACTATGACCCTTGACTTAAATTCCGAAGTATATATGATTTGTTCGTAAGATGGTGACTTCTATGTTCCTAGCTTTGTATCCTTTATATTCTTTTGAGTTTGCATCATAAATCTACAAGAACTGCAACAACAAGCCAAACTCCACTAAATTCTAAACAAGTTAAAAGAATAGGAAAAAATAGGAAAATGCTTATTTTTTTCCTACGGTGTAAGTTTAAAAATACAGAAAATGAGCTCATAGTCTAGTTATTAAACCTTGTTTCTTTCATGTGTGTTTTTGGAGATCATTGTCTGCATCACAGATCACAGCCCTCAGACTGCCAGGCCAATAATGTTTCCACGACCTTCATAGGGCAGCACTGACTATTTCTGTACCTTATTTTCCTATTCGGAGCTTCTTTCATTGTCTCCCCATCCTACTCCTTTTTAAAGTTCTTCCCAACCCATTATCTAACAACCTTGGTGACTCATGTTGTGTATCTATGCAGTGGGATGATGTCACCAGGGACTGAATCATCTGAGATTGAGCTTAGCATATGAAAATGCTGGAAGAGAATACATGCCTGGGCTTCATGCCTCTGTATTCTTATGCTCAATCTTCATCCTTATATCCAGAAAATCTTGATCTTTCAATATGACTCGTGTCTACCTCTTTCTTCTCCTAGAAACTGCAGGTCTTCAAACATCATTGTAATTTAGAGTAAAATAGTTTTGATGTGATTTTTGTCTAATGCTTATTATCATAATATATATACCATTATGCAAAAACAATGGCCTGATAAAATAAAGACATTGTCCCATAACAAGCAGATCTACAGAACAGAAATGATTCTTTCTCCTAGGAAAATAAAATATACACTTAACTTCAATGGTCTGTTTTTTTTTTTTTGTTGTTGTTATTTTATACCAGATAACATTCTAAGCATTTTCTCTCAACTTTACTTTTAATAAACATAATATCCTTGTAAAATTGTTATTTATAATATTTCTGGTTCACTGATGTGGGATTCTAGGCTTGGAGCTCTTACATAATAATAATTAGTTAATTTTTAATTGATATGACAAATTATCTGACAAATGAAAATTCAGTTAGGGTTTCTTTGGGTTTACAAAATTAGTGTATGTTTTATAACTCTGGAAGGATATAGTAACCAGACAAGGAGGTAGTAGCTCCTATTGTGTCTGCAGTCAGGAAGTAGAAAGATAAATCTACTTACATTCCCATTTCCTTCAATCTGGGACCCTAATCTATGGGATGGTGCCGTTTTCGTCCTAACTAAAGCTTTCTATTTCATTTAATCACTTTTCTATGCAACTTCATGCAGGTGTTCAGAAGTTAGTCTCTGTCTCAGTTACTTTACTATTGCTGTAATACAATACTATATAAATAGCTTATTTGTGGCTTATAGTTTTAGAGTGTGACTACATGCCCATCATGGCAGGGTGTATGGCCACACGAAGGCAGTTATAGCACGGGAGCAGTAGCTAACAGCTTATTTCTTGAACCACAAACTAACTGGGAATGGTGTGGGCTTTAACAACTTTTAAACTTGCCCCTAGAGACACAACTCTTCCAACAAGGCCACATGTCTTATTTCATTCCAAACAGTTCCACTACCTAGAGGCCAAGTGTGCAAACATGTGAGCCTATATAGGCCATTCTCATTCAAACTACTACAACTCCTATTTGATCTGAAACCTCATTAAAATTAACCATCTCAAATAACTTTACCAAAATGACTCAGATGAGTGGCGGAAATATAATTTAAATTTAGGCCCTGCATGACCCTGTCTTATTAACCACTATAAAACACCTGCTCTAGCAATCCCAAATAGTGATTACAATATTTTTTGACTAAACCATCTCTGTATTATCAAGAAATGGTGCCTGAGCAAGGAGAGACATGATAGCTCATATCTGATAGGAATGGGGTTGTGAGTAGATTCCACTCCATATACCATGATCTTTTAATGATTGGATAGTTGGAGAATTTCTTTTTAAACGACAAAAAAATCTGTCTACCTACATGGAGATTTCCTTAATTTTTTTTTTTCAGAAAATGTGCCCAGCTCTCCACAGGGGAAAAATTCCTAAGAAGAACAGCAACAGCTTGTGCTGTAAGATCAAGAATTGACAAATGGGACCTTTTAAAATTGCAAAGCTTCTGTAAGGCAAAAGACATTGTTGATAAGACAAAAAAGCCACCAACAGATTGGGAAAGGATTTTTACCAATCCTAAATCTGATAGGGGACTAATATCCAATATATACAAAGAGCTCAAGAAGCTGGACTCCAAAAAAATCAAATAACCCCATTAAAAATGGGGTACAGAGCTAAACAAAGAATTCTCAACTGAGGAATACCGAAAGGCAGAGAAGCACCTGAAAAAATGTTCAACATCCTTAATCATCAGGGAAATGCAAATCAAAACAACCTTGAGATTCCACCTCACTCCAGTCAGAATGGCTAAGATCAAAAACTCAGATGACAGCAGATGATGGCGAGGATGTGGAGAAAGAGGAACACTTCTCCATTGCTGGTGGGATTGCAAGCTGGTACAACCACTCTGGAAATCAGTCTGGAAGTTCCTCGGACAATTGGACATAGTACTACTGGAAGATCCAGCAATACCTCTCCTGGGCATATACCCAGAAGATGTTCCATTTGGTAATAAGAACACATGCTCCACTATGTTCGTAGCAGCCTTATTTATAGTAGCCAGAAGCTGGAAAGAACCCAGATGTCCCTCAACAGAGGAATGGATACAGAAAATGTGGTACATTTACACAATGGAGTACTACTCAGCTATTAAAAACAATGAATTTATGAAATTCTTGGGCAAATGGATGTATCTGGAGGAAATCATCCTTAGTGAGGTAACCCAATCGCAAAAGAAGTCATTTGATATGCACTCACTGATAAGTGGATATTAGCCCAGAAACTTAGAATACTCAAGATACAACTTGCAAAACACAAGAAAATCAAGAACAAAACCAAAGTATGCATACTTCATTCCTTCTTAGAACAGAGAACAAAACACCCATGAAAGGAGTTACAGAGATAAAGATTGGAGCTAAGACGAAAGAATGGACCATCCAGAGATTACCCCACCCAGAGATCCATCCCATAATCAGCCACCAAATTCAGACACTATTGCATATGCCAGCAAGATTTTGATGAAAGGACCCTGATATAACTATCTCGAGTGAGGCTATTCTACTGCCTGGCAAACACAGATGGGGATGCTCACATTCATCTATAGGATGGAACACAGAGCCCCCAATGGAGGAGCTAGAGAAAGTACCCAAGGAGTTGAAGGTGTCTACAACCCTTGAGGTGGAACAACAATATGAACTAAACAGTACCCCCAGAGCTCATGTCTCTAGATGCATATGCAGCAGAAGATGGCCTAGTCGACCATCACTGGGAAGAGAGACCCCTTGGTCTTACAAACTTTATATGCCCCAGTACAGGGGAATGCCAGCACCAGGAAGTGGGAGTGGCGCGTGGGGGATCAGGGCGGGGGTAGGGCATAGGGAACTTTCAGGATAGCATTTGAAATGTAAATAAAGAAAATATCTAATAATATTAAAAAAAAATGTGCCCAGCTCTCTTAGGTGAGTCTCATTTTCAATCTCACATTATATGACACCACATGCTGTCAAATAGTCTTGTTATCCCTCATAATGTCTCAGTGAGGATCCTCAGCATATGATTAGGGTGACCAAACCTTAGAACTATCAGTAACTTTCAGTGATTATGTACCTAGTAGGTGTTAGAATACAAATGATTACTGAAAGGATCTTAGAGAGACATACTTCAAAAGAGAGGGTTCCTTTGGAAAGGGTTACAATGATTAGTGTCATAAATATGGATATGCATGATTAAATATATGTCATGCTTTTCTCTTTTCAGAGATACCCCTCAAGACTGCCTCAATGGATGTACCAGAGATGCAAAGCAAATGGAAAATTTCCTTCTGTGAGCTCTAGGCATTCTCCACCTAAAATATCTTATCCAGACAGGATATCATCCAGATTATACATGTCCACAGAGAATTCTTAACATGCTCATTTTGAGTGAATCACCTCCCTCTGGATGTCAGAATCAGGCAGGATCAAATCTAATAAGCATTGATAGGCTGGAAAGAATGCTGATGTATTCAATGAGGCCAGAAAAGTCCAATGCCTGAGGCAAAGGAAGTAGAACCTTGGATATGTTTCTCCTCTAATTACCCTTGAAACTTTATCTTCACTTATAAATTTAGTGAATTAACAAAAATGCAGGAAGTAGAAAACAATGAATAATAACATGGGGGAAAGAAATACATCTCTTAGTAGAGCCTAAATGATTGCCTTATTTCTTTCTTGAAACTGTTTTAAGAACTGTAAAAACATTGCCATGGTATTCCAGGTATATGCCACTGAGCTTCTGCATGATGTCAATCATGCAATCAATTTTTCAGGCATATCAGTTCAAGAACTTAATTCCTGGCTTCAAACGTGGCTCTGTGATTGCAGCTCTCTCTCATAAATGCCTGCATTTCTGTAGGGAAATGGTTTTTTTTTGTTTTTGTTTATCTGTATTCGCTTTGTTCAGAAGCGTACATTGCATTGACAGCTAATAGGTCTATAGATCTTCATGGACCCTAAATATATATTTTGTCTGGTTTATTTTCCTCTTTTCTGCCAGAAGAATAGGCACCTTCAGCAATGTGTACAGTCTCCACTAGCCTTAAGAAAGTTTCCCTCACTCCCTTTAGTGGAATTCATAAAGATCTGTTTCTTCAAGATATGAAATCACAGGCTTGAGAGTTGGCTTAGTGGTTAAGAGCACTGACTGCTCTTCCAGAGGTCCTGAGTTCAATTCCCAGCAACCACATGGTGGCTCACAACCATCAGTAATGGATCTGACACCCTCTTCTGGTGTGTCTCAAGACAATGACTGTACTTATATACAATGAAAGCAATTACATACTATGTAAGTACACTGTACCCATATTAAACAAATAAATAAATCTTTTTAAAAGTTTTTTTAAAAAAATATGAAGCCACATCTTGTGTCAAGACATACATGTATGTGTGCTCCCCCCACATCAACTTAACACTCAAAGATTCTTAAGGAGCATACCAGAAGGTACCAAACCTAAGTCCTGAGACCAGAGTGAGGAACCTCCTAGATAAGTAAGAACTTCCCTAAGTCACATCATAATTTTAGAGATTTACAGCTTCTGCCCATCAGGGCAAATAACTTCCAAGATCTTTTCCCATACAGTACCAAGGTATACAGGACTTCTTCCCATGTGGGATTACAGAATTACTTCTGCTGTTTCATTATATCCAATTCTTCTCATGTGGATTCCAATAACGAGGCTGCTTCCCATACAAGTACATGATATTCAGGACTGCAATACTTATGGATAAGTAGTATTTTTTACTTCTTCCTATTTGTGTACATAATTATCTATGACTTTTTCCCATGTTGGAACAAGATATATAGGACCATATTTTTGTGTGGATACCCAATACACAGGACTGATTTCCCCTGCTGTTTAATGATATCCAGTACTTCTTCCCATGACTTCTTCCCATGTGTCTACCAGTAACAAAGGCCGACTCACATACAGCTATATGATTTTCAGTACTTTGTGACATGCAAGTGAGAAATATTAAGGACTGCCTCACAGATGAGTACATGGGATTCTTGACTTTTTCCCATTTAGGAGCAACATTTCCAGGACTGTTTTTCACGTGGGTATGTGAAATTCAGGAATGCTTTTTTACATTGTTACCTGATATCCTTCAGGCAGTGCATCATATCTAGTACTGCTTTCAATGTAGTTACATGATTTCCAGGTCTCCTCCTATGTAAGCTGGTCCTCTTCCCATTATCGGTACATTGTACAGGACTGCTGTCCATGTGGGTACATAATATCCAACACTGTTTTCCAAGTGAGTAAATCTTATCCAGTACTCCTTTATAAATGGAAACATGATATCTAGGACTACTACACATTTGGATACAAGATATTCACAGGGTCATCCCATGTAGGTACTACATATCCATGTATTCTTCCAATGCTGGAACATGAACTACAAGGACTAATATGGGGGCACATACATGCAGTACTTCCTCCCATGCATATACCAAATCCATGACTGATGCCCATAAGGCTACATGATTTTAAGGACTTCTTGCCCCCAACACATGATATCTAGAAATTCTAGCTATTTAGATACTTGATATACAGGACTGTTTTCTATGCATGAACAATTTAAATATGACAACTTCTTTTTGTTAATTGATTTATTTATTCATTTTACATCCTGGGTACTGCACCCCTTCCTCCTGGTCCTCCCTCACAAGTCCCTTCTCCCATTGCCCTCTCCTCTTCTTTTCTGAGAGGGGAGGAGGCCATTTGGGCATCACCCCACCATTGCACATCAAGACACAACAGCTTCTCTTTTTTTCCTTCTAAATTTGATGATGTTTATTCTATGTATCAATGAATACACTCTAGGAGTCCCGATCCAGTTCATTTTCTCAGCTTCTTATGCAGGAAAATCATAGGAAGAATTGCTTTCCATGTTGATACATGATATGCTAGACTAATTCCAATGTGGATACATGATATCCAGGACATTTCTGAATGCTGACAAGTTCCTTGCAGATACAAGATAACTTGGACTTCATGACATTTATGTACCAAATATTGAGGACTGCTTCTTAAACAATACTATATTCAAAATTGCTTCTCATGCTGGTGCATGCCATACAGTAATTCTTCCAATTAGGGTACTTGAGATCCAGTATTTTGTCCCATGTAGGTACTGATATACAGGAATACTTCCCATACAGGTATATGATATCCAGGATTTCTTCATATGTGGACATGTTAATGCACTAATGCTTCCTATGAGATACATATTATGGATGATTTCTTCCCAGGTGAAAACCACATATCCAGGGTGTTGTTTGAATATTTTAATAAATCCCAGCATGAGGTTACTGCCTGCTTTAATGGTTTAGATTCCCCAATGAAAGACACACACACACACACACACACACACACACACACACACACACACACACACACACAGCCTCTATATTTAAATATGCCTCATGTGGCATAATAGCTGGGCAACTGTCTAACCTCCATGCAGTTAAAATGCATTTTCCCATCAATAACTCTGAGTTACTACATACTAATTTCTATGTTCCATCTTGGCTACTCTTATTTCCAATTAGTCAGCCCTTTCAGCCAAGTTCTTTTGGCACAGAGCCCAGGGCAGTCTTCTGGCTTCTCAACCACATGGCGGCTCTTGTCTCTCTCCTGCACACCCTTCCAAAGCATGGTGGCTCTCCTTCCTGCTCCTTCCTCCTGGCTTTCTAGCCTGGTAAACCTAAACCATGCCTATGTCTCTTCTTCCCAGCTATTAGTTACTGGCATCTTTATTTCCCAACCAGAATTAACTGGGGACAGGTTCCCAGGAGCTACATGCAGACTCCAGATCTTGGAGGCTGGCACTTAGCATTACAATAAACAGCAAAAGACAAAACCGCAACACCAGCCCTGATTCCCATGTGCTGACATGATGTCCAATGCCAATACATGACATACAGATTGTTGGATCATGGGGACACATAGATCCAGGACTTTTCCCCATGTAGAAACATTGTACCCAAGACTGTTTTCCATGTCTGATATCCAGTACTTCTTCCCATATGGATATATGATATGAAAGACTTCTTTTCATGCAAGTACATGTTATTTAGCACTGCTTCACATGTGCATACATGATATTTAATACTTCTCTAAATGCATGTACATGGTATCAAGGATCCTATTCAATGACTGTCCATGACATTCAAGACTATATCTTCTGTATTTTGGGCTTCTACTTATACAGATACATTATATTCACAACTGTTTATCCTGCAAGTACATTATATATAGGACTGGTTCCCTTGTGGGTATGGGATATAGGGGAAACATCTCCTCTGAGTAGATGATAACTAGGACAGTGTGGTAAGCCAGTATATGATATTAAGAAATGTTTAAAATACAGGAACATAGGATCAATGACATTTTTCCATTCAGAAAAGAATATCCATGCCTTCTTTGTATTTGGGTACCCCATTGTTGGAACTGATTCCCCAGTTGGTTCATGAAAGTCAGTATCTGTTCTCATGCAAGTACCAATATTCAGGACTGGTTCTAATAGAGGCACACGATATCCAGAACTTTTTCCCATATGTGCACAAGACATAAAATACTTCTTCTCATTCATTAAACCTTTACACGAGGATAGAACAAATACAGGTTATCTTCCTATATAGGGACATTCTATACATAAATATTTCCATTTTATGTATGTGATAACCAGTACACATACCCATGTGACTCTATGATATGCAAGACTGCTCCCACGTGGTAATATCAAAATCAGGATACTGTCCTGTTCAGCTGCAGGTAACTTATATGACAGAACTCTTCCCTTGCTGGTACATGACATCAAGAATTTCTTCCAATGCAGTTATATGGTAGGCAGGGCTATATCCTATGTGGGTGCAACATTTCTGGGACTGCTTTCCATGATGGTTCATGGTATATATGACTTCTTCCCATGAAAGTACAGAAAATGCGGGACTTCTTCAGAAGTGGGAACAGGCATGTAGTACTTTATCCCATGCATGTACACATATCTAGGATGGATTCCCATATGAGCACTTGATAGTTAAGACTTCTTCTCATATATGGATGTAATATCAAGGACTTCTATATATGAGAGGGCATGATGTCCAAGTCTGCTTTTCTGACAGGTGTATGGTACTCGTGTATACTATTCATTTGTGGTAGGAAATCTTCCCGTGTGGCAATATTATATCATGCACTCCTTACCATGCATGTACCAATATTAAGGAATGATTCTCACACAGGAATATACTATGCACAATTACTTCCCATGTGAATGCATAATTTTGAGGACAGTTTCCCTTATGAGTTCAACATACTCAGGGCTGGTTGTTATGAAGGTACATGATATCCAGGACTGTTTCCAATGCTGATATATGGTATGTAGATCTTTGTACCATGCAGTTGTGCAACATCCTGGACTTCTGGCCATACATATACACTATAAACTGCCCGAGACCAGCCCTAGTGACAACCAGGTCCCACAGAGGAGGTAAGGAGTTAGAGAGGAAGAAGTGAGTCAGGAATGTGGTTTGGAGGACTCTTGTAGCCTGACTGGCTGGCAGTCTGGTTGTGTCTTTATTTGTAGAGAACTCAGTAGGCAAGCATAGATTCATGTTGAAAACATAGATCATATCATTTTTGTCCCCAGACACATGTTTTATCTTCCTTTTGGTCATAAGTTTAGTCAGCAATCATAAACTGTGACATAACAGCGTTATCTTTTACACTCATTCTCCTTCATTAACCCCAGAACCCAACATTTAGGATATTGTGGTTACAGGGCACTAGACAGAATGAAATTATGTAAGCCAACCTGGTCATATTGTCATGTCCTGAGGAGTTTATCATTAACTTCTGATTATGAGAGTGCTAATTGTCATTATGCCCAAGAAAAATTTCAAGCCAAAGCTGATGCAATTATTATTCAATTTCTAAAAGAATGCAATGTTTATATTTCAGATATTTGCAGAATTTATTCATATGTACAATCTTGTCATTCTTCTGTTCTTTGAACATACAACACCACAGTGGCCTTGTATGAGATAACTTTTCTAAGAAAGGGAAGTCCTAATACCTCTCTTTCTTTTATCATTTTTTCCAAGTCATTCTTTGTCCCTCAGTATAAAGTGAGGCAACTCCAGCCAATCTAACTTAGTTGCTGTATATTTTCTTGGAGATGCATAGGATATGCAGTCACCAATCTTAAATGCTAGCAACTTTTCAAGCCCACTGAACTATGTTTACCTTTTTAAGTTTAATTTGTTCTGATTGTCTTGTACCTGAGTGAGTACAAGGCAGATGTTCCAAGAGCATCTTGAGCCAGAGACTCCTTAGGAGAACTCTGGTGTCTTTTTTTTTAAGTCAAAACCTCCAGAGGGCAAGGATAAGTTTAAAGTAGGGCCAGATAAGGCTATCTCCCTAAAAGCAGGAGGAATGATAAGCTCAGAACTTTTATGGGGATTCTTAGAAACAACCCAGATGTCCCTCAACAGAGGATTAGATACAGAAAATGCAGTGTATTTACATAATGGAGTACCATTCAAAAATGACTTTATGAAATTCACAGGCAAATGGATGGAACTAGAAAATATCCGAGTGAGGTAAACCAGTCACAAAAGAACATACATGGTATGTACTTACTGATAAGTGGATATTAGAAAGAAGCTCAGAATACCCACAATACAACTCAGAGACCATATGAAGAAGTAGGATCAAAGTGTGGATACTTCAGTCCTACTTAGAAGGGGGAACAAAATAATCATGAGAGGTAGAGGGAGTTCTGGAGGGACATGGGAGTGAGAGGGTGGGGGGAGGAAAAAGGGGGCAGGATATGATGTGGCTAGAGTCTGGGAGAAGTACAGAGGGTCAGGAAATTGAGCAAATATGTATAGCAGAGGAGGATAGGGAACTCAGGTAGCCACTAGAAAGTACCAGATGCCAGAAAAGCAAGAGGCTCCCAGGACCCAACTGGGATTACTTTAGCTGAAGTACCTTACAAAATGAGAGAGAACCTATAGAGACTATAACCACAGGTTAGGCATGGCCCCTGGTTGAGGAATGGAAACACCCACCCATCTCAAAAATATTAACACAGAATTGTTCCTATCTAAAGGAAATGCAGGGACAAAGAGTAGAGCAGAGCCTGTCTGTTCTTTTTTTTTTTTCTGTTACTTATAGGCCTTTTATTAAATTGCTAGGAACATGGGATGGAAAAAACAACCCACCTCATGGTAGAGGAGAAACGCAAGGAGATAGGAAGGGGCAAATCTCCCCTTCATGGCCACATCCTGAAGGACCACCATTTCTTTTTTTTTTTCCATTAATTAATTTTTTTATTTTATTTTTTCCAATATTTATTAGATAACTTCTTCATTTACATTCAAGTGTTATCCAGAAAGTTCCCTATACGCTCCCCCTTCCCGGCCCTGCTCCCCTACCCTCCCTCTCCCACATCTTGACCCTGGTGTTCCCCTGTATTGGGGCATATAAAGTCTGCATGAACAAGGGGCCTCTCTTTCCAATGATGGCCAACTAGGCCATCTTCTTCTATATATGCAGCTAGAGACTTGAGCTCAGGGGGTACTAGTTAGTTCATGTTATTCTTCCGCCTATAGGGTTGAAGACCCCTTCAGCTCCTTGGGTACTTTCTCTAGCTCCTTCTTTGGGAACCCTGTGTTCCATCTAATATCTGACTGTGTGCNGGTCAAGGGGATACAAATTGGAAAGGAAGAACTCAAATTATCGCTATTTGCAGATGATATGATAGTATATATAAGTGACCCCAAAAACTCCACCAGAGAACTCCTAAACCTGATAAACAGCTTTAGTGCAGTAGCTGGATATAGAATTAACTCAAACAAATCGATGGCCTTTCTCTATACAAAGGAAGAACTGGCTGAGCCTGTCTGTTCTTTAAGTACCTTCAACAAATCCCTGCTGGCAATTGAGAACAATAATCCTATGTCAAGGCTGGTCCCTAGCAAAGGACCACAGAATTATTCTATCTATGCCTAACTTATCAACCAGTGGTTCACAGGAGTTCATTGTTAAAGTAAGCATGTGGAGTCAATTATAGGAAGGGGTGACTCAAGGGCTGCTGATCTCCAAATGTCTGACACAGCTCTGGCTTCACCCTAGTAAATCCCCATTTCTGGAGCTTCTGGTAACTGTATATTGGGCCACGGTGGTCACTGTTTTGGGCCATAGGCATCCCAAGTGGGTAGGAATATGGATTGCCTTTCTCTTCAATAACCTACTTTTAGGCAGTCACAAATAATATGATATGATATGATATGATATGATATGATATGATATGATATGATATGATATATGATATGATATGATATGCTCAACTGCAAAGGACACAAGTATCTACAGGCTTTGACTTCTGAATGAGTAAATGTCAGCCTATTGGATCCACTAAAGCAAGAGTTTCTAAGCTTCACCTTCCTTTCTTTGGCTTCAATAAGATTCCGTAAGGAAGGCAACAAATGTTTAAAAGATCCTGTATAATTCAGACTCAAGTTTACTGAGCAAGTCCACTGTGGTACAGCAAAGGCATAGTGAGAAGAGCTGAGACCTCACTTGGGTACATGTGAAGGCAGATTGGGAATCACTGGCTATGGCTAGGGCTTTTGAAACCTATAAACCCAACCCCAGGGATACAGCACTAGGGTCACAGAGGCAATGATGTGACTTTGTGAGCCTCCACGGGTCATTTTCTTTACTGGCATCTCTCAGTTTCTAAAGTTGGAATGCCCCGAATGATTCTCTGTAGGGTTCATGTGGCTAAGTCCTGGACCTATAAACTAATCTGTAATATTCCTATATCAGACACTTTGTCTTTGAATTCATTCCAGAGTGGTATCTGTACTGTTTTGAGGTATGGGATTCTGAATTTCAAAGGGATGAATCTTGGAAATATCAGGCCCTAAGCCTTGTTCCCTGTCATCATAGATGTAGAGAATGTCAAACAAGTTTGAAAAAGGTCAATAACTACAAATTAGAGAAATGCAACTTTATTGTCAGCAGTGGGTCCAGCCTATTTCCATCCCCGTAAATGGGTAAAAATCTTTGTTACCCCATGTGTCAAGTGGGGTATAATCAGCACATGACACAATATCAGGACTTGCATAGTTCTATAAAATGAGGTATATGAAGAGGACTGTGGATACCTGGGCACAAGATTTCTGAAACCGGTATCCACGGAAAAACCAGTTTCACATAGTCCTGGTTGCAATGGCCTCGGCAACAGGCTTCTCCTGTGGAGTGGGGCCTTCTTCCTCTTCTATTATTTGGAGGTAACCTCAGACTCTCTCTATGCTGGAATGTCTTATGAGACTTGCACTTTTCTCCTGTGCATAAGTGCTTTTCAGGTGTTTGAAGGTGTGAATTGTCCTCAAATTGCCCAGGCCCCTTGGCTGTAGTCCATCTTCTAAGCCTCATCAGCTAGAACAGTCTGTTCAGGATCAAGACACTGAATATAGAGAACAAAATGAAGGAGTTTGTGTGAGTTGAGACAAGAACAAATTTCATGCAGAAGATATGTTCCCAGGTCTTTCCCACCTGCCTTTGCACCTCCCAGATGTGCTAGCACTGTGCCAATACATAAGAAACCTGTATTGCTATACTTGTCCCTCTAACCTGAGTTTTTGCTGGAGCTCTCCTGTCAGGAGAATCAGAAGCTCTCTGAAGTGGTAGCCAAGGAGATATGCAAGAGCTGAGGAAGACTGTGACAGGGAGATGGGGGGCTCTCTCTTCATTATTTCAGTCAGGCTCTTTTGGAAAGAATTAACTTCTGCCATACTGCCTGTACAGAGGCATCCTAGATATCCTGTGGAAAGTGACAGGGTGCTAGCACTCAGAAGGTTTGGTGTTGGTTGCCTGCTCTTCTGCATTGTTTGAACAGGTGAACAGCATGACATCTCCAGGTCTTTGTTCTCTTCCCTACAATGGGGGTAAGAATGGAAACATCCAGTTAAGTGTGTTCTCCTGGGCACATCAAAAGTCTAATCACTTGTGGTCAGACCTTGACTGGGGAGCACGTGTGCAAGAGCTTCAAGAATGGAGTTAGCATAGAGAATGGGAAGACCCCATGTACTCAGAGGGGAGAGAGAGAGAGACACAACTACCCCTTCAGGGATCATATGTTCAATTACAGGAAACATCACCTGTGTTATCCATGTACAGAAGGCAAGCAAAGAGACCCGCATGTAATCCTGCAGCAACCCCACCAAAAGTTTTCCCCTAGAGACTCAAAAGCTCAAGGGCTGGGACGCAAATATAAACAAATGCAGGCTTGACGATGATGGCCAAATGGTTTTCCTCCGTGGCTGAAAAGAAATGTCCAAATGTTACTTCTGAGGAGTGCCCACTCTATTGTGCCCACCCCAACATTCATACACCAGAGATTGTATTTTAATGTGACTGTGTCCTCCATTTCCCAGTCTCTTAGGAGCATCATGAAGTAATGATGAGACACAACAGATATGCCACTGTCCAAAGATGTCCTCCCAGACCAATACTTTGGTCAACATACAAGCAGGGTCCAAAAGCCCCAAAAGCCCTCTGTAAATTTCTTATCTTCTTTGTGCAAATGGGGTGTCCAAAAACCATTTTGAATACTTAGTTAACAGTCTAAGGGCTGAGATCATCTCATTACATTTTGACCAAAGGTGTCTGGAATCTGCCCATCATGGACCAGCAGAGAATCATTGTTCCAATTACTGGCAGAGCAATACCATCCACTAGGATGGTCTTATAAGAGCCTAGAGATGTTATTGTCATCCAAAGATATTCTATTTTCTGGGAAATAAATTCTCAGAGCTGGTTGGAAAATTTATGCATGATGATAAATGTTGGGATGAATTCTGGAGAGATCACATGACATGGAGGTACCAAAGGCAGGGAACAAAATGAAGCACAGAATGGTGTACAAACAGTATTCTTTGAGCATCCTAACTCATCCTCCAACCAATAGATTGGAACTTCAAACACACTAGACTGCATCTTTTATCATAACAAATGTGGTCCAAGTTGAAAAGCTGTGAGAGTGTAGTGAGGAGCAAGCCAACAAAGAGTCAGGTTCCTATCCTGTGCTGTTGTCACAGCAGAGCAGTGTGTGGGTAAATCATGACCACTGATTTGAGGCTGTGTGCATCTGTCCTGCCTCACTCTGCTCAGGTTGGTATTCAGGAAACTCCAACAACTCCCTCAGCTTCTATTTCAGGCAAATGGCAGCAGACCCCTCATTGCAACATCATCCAGTCTTTGTAATATCCCAGATTTTTGGGCGAGGCTGACACTACAAAGAAGGGAGCATGGTATAATCCAAGAGGCCTCCAGAACACATGGCAGAGAAGGAAGCTAAAAGCCTGAAGGACGGCAAATAAACTACAAGAAAAGGACCATTCAGAACATCTAGTAGGAGCATCTGCTTTTACGTGTTTGTAGGAATGCCAATGGCTATTGTAGATTTGTCTTTCGGCCCTGGGTAAACCTAAAACCTGAAGTGGAATTCTTTGGACTCTGCATGGCTAGGCTCAAGCCTATACTTTTGAAAAGTACTATTTAGCCTCCCAAGTTTAAGCATCCCACATTTGAACACATTACTGTGAATTTGATAGGATTTAGCAGCTTACTATGTTTCTCTTGACCCACCTTGTTCTCATGTTCATGAGTAAACTTGACAATCAAGCCCATAAATACAACATTGCAGGTGGTCTTTTCAACTCCTTCTTGCAAGCTGATTTATAATGATAACTGCACATGAGACAAGACAAGGGAGATGGTCTGCTTAACAACCACCTGAGAAAAAAGAGATAGACTGCCAGCCAAAAGCAGCAGGGTCATTGTTACAAACCAGAAGCAAACATCCCCAGGAAACATGGGCCAGATGCAACTGAGCAAATCCTGGAAAGACAGAGCAAATCTTGGGAATGAAAGAACTTACCCCTGCTTGGAGAAGGGGTTTGGAGGCATAACAGCTTGGGACAGAGCATTGACACTTTTGTGAATACATTTTGCATGCCTATTTTTAAGTTGATCTTCATCAATGTTCACTTATACCAAACAGAACAGTAAAGCATGCAATGACAATAATAAAAGCACTTGGCTTTTCAGTGGCATCATCCACAGCAAGTGCTAATAACCAGCAAGGTTGAGTTCTTCAGAGAGCCTGGGAAAGCTTACAGGACACCTTAGTATTCTGTGAATCAAGAGAGCTTGGCTGGTATATGAGCAGAAGGTATAGGAAACGATAGCCCACTGGTTCCCTATGTTAAACTCAAAAGCGCTTCAGATTTCCTGGCAGCAGAAAGAGTGAGACAGTTGATCAATGGCACCATGTGATACCAAAAGAAAAGGCTACCTTCTGATTGAACATACACATCTCTCAGCATGAGCAGTACTTAACCTAGCTCATATCTGTGGAATAAGGAGACCATCTTTTCTCTACGATTTAAAAAGACACAGCACTCTGTTCTGAGAGTATGGGCCACTGCCACTTTAGAAGAATCCCAATATCGTTGTTTAATGTCCTGAGAAGATATGGTACACCCAAAGGCCAGCTTGAAGTCGTGGTTTCCATCTACACGGGTCTGAATACTTACACTCCTCTGAGGATGTTCAAGAGAGGTTCTTTCACCTCTATATCCCCTCCTACTGTCAGCTCATCGTCTACACCTTAGAAAATTGACAGATGGATTATGTCCTCTGAATATTTTGGAGGTAAGATCAGGACCAGGTCAGGAATGAATGGGGTGTGATTTGACTTCCATTTGCTATGGGTGTAATTGGAGCTTGGCTCATCTCAAAATGCCAAGGACATGAGGAAGGAGCTGTGAACATTTTCAAGGTAAAGGGATTTCCTGATATAATCCCCTAGGTGTACTTTACAAGGAAGGCATACAAAAGGAAAAAGGTGCCCACATGGCTCACAGAAAAGCCTACTGTGCCAGCCTACCTGTGTAGTGAAGTGGGCTCATTCCAAAGGTGTCAGGACACTGGATATGGCCAACATGTGCCCATATTCCACAAGAGCAAAGCCTGCTGACAGTCTAAATGAGCAGTAAGGCAGGTTTAGTATACAACTCTTAGGACACTGGACATAACTACCATCTTCCCATGTTACATAAAGGGAGAGGTGTAAGAGTGACCTAGCATAGAGAATGTGTGCTAAGGTGATGGCTGTGAGAATGAGTAAAATGGGTGCATCTGAGGGGAAGACTGTTTTACAAAGAAAGCCAGGAGGAAGGAGAGATTCTGGGTCTGTGGCCTGTCATGCAGGGTTTCAAATGTGGCCCTTTCCTCTGAGCCTTGCTGGGTTTCTTTTTTCTCACAGCCATCGTCCTCAGGAGACACCTTCTTCAGAGTGGTTTCCCCTTTCTCACAAGGACACAGTTTATATTTATTTCAGTCATCTACATATATGGGTGCATTTACCATAACACTAAATACCCTGTCCTTCCATATATCAACAATGTAGATGCATTGGGTTGTTAGTTTATCAAGAGTACCTAATACATACCTGGGTGGCATTGGATAAAGATGTATAGGGAACATCACTCACAATATCAGCAAGTGTGGTAGGACTAGTCCTATGCAGCCATGTTTCCAACCTCAATTGCTTTAGGATGTGATGCAATCAAGGCCTCTACTCTACGTGCAGGGATAGGAGACTGATTGGGAGTTTCCTTTAACATGAAATAGACATTTCACCCTGCTGCCACCTGAGAACAGAACTGAGGACATCAGCTATGCATGCAATGAGCTGCAGAACTGAGCTCTACTTTGTGCTCTCTCCTCTCATAGCTTTTAGGAATCATATTGTCTTAGCATCAAAAGATAGGTTATCTAAAGTGATCACCTTACCTGCATGTAAAAGATGTAGTCCATGGTGAATTTCAGTTCTGTCTATAAGGGGAGACTAAGGAAAGACCATCTGATTATTGTCTTTTGGATTTGTGGTGAACCTCTGAGCATCTCATGTCAGCAGTCATGCCAAATGCAGCACCTTGAATCATCATCTGGAACATAGGAATATGCAGATATGTTAGCATTCCCTAGAAGACAGAATTGGAAGCATTATGGTGGTAGACCTCAAACCCATTTCCTGCTGTGGACTCACTGCCTACCTGGTTTTCATCATGTCAGAGGAATATTGCTCCTTGAACAGGTTGTTGGTTATTTACAGCAGATGAAGATCCCACGGAGAAGTCAACTTTTTTTCAGAACATGAGTGTTTTTGTTAATCTCTCTGATAAAAGCAAGAGCTTGACCTTCATTCCTTTGACACTTGGTCCAACCTCCTCACTGAGCTCAGGATACTGAAACAGGCAAGACTTTTGGAGAGATGTGGTATATTTAATGTTGAATGTGGAGATGGAAGTTAGAAGACCCAACATAGGGTCAAGATCATGAAAGAAAAGCCCACCCCTTGATTTTTGGACTTCCAGCTACTACTGAAGTAGTTGTTGACACTGACAAGAAAAGACTACAAAAATGTCCAAACCCATAATAAACTAAGAAGATTGGACAGTGGAGCTGTGAGCTCTCAGGCTCAGGAACCACACTGGGGCAGGTCATGCTCTGAGTTTTAAGTTCACTGAGTCAAGATTATTGTTACAAGATGACTCTCCTGTGTAAGGGCTCTGGGTATCCTGATATGGCCTTGCCAATCCTAAAGTGTTACAAATGTACTATCATAGCCATAGAAAATTCTGGCAAAATAAAGGTAGAAATAACAGGGGCAAATAAAATAGCATGCTAAGATTCAATACTACTTGATATTATAGAACTATGTTGAGAGATTAAGGATCCCCAAATCAACAACCAAGAAAATTCTAAAGGACAGAGAAGATTCCAATGTTCTGACTGTCACCCAACGAAGGAGAACAGCACATTTATGGTCCATGGCTGAGGCTTCTATTCCCCAGTCCAGTCAGGTACTTCTCCAGACATGGACTGGAACACCCTCAGATCCTTCAGGTTCTTCCACCTATAAAACTTTTCCAAGAATAGTAAATAGAGTTAAATCCCTGGGTCTTTTAAGGGTTTGAGAAATGCCTCAATAGAGTTATCCTATAGCATCCACAAGTTATCCAGAAAATATGCATGCTACCACACACAAACACACACACACACACACACACACACACATACACACACACACACAGAAACAGACAGACAGACACACAGACAGACAGACAGACAGACAGACACACAGACAGACACAGAGAGACAGGGAGTAAGAAGCGGAGAGGCAGAGAGGAAGCAAGATAGAGAACATGAGTGAGTCAGAAGCAAATGCAGAGACAGACACAAAGGTGGAGTAACAGAGATATAGAAACAGAGAAGCAGAAACGACAGACAAAGGAGACAGAAAATAGGTCATAAGTGAGTACATATGTAACTAATTTAAAATGCTTTCCAAGGTTACATGCTCTCAATGCCCATAACATCTGTAAAAATTAGGCTAAGGTCTGTAAGCATTATACATACCTAGAAGCACTGAATTGGACCTACTCAAATAAGTACAGGATAGCAGATGGAAAATGGTCTGAAAGTATGACCAGTTGCTAACCTCTCTTGGAGGGAGGGACTCCACTCCTGGAAAAGGACCTAGCAGAGGAAATAGAAAAATAGATGAACCTCAAGGCATAGATGTCTGCTGTGAAATCTTAATCCCTGTGTAGAAAGCATTAGTCAAGGACACAGTAGAGACATCCCAGAAATGAGCTGATGGCTGAGTAAAAACACTGTCAGGTATAATGTAGGTAGATGTTGAGAGGTCCAGGTAGGACACACTACAAGATGTCAGGTTTCAGCCTAAGTAAAATGAGAAGCTGAAACCTCTAGTTATGAATCTGACAATTTTCAATGTTGGGAGATATGGTGGCCACTGGGAGCAATTCATGCTCTTTAATCAGAAATCTCAAGTAGTGCAGAAGTGACCTGGAGGGAGAGTCTTCACAGAGGAATCCTCTAGATAAAATTCTCCTGTGAGCATGTCTATAGAGGATCAATTTCATTATCTTAATTGACATGGGAAGACAATAATATGGGCAGTGCCTTTCCTTAGACTTGGGTATCTGACTGCACAAGCTCATGCAAGCAAGCTTACACGCATGCATTTATTTCTATCTGCTCTTGACTGGATATAACATGGGTGTCCCCTTTGTACATGTGTCTTGGATTCACTGTGGTAATGCAGTATATCCTGGAAGTGTCAAGTCAGTGTGATGGAAATGAAGCTGAAAAGGCTTTGCTTCAGATAATCACAATGACTCTAAAACAACCCAGGGACAACAGTGGAAGATATCTGGTGGTTCCCTTCATCAGTCAAAGTTATCAAACTGTGGCTCCCAAGTCATGCTCAGTGAGGCACACTGCCTCACTCCCTCTGAATGTATCATCTCCAGTCATAGTCTAAATATTGCCTTCAGGGTGTTCTTATAAGGGTTAGAGGGACCTCTGTCAGTACATCCCATGTGTCAGATGAGAGCAAAGAGGAGTTTTCTCAGACCCTGAACATCCCTCCACTAATGACCTTCCAGGAATTACCACTCACATTGAGAGGCAAGCCTATGATACTCTGCTTCCTTCCCTTCTGCCACCATCCCACTGATAGAAGGTTAGTGAGGAGCATCCTTGCTGAAGCATGGGTGAAGAGCAAGGTAGGAAGGTGCTCTGAAATAGTTGGATACTCAGATTTATCATAATTAAGGAATAACAAGTCACATCAACCACCAGCACTTCTGCACATGGCCCAATTCCCAAGCCCTTACCTGCAGAGAAATTCTAGGTCCACACAATGAAGTGAATGACCGATATCACACTTGATGGTAGCATCCAGGGAAGGGAGAGGCCCATACTGTGTTTACCAGACCTCCATACTACAGATGGTTGTGATGATACAGATGAGGTTCCTTGACTTACTGGTAGAGCCCTCCTCTCTGGCAGCCAGAGGTTTTTTGTTGTTGTTGTTCTTCCAGGTAGCCACATTCAGCAACTTCTTTTGGGAAAGCACCAAGATCTTCAAGGGAGAAGTGAGAGGATGGAATATCATGGGATGAGAAGGACAGAGTTCCTAGAACCTGGGTTATTATCCAGCCCATAGCCCAATGACATCCTGACATTATTCTGAGAGCCTGGATAGAAGATAGTGAATAGACCAGAGCATGAGCTCCCCAGGAAGAGAGGCATGTGGGTCAAATTCCCAGAAAAAGCTGACAGCAGAGATTGTACAGGTGGTACAACATTACAGGTTATTCCCATGAGCTAGTCAAGCAGATTAATGTGAGTGTAATGCCATTCAGAAAAGACCTAGCAACTGAAGATGGAAGCAGGGAACAGTGTCTTTCTCAGCTGATGACTGATCACAATGTCTAGTGTGCTGAGAGAAACAGAGGTAATCATATCTCATGGCTCCAACTTGTGCTGCCTCTAGGCATTATAGAAGTCTAGCTACTCAATGCAAGGTGTCAGTCAGGTTCCTGTTAATTAATATATATATATATATATATATATATATATATATATATATATATATATATATATACCTGCAATGTAAATGAAGCTTCACCCCAGTAGCCAATCAGAGTGAGAGAACTTTCCTGAAGTGGGTGGGCAGGTCTGCAAACTGACCAGTGAGTGGCAGAGTGTTCAGGGAAATCATTCATACCACATGATGTTCAAAGAATGAAGCGAAAAAGGCCCTCACAGAAGATCCTGAAGAGTCTCTTCGTGGGACATGGCAGCCAAGAAACCCTCAGCCCTGTCAGCACTTCAGGGCTCTATTCATCCTAGAACTACTACTAATTTGCGGCTGGGATTGAAGGAAGTTTGGGAAGTGTGATGAGATCAAACATGCAGTAAGAAAGCCACATGGGACCTCTCCATCTTTCTCAGCTGGTCTTTCCCTTCAAGTGTACACACTGTCCTCTCTGAGACAGAATTTTCCAGATTGGAGGTTAGAAGCTTACATTTACAATGCTGAATTAGATTTTTGGATCATAAGCAGCATTAGCCACAAAGTACAGTTCAAAATCAGAGTTCAAGAGGTTGTGCCTTCACTGAGAGAGCAGGTCCAGACTTGAAGTTCAGACTACACTCAGCAGCCCCAGACAGGAAAGGACTTTGGTGCACAGCATCAGGATTTTAGCTCCAGCCTGTGGTGATTCTGTCAGAAAACCTCATGACCTTTGACTGCTTTTCTGAAGGTCACAATTATAACTGGAGACATCTAAAGAGAAAATAGTGACAGGAGGTCAGAGCACAGAGGATATAGGTAAACCCTCCTACCTGTATTATTCCGTGTCTTATTTTCAAAGTTATGAAAACTCCTGGACAGTAAGAGGAGTGTCTTCATGAGAGAGAAAGCAGACTACAGTGCTGAGGGACAACCAAGGTCTAAGATTACCTCTGGTGAGTTTTTTATCTGCACTCCTTACCTGCTTAGAACCTCAACATGCATATGTGAAGAATGGTGGATCTACATGCAGGAGCATGGCCTCTTGTTTCTGGCATTCCTACATTGTCCAGCCACCATGATAGCCTCCTTATCTTCTGACTTTCCCATCATCAGCACAATGGAAGTGAAGAGTTCAGGCCTTTGGCATGTTGTGACACCTAACACTCCTAGGGTATATGATCTAAGTGGAGAACACCATTTCACCAAGAGATCAGTTACAATAAATTTCCTTTAGGGTGTCCATAGAAATCACAATATCACAGACACTCATCAGACCCAGTCATTCATGATGGCTGCCAGTCACATAGCTGCTCTCATGGGCCTCTGTGTCAGGCCTTTTTTCTCTACATGCTTAGCCCAGCAGAACTGTCTGCTTAGGGACAGTGTTTGCCAACAACCTGTACTAGGATGGGAACTACCAGTTTCATTATTGCTTTTTACCTGTTTTGAAGTGAACTTACCTCACCATCTTCGTCTTCCTGGATGTCCTGGACTGTGTCAGTGTGTCAGCTCCTTGAGCACAGGTTGTCCATGACACTAACGATCTTGGAATCTAGCACCTAGCTAGAGCCTTGCACATCACTATGCCTATAGAATGGCAACTGAGAAAAGGACAGATAATACCACTTCACATAGAAAGTATAGAAGCTGGGGTAACATCTCAGAGCCAATCTTCACACTTTCTCCTTGTGGGTAAGTATGAAGTCAGGCCTGTGAAGGGAAGAATGGCTTCCATGATGCATGAGGAGGACTGGAGCAGGTACAGTCCAGGAAATGAGGAACAGTCTGCATCCCAAGAACTGGAAGACCAGCTCTCTGAGACCTCCCACACTTAGAACACTAGAAAATGCAGTGGCAGTGGTCAGGGGACAGCCACTGAATGATCTGTAGAGGCCTTCCTCTAGGTTCTTTAGTCTCAAGACTGAGAAGCAAGGATGGGGGAGAGTCAGGGAGAAGTTGCTGTCATTTGGTGACAGAGCTGTCACTATGAAGACTCCAGCATAGAATGAAGGTCTGAAGAAGGGAGAAGGGGCTGCACCATATAGCTTCCAGGTACATCTGGGTCTCACATCACCTTTGCATGCTGCCTCCCACTGTTACAGTCCTCCTCTCATTACTGTCTCCTCAGTGACAATAGTACCTTATAAGGCCAGGTCTCCTATATGGAGACAGAGAAATGGTCATGTGAGCTTAAAAGGCAGAATATTCTTGTCAGAGGATAGTCTACTGGGACATGGGCTTCTGCAGCAGCTGGTGACAAAACTGCAGCTTGAAATGAAAGGGACCATGTCCGTCCACACTGTTCATGTCCAGCTTCACTCATACAGGCATCAGATTTCTCAGTAGCCTCCCTTGACCTTGGGCTCCACATCATGACACTGTGTCTTCTGCATCACCTGTGCCACTCCTCATGTGTCTTCTGGCCCTAATGAAGACACATTTCATCCTCTAGACCCCAGACTCCATCGAAGGTCCTGTATGTCTCCCACACTGAACTCCCCCAGAAATTGATTATGGACAGCATTCATGGAGAGGCCTTGAAAATCTCTGTCCTCACTCTGTGTTTGAGCACTGTAAGCTCAGTTAGATTAGATCAGAGTTGCAAACATCTGTGGTATTCTCTTGCCTCACAGTTGGAGAGTACTGGAGCACTGAACTAGCAGAGAGTTCAGGCAGGTTGAGAAATCTGCAGGGATTTAAGTGCTCAAGCCTCCTGAGAAGACAAAGGCAACAGGGAGGAGGGGACCTCCTTACCTTTCCTGTCTGCAGGAATTTGGAACAGTGCGAGCTGCCATGGAGAGACCTGCTCTAATGAAGGTTACATTTGGATATAGGAGGAGGTGAGCCTCATGGCTCCTGATGTTATTAGAGGTCACCAGAACAGCTGTCACCTTCTGTATCATTCCATTTGGCCTCTGGTGTTCTGGGAGTGCATTCTGCTTTCAGGAAGGATTCTGGTACTTGCAGACAGCAGCTTTCACAGTCATTCAAGCTTTAGAGGTTCCCTGTCAAACTTGGTGACCTTCAAGATGTCAGGATATATGCATGACCTGAGCATCCCTCTCCCTTCTAAAATTCTCCTCTCAGGAAGGATGCTGGTAGTGGCAGACAGCATGTTTCACAGTGAGTCAAGCTTCCCACCCAAACTTCATCCTTCTCAATGGTCAGGATATATACACAGTCTGTGCCCAACCCCCACCTCTTTCCCAAATTGAAAAGCCTATGCATGCTCATTTTCTTATTTGGACCCTTATGCCCGGGGACACAAGACTCTTTCATTCACTGTGCCCCTACACAGCGTGGGTGCTCTTTCAGTGCACTCCTGACCTTACTACTCTCATGTCTGGTCAGAAGCATCCACCATCCAAAGCCAGTGGATTCATGGGATTGGTGTGGACACAGTTCCAGAAGTAGCACTGAGCTCTCATGCTTAAGTCTAGAGCCTGAGCTTCATCATCATCATTAGAGGGGAACTCAATCATTATTATTCTTTTGGCAAACAGCATCCTACTCCCATAGTCCTCTTCTCCTTCTTGTCTCCGGAGTGACAATAGCACAATGTTGGGTCAGACTGGGAGTGTTCATGTGGAGACAGGGGAATGTTCACATCATGGTCAAGGACAGAATGGCCATTTCACAGGATAGTCTATTGCATGGAGTGTTGCTTTAGTATACATGGACAGTAGAGGCGCTCAGGCCATCCTGCAGCTGGGACAGGATCATCCGGAGATGGTCCACCCTGAGTGTCCATGCAGAGAAGTAAGGACAGAGAGATCCAGATCCTCTTTTTACATTTGTTCCCTGAATTGTGGAACAAGATTAAATTCCAAACATGGGAAGGGATAGTTTTCTTCTTGAAAGAGACAGAAGGAATGGGGGAAGGAAGCAAAACAAGGACCAGATTATGTGTCCTATGAGAATGTGCGTTATTTGGTGTTGGGGTACAGGGATTGTAGGCATCTGCTCATTTCTTTTTGCCAGTTCCTCAGATGTTTTGGGAGGCTATGAAAGAGGCCCTGTTCTTCTGAATGTAGTCTCTGTGCAGAATCCTGTATGATGTGTACACACCTCAAGAGTTTGCTGTTGTTTTAATGGTTGGGCATGCAGTACCAGTGTGGCACTCCATGCTTCCCTTTGTCTATAAATGCTAGTGTCCATTTTAGGCAGATGCCCCACACTGATACAGCAACCACAGTGTCAGGCCTCAGTTGTCCTTCTGAACGGCATAGAAACTTTGAGGTGATTACATTTTTACACCATCATAGACATGCTCTGTGGCTTGGGGTTTGATGTAAATAAGATCTTGAAAACTGATCATCTGGCAGGCAGCAGATCCTCACAGGAGATCACCCCTGGACCCCTGGACCCCAGTACAGCAGCCTCATATCTTTCCTGCACACCTTGCTCAGGTGGGACAGCTTTACTTTGGGTGTCTAGTTTAGTGTTGTTATTGTGTAACGTGATCCGCAGCAACGATGAACCACTACTCTCATTGTCAGGGATCCATGACTTTCCTGGCCTTGCAAGCTTGAGCTTCTGTAGCACAGCACCATCATCTGCAGAGGAGAAGCTGAAGGAGGGAAAGACATTAGAAGTGAGGGGGACTTAAACCCATGCACCACACACGCATAATGGCAGGCTCATCCTTTCTGAGAACTTCCTAGTGCATGAGAACGCCCTTGGTGGATGACAACTAGGGTAAGAGCCAAAGGGCACAGGAGGGAAGGACACTGGAGCAACTGCAGAGATGGAAGAAGTTATGGACCCTTTCCATAAGCCTAGCATGATGCTGTCTGCCAAGGCTCTGAATACCACAGTCGAAAGATCCTGGAGACACTGCAACCAGCTCCTCTGTAAGGGGCATGCAGTATACAAAGGAACTGGGTATCCAGATCTACTTCCCCATGTAGGTTTCCAAGCAGCAATGTCAGACTTAACAGGGCTCAGCACACTCTGCCAGTCCAATTGAATTGTAGGGAGACATAGCAGTGGCCAATTTGTATTTGACCATGGTCACTCTGTCAAGCACTAGGTCCCCAAGCCGAGTTTCTTATCTGAATATGTTCAGCATGGATGACAGCTCTACATGTCCCCTTTCACCCTGGCTGTACCCACACTTGCTTGCTGATTACTGCTAGTTCAGTTGCATCAGATACGACCTAGGCATTATCTAACTAGATTCCTTCCTCAGATAGTAAGTCAAGGAGAAGAGTTTAATCTTGCAGGAGTAGATATACATCTGACCATTGCAAGAGACCCCAGATATATGCACCTTTTTGATTTTTTTTCCGACGAGAAGAAATGAATAAAGACAGAGATTCTAAACTTCAGAGCTGAGATGTACCCTCCCATACTTACCTACCCTTTCACTAGGTTCTTCATCTGGCCTCTTTTAGGGGAGCCACTTTCTTGGTGATTCTATGATGTGTTTTTTTCTCTGGAGCTTTCTTGGAGAATCTATGCACTGTTTTTGTCTCTGGAGCCCGGGGTAAGCAACAAAGCCTTGAGAGGCAATTCCTGAGTCTATTGCGCAGTCTTCTGAAGAACCCAGTCTTCAGAGGGGGAGATGATGTTCCCATGTCAATGTCTTCCTCAGGAGGCAGGCATGTTTCAATTTCCACGATGGTGTTGCAGACACTTGGGGAGGCCACAGCTTCGGCATGGAGGGCACAGCTAGGAGTGATGCTCTTTTTCTCAGGAAGATGAAGTGCAATAGGAGGCATGGAGACACTTCTGACCAACTTGTTTCCGGATAGTGTCTGGATAACTGGCCCCTGCTGTCCTGAGGGCTCGGTGTGGAGGAGGCCAAAGTTGGGTTCACTGGCCCTTCTTTTTTGTGTAAGACCAGAGGTAGAGATAAGTGCCGGTGATGGGGGTGGCATAGGGCAGGGATCCATAGGCTTGGGTGAAGGTGTAGGTGTATACTTAATCCCTTTGCTTACTTGTTCCTTTAAAAGTAAATATGTCCCCATGTTCTTATCAAAACTCCTCTTCTGCAGGGATTCTAAGATCTTATTTACATCAAACCCCATGCCACAGAGCATGTCTATGATGGTGTAATCTGGCAACGTATCAGGCGAGATAGTTTCATCACATCTGGTGACCCACGGATGTTTCTCGATGTCATCAATGGAGGGCCTCTTCTCAGGGGGAACTGAGAAGATCTGATGAATGAGGTTTTCCAGTTGCACAGAGAAGTAGGATGGAATATGATAGGTCCCTGTGGTAATCTGACTCTTGATCTCTTTCAAGGTGATTCCTGCAAAGGGGTAGTGCCCAGTGGTTATAAAGTAGAGTACCACACCCAAACTCCACACGTCTGTCTTCCTGCCATCATATGGCTCCCCTAGCATGAGCTCTGGCGCCCAAAACTTCTTGGTCCCACGCCTCTGGCCCAGTAATCTGCCAGGGCTGAGCTTGATGGCCAGGCCAAAGTCTGTCAACTTCATATTACCCTTTGCATCAATAAGTATATTATCGGGTTTAAGGTCTCCATGGATAATATCATGGTTGTGGCAGCATTTTACAGCTGCCACTATCTGTCCGAATGGTTTTTTGGCCTCTTCCTCCTGCAGTGGGCCATGCTCCTCTATTAAATCAAGTAAGCTCCCTCCCGGTGCATACTCCAGTATGAAGTTGACGTGGTTTGATGTTAATAGAATCTGGAAGAGGCGGATGACATTAGGATGGTTTAGTGTCATCAATGCTTCTCGTTCTGCCAGGATAATACCCATGGTCCTCTCGCTGATCTCTACCATTTTTATGGCAACCAGTGCCTCAGTTTTCAGGTGCAATGCCAATTTCACAGTGCCATATGAACCCTCGCCAAGATAGGAAAGGATCTTATACTGACTTCCCAACATCTTCTTTTCGGAGTTGCTGGCCATGAGGCTGGGTTTTTCTTGTGCTCTGGTGCACACAGTTGTGAGGTACAACAACCGGTCAATTCAAAAACTACACAGATCCAAAGAAGTCCCACAGGTCACCACAACCAGCTCCCTGCTCTGTATGGACAAATACAACAGGCCGGTCTGCAGTCTTATACAGAGGATACTCATTCTTCCATCACAGAGGTTCTTTATGAGGTCAGAGCAAAAACTGCACCAAGCAGAAGTTATAACCCTTAATGGCTGTCTTCACTCTGGGCCAGATGAACTTTTCCATTCTCATGAAAATGAGACTAGCCTTTCTCAACTTCTTCTTCAGCAGATCAAAGAAACAGATATTTACTTCTTTAGCAATTACAGGCAGCAGAGTGCATTGGTGGCCTCTGTAGCTGGATGCTGAGTATGTCAAACCAACAATCTGGACTTTCAAGGATAACATGCATTTTGGACAATGTTCTACAGAGAGAGGCTAAGTCACCACAAAATGTAATTGGGAGCTTTTCTTCCAAGCTACTTTGTTAACAGAATAGACAGAGGTTTAATTCCTCACAAAGAAATACCTAGGCCATGAGCTTTGACCAGTTCCCCAGCTAGCTTGTAAGTGATACAACCTGTAGATTCTAGTCTGTGTCTGCCACATGGATGGTTATCTCTCCTGAAATTCATGTTTCTCCCTTCCTCAGAGTTCAAGGTCATTCTGTAGGTCTTCACTGTTTCTCAGAGTCCTATTTCTCTGCCTGATGTCCCACCTTGTATTTCCTGGCTTGCTTAATTGTCCATCAGGTTTTATTGACAACTGATGCCTGAACACAGGAACAAAGTGATTCTCTTTATATATTCCCCTCCACAGTCCCACTAAACACCCATCTCTAACATTAGTAAACTACAATCCAGAGAACAACTATAAAAAGCAGCAGGTAAGAACTACAGTCACAGTGTCCATTCTATCTGCACTTGATCACATTGGGGAAAAGTTCTCTACAATCAAAACTATCTTGGTGATGGAGTTTTAGTTTTATACAGAAATCATTTTCTATCAAACTATCCATTTATAAACCTAAGAATATCTCTTAGACCTTTTGACATTTTCTCACACAAGTTAAGCTGAAATGTGAGACTATGACTACCTAATCTTCAATCCCATCAGAAACCCGAGGAGTTCAATGGCCTGAGTGTCCTGAAAATACAGCAAAAGCACCTTCCAAATCTATAGACATGACAGAGGAAGCTGCTTCATCAGACACTCACAAGAAATGTCGATGAGTCTTTGGAACATCCACCATCAGCCTTCTGGCTCAGAATATCTGACAGACTTTTCTGTAAAGCAGGAATTGTGAAGGACCCCTTACCTTCTCCAGGCAGAGCTTGGCCATCGACTTCCTCCTGTCCTGTTTCTCCACAGCTTGGTCAGTATTCTGTCTGCAATCTAGGCAAGCACGATTTCTTGACTAGGGTCTAGCTTGTCACATTTGAAGCAAACTCCATATAGAGGTTCTTCATGTTCATCATCTTCTTTGAAGTAGTGTCAGTGTGCTGCCAGGAACAGACATGTCTCACTTTAGGAGCCGTATATTAACAAAAAATCTTAAAATGCCATATTTTGTAAATGTTTGAGGTTTTTGAAGACTATCAATTTATAGCATATGTGAATTGCATGTTCATAGCTAACTGCTATCTGCTCAACATAGGAAACGATTTCTGTAATCAACAATTCTAGTATATAACAAGCTGTAAGTTTGATTGACTAACTAGTAACTTTAATGTGCTCCATTACTTCCTGTGCAGTCCATGAAGCACCAACATGCATAGCCATGGCCAGTTGCTGAAGACGAACTGCTCGATGGTGTCCAGCTGCCCTTGGCCTCAGGACCCCAGAGGGTGAATCATCCACTGTCCAACAGATGGCAGCCCTTGTAGAGGTGGTGGTAGCTGATCTACGTGCTGGGCTAGAAGCACTCAGGGCACAGCTCATTGTCCTGGCACTCTGTTCAGTGAAAGCAAAGCGGGTTCACCTTGGACAAGCAGTACATGCAGTACTTCTTACCCAGCTATGCCATCTAAAACTCACTCTTCTGCAGCAGCCCTACCCTGGCCTTCAGACCAGTGCCATCTGCTGGGCTCACTGTGCCTCTGCTCCTGCTGGTCTGCAGGCCTCCTCCAAGGTTGCCCCCCACCCTTGCGCAGGCACTGCTGGACCCTGCCATGTCTACTACTTCAGCAGTGTCATCATTTGAGGCTCTTCCACCTGTTTTTTGTTCTTCTTGGATTTAGGGGGGGGGTTCTCAACACCATCTTTAGAAGGCTTTTTCTTTTTAACTGCTTTCTCTTTGGAGGACGCAGCCTCTTCCATTCCTCCTGGTGCTTCTTTCTTCTTAGTTTTTGGCTTCTCTTTTCTAGTTTTCTTCTCGCTTGGTTCAGTCAGCATCTCCATTCTTCCTCTGTCTGATCCCAACTTAGATGCAGGCCTACTGCTTTCCTCAAATGTTTGCAAAGGATAGAGAATGACAGAGGAGCCTTCTACTTGTGATCCAGTCTGCATCTTCAACAGTTTCTTCCCCTGGCAGGCAATCACTCTTACCTCCCCTGAACTGTCACAGTGAGAGTTTCTATTGCTGTGAAGAGACACCATGACTCAGGCAATATTTTGCTGCTTTGTCATATACAGTATTTTATTGTGGTTGGCTCAATGGTTGTGATTTTCAATCCAATTTGTTATGGTGGGAATCATGGCAGCCTCTAGACAAGCATGGCCCTGAGGAGCTGAGTGTTCTACATCATGTTTCAAACAGAAAACTGGCTTCCAGGCAGCTAGGAGGAAGGTCTTCAAGCACAGCCATATAGTAACACACCTACTCCAACAAGGACACACCTCCAATAGTGCCACTCCATGTGCCAAGCATGTGCAAACCACCTTATGCAGTTTCCCAGCTCCTCACTCAGTGTCCTCCCAACTTTATTTTTTTGTTTGTTTGTTTGCCAACATTTGTCTTGATGTGAAATGATCTTTCTGAACATAAGTACTTCTCTTTATGGGCACCTTGGCTTCCCAGAAATTAACCTTATTTGTGTACTGTGACAAATAGATGGAAAGAAATAGACATGTATTTGTGTATGTTTTAGAGAGATTTTGTCCAAATTAGTTAAGGCCCACCCAGAATATTCCTTAGGCTGCATTTCCAGCTGTATCAAACCAAGAAAGCAACTAGATTCCCCAATTTCATCTGTCTGGGATTCCTGACCATTGTCACAATGAAATCCATTGCTCTTTCTGCTAAGGCCGTGCTCTTCCCACCATAAGATACTGTATGATCATCACATCTGAGCCAGGACAAACCATCCTTTAGGCTGCTTTCATTCATTATTTTCTCATGACAGGAGAAAAGTAAGTCATAAGATCCCCTATCAATGCTAGAGTCTTTCACTATCCATGCATCTTTACCAGTTTTCAAATCACTAAGCTATTACCAGTGCCTCTCAAACTTTGCAGAGAACCTGAGGCTTTAAGACCACACACTCTTCCACTGGTCTTTCTTTCCTCCCTTATATCCATCAACTGAATCTAAGGTAAATTAGCTCAGGGTCCTGTCTTTAGCCTCAGTTGTGGTCGTGACCTGGGAATGTACATCTCTACATGGATTACTCCACTTACCACATGCTATTGTGCTAAAGGTGTGTGATGGCCTCTGCACCTCTGCTTGAATGACTTATAGCATCTAATCCTCTCTATATGGATAAGAGTGTGCCTACTAGATACAAGGATTACACACAGCTAGTTGGTGGATTCCTGATTCTGCAATCAGATATCTACCAGTCAGACATTAAGGGTGGATCATGATGCTAACAGAGACAAAGACAGAATGCTGGGCAGACAGCAAATCTGAACCTGTCATCAATAGACTATTTAGTTGCTGCCATGATGCAGTGCTGAGAAACAATGAACCCTTCTTCAGTCATGGGCCTCCTCAAATGCTATTAGTCCTCTATTAATGTCATGTGTGCCCTGTCAGCCACAGCCCTTTGAAAGGATGGAGAGGTCAGTAGATGTGCAAGGGTGAACCAGTTCTCCAGCTGAGTCAATGTAGGTAATGGCACTGGGCCTCTGAAAGTGCCTTGGAGAAGCATGGGGAAAGGACTAGTAGACAGAGGTTGGTTTGTCTTAAAGACTGAAGAGCAAGGTGACAGGTTTGGATGTGTGTGTGTGTGTGTGTGTGTGTGTGTGTGTGTGTGTGTGTGTTTGTGACTTCTGTGTGGGCCATCTCCATGATGTCCAGGCATCTTGACTTGGGTGAAGTAGAGTCACAAGAAGGCTGAGAGGATCCTTGAGACCCTTAAATTTCTACAATAAAAGCAACCAGAGACTGATTGGCTACAACCCCATAATCTGGACAAGGTCTCAGAATCAGTTTCCTCTACTTAACCTGTGCTCATGGAGTGTACTCACTGGAGGATAGCAAGCAGGTTGGAGTGTTCACCCTGGGCATGCTGATGTCCCAGGTGCCATAGTATGAGGTATACAAAAACAGTCTATGAGGGTCAGTTTCCAGTGCAAGTTGAAAGGAAGAACAAAGGCATAAGACACCAATGGGTATGGGTTTTCTTGGGGTTTGTTTGTTTGTTTGTTTTTTTGTTTCTGTTTGTTGTTGTTGTTGAAGTCTAGCAATAGTCCAGGGTGATCTCATGGATGCACAAGAGTATTTCAATCTCCTCGTTGAGTCTTGTTTTGTGACTGATTATGTCGTCAATTTTGGAAAAGGTACCATGAGGTGGTGAAAAGGAGGTATATTCTTTTGCTTTAGTATGAAATATTTTGGGAATATCTATTAAATCCATTTGGTTTATAACCTTTATTAATTTTGGTGTATCTGTGTTTAGTGTCTCTTTTAATGTCCTGTTTCTTTAATGAATGTGAGTGTACTAGCATTTGGGCATAGATGTTCAGTGAGTGTCTGGTTTTGGAAGTCTACCTCAAGTCTCTTTAAAGATCTCCTTAAGTGTTTAGTCTAAGTCTAAATAATTCTTCTTAAGAAGAATTTCCTGACACAACTGTCTCCAAAGTCAAGTCCACTTCAACAGCTTCTACTGAAGCAGAGTGGGACCATCTAGAGAAAGGATGTTGGTTAAAGCATTATGGTTCTAGAAGATGATCTTATATTGGTTCCCAGAACTCATATCCCAGGACTAATACTGTAATTCCAGCTCCAGGTTTATCGAGTGCCCTCTTCTGGTTGTCATACTTGCTGTACTTACACGTACAGTTTCAAAAAAGAGAAACAGACACACAGACACAAAGGAGGACACAGAAATAGAGAGTGAGCAAGCAAGTGAGAGAGCCAAAAACAATGTTTTATAAAAGGGAATAGGATTTAGTGTAAAGTTGCACAAGTAAACACTTTATTTTTTAAAATATGATAGAACAGAAAATTATCTTTAATACATTTATTCAGAGATAACCATAGTGAATATTTTATTGAATATGGTTTTGAATCATTAAACACACACATGTGTTATAACCTGAATTTTTTAAACATTTATTTCACTTAGAGCCAGAGATTTCAAACCTTTACACAGTTTCTAACTTTATAATTTTTATTTTGTTTTCTTTATATTTCAAATGTTATTTCCTTTCCTGATTTCCCCTCCAAAAATCACCTATCTCCTCTCCCCTCCCCCTGCTCACCAACCACCCACTCCAGCTTCCTGGCCCTGGCATTCCCTTACACTGGGGCATGGAGCCTTTACAGGACCAAGGGGCTCTCCTCCCATTAAGGACCAACAAGGCCATCCTGTGCTACATATGTGATTTTCTGTTGATTTTGTTGTTATTGAAGTCTATCCATAGTCCTTGGTAATCTGAGAGGATGCATGGGGCAATTTCAGTCTTCTTGTATATATAAAGAGAATAAATATTTAATGTAAAGTTCCACAAATAAATACTTTACATAGTTTAAATTTTATGTCAATCTGTGTGGCATGGTGAGAACTGAAGCATTACCATGAGACTCCACGGAGAAAACTAGGAGCTACAATTTTCATCAACCGAGCAAACTTTTTTCAATGCTGGAGGAATATATTTAATCAAAGTAGTGGAAGATACGCCAGAAGTTAATCTAGCATTTGAGAGTATAATTAATAAGAAAATATGGGTGTGCTGTCATACACTGCGCCTTGATTGCTCTTGCAGTGGAACAAGTTTGGAATCCCAGGACCTACACTGTAGCTTAAGACATCTTGAAACTCTATTTCCAATGCATCAACATATTCTTCTAGCTTCTTCACATAGCAAGCACTGCATGGATATACAGACATCCAGTAAAAAAAAGCAATCATAAATGTCAAATGAAAAAGTAAAGAAAGAAATCACATTCTGCCCTTACAGGGCAGCTGTAAAGACACACTGACTAGTGCAAGTGAGACAGGTAAGGAGGGGGACATGTTAGCCCTATGGTCTTTTCCTGAGGACTCCTGACCTTCTATGCTCCCCTTCTTGTCCCCACTCCCTCTCACCTGCAGAAAATGTAAAGGACATAATTTAGTACCTGAAGGGCCTGCTGAGGATCCTGGCCTCCTCTTCTAAGTTGCATGTCTTGGGCACTTTTCATTCTCCAGAAACATCAGGAGAGGAACCTGAAGTAACAGGCAGGAGGCTGGGCTTTCCCTGGTGATGCAATTTCTTCAACATATAACTTAAGACAACTTTGAAGTTCCAGAGATGAAACTGAAGCAAGGAGCACAGGAAAAGGCAAGGCCCAGGCTGCCTTCAAGGTCCTGGATGCTCCTGAGCTGCTGTGCAGTGGTGAGTGTGAGTCTGCTCTGCAAGGCTTTGGGGTTAAACACATGAAGAGGTCACTGAAGAAGCTTTAGAATTAAGGTGATAGAGAATGCTTAAAAGCAGCTGCAACCAAGCACATCCTGCTCTGCTGTAGCTCGCAATATGCTTTATACTTTGTCATTTATAAGCTTTCTAGCTCTCATCCTAATGATCCCCGATCTTTGGATTTGGAGTTCTGCTTTGTTTGTTTTGCTTAACTTTATGCTATTTCGAGTGGTATATGTGTGTCTTGGCTGGTGGTTTGTGACAATGTAACACAGGCTAGAGTTATCACAGAGAAAGGAGCTTCAGTTGGGGAAATTCGTCCATGAGATCCAGCTGTGGGGTATTTTCTCAATTAGTGATCAAGGAAGGAGGGTCCCTTGTGGGTGGGACCATCTCTGGGCTGGTAATCTTGGATTCTATAAGAAAGCAGGCTGAGCAAGTCAGGGGAAACAAGCCAGTAAATAACATCCCTCCAATGGCCTCTGCATCAGCTCCTGCTCCCTGGCCTGCTTGAGTTCCAGTTCTGAATTCCTTTGATGATCAAGAGCAGTGTGGAAGTGTAAGCTGAATAAACCCTTTCCTCCCCAACTTGCTTCTTGGTCATGATGTTTATATAGAAATAGAAATCCTCACTAAGGCAAATGGGCATCAGCATAGTGAGATATTCCTGCGAAAACCTGACCATGTTTTGGGGAGGACTGTGGAAAGGATTTGGAACTTTGGGCTAAAAGGTCCATTTGGTGTTAAGAGCTCTGTGGGATGTTGTGTAGGAGCTTGGAAGATAATGTTGAGAACAGTGCAGAAGATGGAGCCCTGGCTTGTGATTTTTCTTTTCAGGGCCATTGCTATTTTGATTATGAACATTCTGGGTCTGGTTAGCNCCATGTTTTGGGGAGGACTGTGGAAAGGATTTGGAACTTTGGGCTAAAAGGTCCATTTGGTGTTAAGAGCTCTGTGGGATGTTGTGTAGGAGCTTGGAAGATAATGTTGAGAACAGTGCAGAAGATGGAGCCCTGGCTTGTGATTTTTCTTTTCAGGGCCATTGCTATTTTGATTATGAACATTCTGGGTCTGGTTAGCAGGGGCTGAATAATTCGCAATACTTATGCTTCATTAAGCGCCTAGACAGAAGGTGGCTTCCATGTTAGGTGCCATCATACCAGTCAAGGCATGCGGAAGAAGCAGGAAGCCTTTGTCCTCAGCCTTTAAAAGAGCTGCTGGAAGGTCTAGCAGAAAGAATGCTGGCATGGGTGTACTGTTCTGCCACCAGGAATGACAGCTGTTAGTGCACCTATGCACTGCTTCTCCAATCAACTCCAACACCCAGATGATCCTGGTTAAGGGAGCCATAAACTTCATTATATCCACTGGGGTCCCTCTGCTCTCTGGAGGTATCCCGAAGTGAGTCTTCACATATTACTGGAAACTTGAGAGGTTGGAAAAGCTGGAAAGCCTCGGCTAAGCATCCCAGGCATGTCCTACAGATTAACCTCTCTAGACATGAGGCATCACCAGGTTTCTAGCAAGGGATGAAATGTTAGGGCCTCCTTGTGTACACATAGAAATATTCCCAGGTCAAGCCTTCCACTGTACTTAGGGCATGAGCATAATGCTTGTTACTGTGCATTCCGTAAATTCTCATAACATGGGTCCAGGTTGAGTTCCCGTAGAGGACTACATAGAGAAACTTCAGGAAGAAGAACTGGGTTACAGACTGGAGATAAGGTGAGGAGCCTCTCGCTGAAATACTGTCTCCCAGCACTTGGGGGATCAGTGGGAGTGGCAAGGATGACATGGAGGGGACACACGTTTAGGGCAGAGCTGGGAACTTTGTCCTCTATGTTTTAGTATGAACACAGATACTCGACATACTCTGCCTGTCTTGTTAAAAAAAAAACAGTTCTCCACACAGAGCTTATGGACATATGTCTTGCATCTTCCAAGGGAGGCAAAGCAATCATTTTGGGGAGCAATGTTCACACTAAGGAGTGCAGGTTCAACTCAGTGGCTTGATGGAGGTCACAACAAATGAGGTCTCTCGGTCCCTTCATCCTGAAGCCTGCTGTCCCCTGTGATCCCCTGAATCAACTATTCCTCCCATTGTTTCCCCCTGTGCTCTTTGACATAGCTGACACTGCACACTGTCTCTATATAGACAGATGTCTATTCCCATGATATTGTTGACTGCATTTAGGAGAATTCTCATACTCTAAAATAACATTAATGTGAAGTTAGTATTATTTCAATCAGTTATGACAAGTGTAAGATATTCCTAGAATATAAGCCTGGGAACATTGCTATTTCAGAGAGAATCTATACTTTTCATTGTCTGGAGTCTGACTTTTATGCATGGTAAAATTCTCTTTGTCTATGGTAGGCTATCTTGTGGACTCAGACATGTCCTGATCGCTTTCCTGTGGATGGGCTTTGTGTGAGGCTCTTTTTCCCTTAACGTGTCCTGGGTTCAAGTCCTCGGCTTTTGCTCAGACACCAGAGAAAAATGTTTTTGCAATTAGTACTCATCAGGTGACACATGAGTGATTTCCAGTGAAAATCCTTCCTGGTTCATCGAAGGTGCCATTCTCTGGGTATGACAGGAAATCTCTCTATCTGCACTTCAGTGTATGATAAACTCATATCCTAAACACAATCTGTTCCTGACTCTCTACATGAGCCCAGCCTCAGAACACTATCCCCCAGGTGGGGGGGGCCTTACCATTTCAATCTGGAGAAGATTCAGGGATGGGACTCTTTAGAGCTAGAGGCTGTAAAAGAACCCTTAAAGATAACCCTCCATTCTCCCATCTGCCTGTTGTATGGCTCCTTTCAGTCTGCAAACAGTTTGCAATCAGGTTATTGCCCAAATGGCAAGGGGCACTACTCCTGCGAGTTTGCCAATGCTCACACAAGGCACAACCAAAGAAGAATACTGGAGGGCTTTGCTCTACCTGGGACTCTCATCCAGGAGACAACAGAAGGAGATGAAGCCCTAGGTTCCAACTGCCATTTCATAAGGTGCACTTGATGGTCATGCCAAAGTCTATCAGTTTTATATTACACTCTGTATTTCCTTGTTACTGTCTGTTCACTCAAGGGGAAGCTGTGTGTAAGTTGACTTTAGGTGAAATGTCCTGAAACCCAAAATAGTGCTCAGGATCTGGCGGTCTAGATGATGCACACATGGGAAAGACCTGAAGGGTGTGGTGTACTCCCCTGTTCACTGAGGATGGGAAATCAGAGGCAGTGAGCAGAACAGTGGGATAGGACAGGGCCAGCCAGAGGTGGAGATCATGGTGGCATCCCAGAATCTACCCTGTTCCAGCTCTGGGGCTTCATCCTCTTTCACATATACCTGTATGTGTTTCAAAGCCAGTGGGGATTCTAGGTAAATGATGTCACCAGGCAGGCAGCCCTCCCAGACCTGTGCTGCTCTTTAGCACTTGATGTGTGCTTCCTGTTCAAGTCAAAGGCTCAAAGACTCAGTAACCTTGTGAGGACACATTTTCAGTGTCCTAAATATCTCTTTCTACTCAAAAAAAACCCCACCCTACAAGGTAACATGGGTGTACTGAGCAGGGTATTTCTCTCCTCTTTCCCCTGCTAGCCCTGGTCTCTCTAGAATTCTCCAGTAGGAAGCTACCATGAGGCTTCAGGGGTGAGGCTGCCATTGCTGAAGCCACAAACTGTGGGAAGCCGCACGCTCAAGCTGCCAGGCACTCCCCGGAACGGGTTACCTAGGAACCGGTCGCCTGAAAATGTAAACAAACTCAGTGCGCAGGCTTGACGCAATCACGTAAGTTACCGCCCACCGCGGGAGTCTGCGCGCCCGCGCCGGTTAGTACGCGTTCGTCTGTCACCGCCCAATCCCGGGGCATATCTTGAGGTAACGGGCAACAAGCCAATCCAAGCGACTTACGTCACACTGATGTGGGTGTGAACATAGGTATTTCTAGGAACGCTCTACCTTTCGTCTCTCTCTTTCTCCACGTGGATTCAATAAAGGAATACTCGCAGAAGAACTCTGGAGACCCACTTATTCCTCTCCTGCGGGCAGGCGGGGGAAGTGGGGGATATGTTTTTTATTGTTTTTTACAGATGGTGCAGAATCCCGAGAAATTGAACATCGCTGACACAGAGAAAGAGGCAAAATTCAGAGTCCAGAACTGCGGGTGGAAAAAGATGGCTCTGAGAGGTACACTTGGTCATAATTTATACCGTTTAACACTCCAGTTGAGCAGCATAGTGGAGGTTTTCATCATGATAGTTACAGTGCTTGCTCTCCCAACGGTTAAGACAAGACAGGGGACATTAGACCATATATCAGAAACAGAGCGGAAAGATATGAAAAGAGCTCATAGAAATGAAAGCATGCTTAAGCAATCAGGCCTCTCCAGAAAATTTAAATTTAAGGAGAAGAAAAAGGAGGGAAGAAATACCCTGGGAGAGAACAGAAAGAAGAGGAGAAATAAAAAAGCTTTAAGGTTCAGTAACACTGAGTCAGAGGAATTTAGCCCCTCTGGAGACTCAGAAGTTGAAGCAGCCTGCTTTGAGGAAAGAAATTACCATCTCAATGAACAGCAGCTACTACAGATTCGTAAAGGGAAAAAGGCAAGAGTTAGGAAACACGTGGCTCCTTGGCCCGTGACAATGCTGCTTGCGCAATTCTTAAGGAATTTAAGGTAGTTGGATCCGAGAACAGGCTGAGAGAAGAGAGTGAATTTTTAAAAGAAGATTCCTAGGCTCACCTAGTTTTTTCTCTGGAACTCAGAGAAGTTTTTTCTTTATATGTACGATGCATCGTTTGTCTACATTTGTGTTTCATGTCTTGTTTGTGTGGTGTTTTGTTCTGTGTTGAAAAAAGAAAAATGGTTACAAAAAACGTGTATGAACCTTCACAGAAGGCAAAAAAGGCCAGGCAGGTTTGCCCTAGACCTGGCGGGGCCACACGTGGCTTTGGGACCTTACCTAGAGAAAGGTGCAGTAATATAAGTTGTTAGTTTCTTAGCCCTGGAGATGAGAGATTAAAAGTGTTTGTTCGCTACAATTGGGTATAAGAATTGGCAGAGTGTTTATCTTGAAATTGTGGCTAGAAAAGGTTTGAATTGGCGAGACAAGTTTCACCACGTGATTCATTCAGACTCTTGACCAGACTTAAAGATAAAAATGCGTGCTATGAGATTTAGTCATAGATAAAGGCTTACAATTATTGAGCTTTATCAAAGAATGTAACAAAGGTTTTAAAAAGGTTAACTTTAAGATTTCTCTCCAGGCTTAGAGCAGCTTTTACAGCAACACGTGGCAAGAAGCTGCCCAGAGAGCTAGGCAACCAAGATTTTTAATAATGTTTAATTTGTGCTGAGGTCGTTTCAAGCACGGGATATGAACAAATCTAGAAAGGGTCTCAGAAATTTTTCTAATTGATACAATGTTTTATGGGATTTTTATCCTAGATGGTAGTCTTTTAAAAAATAAGGTCTAAGTTAAACTTAAGTTAACTTCTAAAAACTAAAGGTGCACGGCTATACATTTGTAAATTCACTGGCAAGTGTCCCGAGAGTTTCTTTGTTCTACAGACTTCACCTAAACCCCTCCCTACTGCTTGCCTCCAAGGCAAGTTCCCAACAGCTAAGACTGAGGATCCAGAGACAGTTAAAATAGGAGCTAGTGAGATGGCTCAGCGGGCAAGAGCACCCGACTGCTCTTCCAAAGGTCCAGAGTTCAAATCCCAGCGACCACATGGTGGCTCACAACCATCCTTAATGAGATCTAGAGTTGAGAGTTATTTAAGATTTAAAGGAACTTTTCTAAGCTAGATTGCTTTATTTTTTAAAGGGTTATTATTGATTAAAAGGCTTGTTTTTTGCTTTACATCCTAGCAAATTTTAAGGAATTCTAGTGAACCAGAAAAGAATTTTGATTTTAGGTACAACTGATAGCCTTACATTGTGTTTTAAAGCGGATCCAGGTTACAGTCGGGCTGACTCAGTCAGTAGAGCATCAGACTCCGGGGTTTAGGTCTCTGTTCCTTNAGATGACTCAAACCTTTGTTGGGTATTATCTAAGAAAGGACACAAGCTAATTGGTAAATATGAAAGGTGTTACAGAAATTTTTAAGGACTTATTTGGTTGATATTGGTTATAATTTATAGATATTATTACTAGCTATTCCTTTTAATCATGACCACTGAATGTGTAATTATTCTTTACCTCAAATTTTAAGGGCTACTGCGATACTATTAAGTATAATAAGGTAAATTCTTAGATTTTAGAGAATTAAATTAAAGTTGTGTCTTATAACCTGACAAAGTGTTAGCTTAATCATTTTTCTAAGATAAATTAAAAAATTGTTTTGTGCACACCTTTAACTTCTAGATCTCCATACATACATTTTCTATATTTAAAACAACCCCTTTATGGGAAAATGGGTATTTAAAATCTGAAACATATTCTTTTGAGGTTTCTATCTCAGCACAGATAATTAAATTGCGTGCTACAGATGGAGCTTTATAAGGTTAAAATTTTGTCAAATTGTATACTAAGTCAATATAGGTATATCTCAGAAATGACAATTGCTAAAATTGTTTGACCTTTAGATATTAATTTTCAAGTTCGCAGTTGTCTAATAAATGCCGTCCTATTAAAAGGACTATCCTTATATATTTAAGAAATTGCTCTAGATCATTGCCTAGATATAACCTCTAAAACAATGCAGTGCTAAATTCATATTCCCAGGCAGATTGTAAAATTTTTACAGAAATGATTGGCTATATGAATTCATCTTTTACATCATCCAAATGGTGATGGCTCAAGATAATGCTTCTAATCTATATAGAGAGAGTATAGGTTTTTCTCCACAGCATATTACAGAAACTGACAATGGACCAGCTTACACTTCTCAGAAGTTTGGACAATTCTCTCGCCAAATGGAGGTGACCCATTTAACGGGTCTCAAGGACAGGGCATAATAGAACAGTGCCCATCGCACACTCAAATCTTATTTTATAAACAAAAGGGGGGAGTCGAGGAGGCTCTACCCTCAGTGCCAAAGGCAACTGCTTCTATGGCTCTCTTTACACTTAAATTTTTAAATCTTGACAGTCAAGGCCATACAACAGCCGACCGTCATTGTCCAGAGCCTAATAGGCCAAAAAAGATGGTGAAATGGAAAGGTGTTTTGACTAATCAATGGAAAGGCCCAGATCCTATTTTGATAAGATCCAGGGGAGCTGTTTGTGTTTTCCCACAGGAAGAAGACAATCCATTTTGGGTGCCAGAACGACTGACACGAAGAATCCTGGCAAAGGAGGATGATTTCCAGCTAGACCTTCCAACAACCGGCTCTGCTCATCCTGCTGAACGGAGGGATGAAGCCGAGGGATGAAGCCAGCTTCTGTCGGACTTCTCAGAGGGCGGAGCAACTCTCCAGAAAGCTCCTGCAGTCTAAGCAGCTTAATGGGACTCAGCTGAAACCCATTGCCTTTGGGGACCCCCCTTTTCTGGATATCTTTAATCTTTTCCTTCTTTAAAGTGTGGGTGGTAGTTGCCTTGTTCTGCCTTACCTTCAGCTGTGACGTTATGCTCGCTTTGGGTGGTTTAAAGCTCAGAACCCACCAAAAATGTGACGAAGTGGTGATTGCTCAAGCGCCCGCAGCACTAAGACAAAGAGCCTCTCCCGATGTGGCTCAGTGTGTTAAAATCTCAAAGGTGAACCTGGCACTCGCTCTGGATTTAATTTTGCAGAAAATTTGTTGCCTACCATTCCATGATTGTACACACTAGACCAACCTAAGGCAGGGAGCTAGTGGCGAGAAGTTTTCCCAGTGACGGGTAAGGCTAGTGTTGTCATATCGTGATGGTATATCGCTCTTTTCAGCCTTTCACCCAGAGGATTTGATCCATTGCACCTGGTAGGGTGAAAAGATGCCATAGAAATTAAGCTCTTGATCACTGACATTCCCAGCAAGAGAGTATCGGTTCGATTGGGTTTGAATTTCATATTCTGGCGACAATTATGTACTGCATGTTTCCAGGCCAGACCTTTTAATAAAATAAAAGGAGGGAGATGTGGGAAGCTGCACGCTCAAGCTGCCCGGCACTCCCCGGAACGGGTTACCTAGGAACCGGTCGCCTGAAAATGTAAACAAACTCAGTGCGCAGGCTTGACGCAATCACGTAAGTTACCGCCCACCGCGGGAGTCTGCGCGCCCGCGCCGGTTAGTACGCGTTCGTCTGTCACCGCCCAATCCCGGGGCATATCTTGAGGTAACGGGCAACAAGCCAATCCAAGCGACTTACGTCACACTGATGTGGGTGTGAACATAGGTATTTCTAGGAACGCTCTACCTTTCGCCTCTCTCTTTCTCCACGTGGATTCAATAAAGGAATACTCGCAGAAGAACTCTGGAGACCCACTTATTCCTCTCCTGCGGGCAGGCGGGGGAAGTGGGGGATATGTTTTTTATTGTTTTTTACAACAAACTAACCATCATGTATCACAGCCCTTGCCATATCATTTCTGCCATGCACAGAGAGCAGTTGGTCCTCTTTGCTTGTGCAGGAAAGTATTTTTTTGACTTCACACTCATGTGTGTAACTATCCCTGAGATAAGTCAAGAATAGCATCTGAATGCAGGAACTTAGAGGCAGAAACAAGAGTAGAGGCCATGAGGTGCTCTTTATTGGCTACTTCACCAGGATTTCTTGGTATGTTTACTACTCCCAGCTGTGCTCCCACCCACACCAGCCTAAACACTCACAGTCAGGCACTGTTCACAAGAATGTACTACAGACTCACTTGACATTCTCACAAGAACATTTTCTCATCAAATATTTTCATCACGAATGACCTAACTTCACCCAATTGTCAGAAAACTCTCCAACCCTGATGAGGTTGGAAATCCATTTCTGGCATGCCAGACACTTCAGCGTGTGACCTGTCATTCCAGGAACAGTAGACAGCCTGACCTTCTCTCCTGTCACATTTTCACTCATACATCTATCAGGTGTCTCAGCCACTCACACACCCCAACCCCCATCAATTTTATCACCATAGGCTTAATATCTGGGATTCAATGCTGCTGTCTTCATCAGGTCATTAACCAGGATGGTCATTAGAGTCACTCTGGATCTTAAGTTCACACAGTGACTAAAGGGTCTGGACTTTCCCTATCCCAGAGTCAACATGAGATGATGCCCAATGGCACATGTGAGTTCTTTCCTCTCACCACCCTAAAGGACATGATGATCCATTAGCTTCTTGACACACAACATGCTGACATCCAGTAGTCAATGTCCTTGGCCACTCTTAATGGCCACTGATGATCTGAAGTGCAGCCTTTAGTCATTCAAGAAAAGGGAAAGGGTCTATAAATTATGCCATCTCTGTATTTGCTCCAATGTCCTTCCCTTCTGGGTTCTGTTGTTCTTTTCCTAGCTGTAATCTACGCAGGGAGGTATCATCAGTAGGGGTTTCTCAGAAGGGGTCAGCTTGCCATTGTCCATGGTACCTGGGGTTCCCTCCCCTTGCATATACTACCTGTCCCTCCTTCAGCTTCTCCTCTGTACATGATGGTGCTATGCTACAGAAGCTGGTGCATGTGAGGCCAGGAAGGTCATGGATCCCTGACTATGAGGGCAGTGGTTCATTGTTGCTGAGGATCACATCTCGAGATGGCAGCACTGAACAGAAAGTGAAATTCTCCTACCTGAGCACACTATGCAGAAAAGAGGTGAGGTGAGGCTGCCATACACAGGGACAAGTGTCCAGATGGAATCTCATATTATCTGTAACCTGTTGAGGGAAAAGAGTCAAGGCTCTAATGGGCCATCTCAAAGTCTCTTGCAGTTCAGAAGGATACCCAGGGCCTAAGCTCTGTGATTGCTTTATCAGGATAGAGCATCTGCCAAGGCATTCAGGATTGCACACACTCTGGAAGATCCTTTGCCAGCGGCAAGATGGCCCGAGAAGCTGTGCTGTCCACATCTACTGCAGAAGCACTTGAGCCAATAGACTGTCCTCTGACAAGACCATTCTTCCCTTGACACTGATGTGATGATTCCCCTCTCTCCACACGAGTACACCTAGCCTGCCCCACAAGCATGATACTGTCACTACAGGGACAATAAGGACGAGGAGGACTATGACAGTAGGATGCTGGATGCAATAGTGATTGTTTCACCTTCTAATGCTGACAAAAGCATCTCAGGCCTCAGAGGAGGTGGGCTTCAAGTGTGAGAGCTGAGGGTCACTCCTGCATCTGAGTCAACACCAGCATCCAGGAATCCAGGAGTTTTGGATGGTGGATGCTTCTGTCCACAGGGGTGAGAGTGGGAAGTCCTGGGGTGCACTCACTCTGTGAAGGTGCACAGGGAACAAAACAGTCTTGTCTCCCTGGACATCAGGGCCCAAATGAGAATAATAGCGTGCATGGGCTTCTCAATTTGAGAAAGGGGTTAGGAGAAGTAACCAAGCCCGTTCAGTCAGTCAACAGGTTCTCCAGTGAGGCAATGAGGATTAAAAAGAAAAAAGACAGTTAGGCGACATTGTCAGGTGACCACAGTCATTTCTGAGACTGAAGGCAAATTTTTATTTTCCAACCCACTTCTTAATACCATTTTAATTACATGAAAGTATTTTGGGCAAGCAGTACAATAAGGAACAAAGCAGCAGTAGGATAAGGAGCTACTAACAAAGTAGTAAGGGAAGTCCTGAGATCACTCCTGAGAGTTGCTACAAAGGGCTTATCATAATGACTGGAATACTTGAGCCCACTTTCTCATCCAAGCCCAAAAATCTTGCCTGAGGCCTAGTACAAACCCTAAGACTAAAATTTCTGCCTTATCTTACTTCCCAATCACAGCCTAAAGTTAGATTCTTGCCTGTGCTTACTTCCTTGTCCTAAGCCAATGTCAAGTTCCTGTCTGAAGCCCACTTCTTTGTCCTTAACCAATGTCAGACTCCTGCCAACAAGTACCCCAAAAGGGTTTCCCCAGAGAAGGAGCAGGAGATGCATATATCCTGACCACTTGAAAGTCGTGAAGTTTGAAAAAGATCCTATGATGCCTGAGTCACTGAAACAGGCTGTCTTCCAGTACCAGAATCCTTCCTGACCAGAGAATCTTAGAAGGTAGGGGAGGCTCAGGGCATGGATATATCCTGACCTCTTGAATGTCACCTAGTTTGACAGGGAACCTCTAAGGTATGAATCTCTGTGAAACATGTTGTCTGCCAGAGCCAAGAGTCCTTTCTGAAATCAGAATACACTTCCAAATCATCAGAGCCAAAAAATAATGGTGAATAGGTGACAGGTATTCTGATGACCTATAACACCATCAGGAGCCCTAAGTCTCACCTCCTCCTATAATCAAACTAAAGCACATCAGTGCAGGTAACTCCGGGGCAACTGTCTCTATTAAAAGATTCCGGCAGTCAGGAAAGCTAAGGAGATCTCCTCTTCCTTGCTGCCTTTGTCTTCTCAGGAAGCTTGAGAACTTAAGTCCCTCCAGATTTCTTAACATGCCCAAACTCTCTGCTAGTCCAATGTCCCAGTACTCTCCAACTCTTAGGAAAGAGAAGTCCAGAGACATTTGCAACTCTGCTCCTATCTAACTGAGCTTCCAGTGCTCAAAAGCCAAGAGTGGACTGAGGTTTATGAGGCCTCTCCATGAATGCTGTCCAGAATCAAGCAATGGGGGGAGTGAGTTCACTGTGCAATATGTGTAGTACCTTGGATGGACTCTGAGATCTGGGATATGAAGTGTGTCCTCATTAGGGCCAGAAGACACATGAGTATTTGAGTAGATACAAAAGACTTGCTGTCATGGTGTGGAGTCCAAGGTCAAGAAAAGCTACTGAGAATTGTGAGCCCTGTGTAAGTGAACCTGAACATGAACAGTGTGGGTAGACATGGTCCCCTTCACTTCAGGCTTCAGTGTTGTCACCATCTCCTACAGAGGCACATGTTCCAGTACACCATCCTCTAACAAGGTTATTCTGGCCTTTAACCTCATGTGATGATTGCCCTGTCTCCATATAGGATACTTGGCCTTATAAGGTACTACTATCACTGACGGGACAGTAAGGACAGGAGGACTGTGAAAGTGGGGAGCTTCATGAAAAAAAAAAAGATAGGAGGCCCAGTTTTACCGAAAATCTACATGGAGCAACCCCTGATCAGCTCTTCAAATCTTTAATTTATGCTGGTATATTTCTAGTGACAGTGACTTCTCCATGACTCTCCTTCTTCCTTACTTCTCATTCTTGAGACTGAAGAGCCTAGAGGAGGGCCTCTACAGGTCAGTCATTGAGTGCCCCCAGACCACTGCTACTGCATTTTCTTGGGATTGTGTTCTAAGTGTGGGATGTCTGAGAGAGCTGGACTCCTAGTTCTTGTCATGTAGTCTATTCCTTACTTACAGAACTGTTCCTGCTCCAGGCCTCCAGTAGCATTATGGAAGTCACTGTTCCCTTCACAGGCCTGACTTCATTCTTACTCAAAAGAAGTTAGAATTGGATCTGAGATGTGAGCCCAGCTTCTAGACTGTCTTTGTTCAGTGGTGTGATCTGTGCTTTGGTCAATTGCCCTTCTGTAGGCATAGTGATGTGCAAGGCCATTGCTAGGTGCTAGATCCCAGGATCGTTAGTGTCATGGACAAGCTCTGCAGAAGGAGCTGACACTCTGGCAGAGTCCAGGGCATTCAGAAAGACAAAGATGGGAGGCAAGCCCACATCAAAACAGGAGAAAGAGGTAATGAAACTGGGAGCTTCCATCTTAGTACAGGTTGTTTGGAAACACATTCCCAGAGAAGACATCTCTGCTGGGCTGAGCCAGGACAGAAACAAGACATGAGAAAGAGGGCCAAGCGAGCAGTCATAGGACAGGCAGCCATCACGAATGATTTTAGTATGGACANATGCTCTGGCTTTTATGTTGAAAGAAAAGTTCTCCATAACAAGCTCATTGTAATGTGTCCTGCAGCTTCCAAGGGAGGCCAAGCAAGCATTTTTGAGGAGCAATGTATATATTAAGGCATGCAGGTCCAAATCAGTGGCTTGAGATAGATCACACAACAAATGAGGTTTCTGGGTCTCTTCCTTGTGCAACCTGCTGCTCCCTTGGGTCACCTGAATCAATTATCCTTCCCATTGCATCTTCCCAGTGCTCCTTTTTATAGCTGCCAGTGAATGCTGTCTCCAGACAGATGTATAGTACCATGACACTGTCAACTGCATTTAGGAGGATACTCATGTTCTACGATGAAATTTACATGCTTTGAAATGTTATTTCAATCAGGTCTGACAAGTATATGATATTCCTAGTATATAAGCCTTGGAACATTATCATTTCAAAGACAATCTATACCTCTCTCTCTCTCTCTCTCTCTCTCTCTCTGGAGTCTGACTTTTGTGCATAGTAGAATTCAGTTTGTCAATGGTAGGCTAGTTTATTTTAGACTCTGGCATATCCTCCTGCCTCCCTACAGGGGGCCTATCTATAAACAGTATTCTCAGGGCCTTTCCATTTCAATCTGTGGAGGATTCAAGGCTGGAACTCTTTCGAGCTGCAGGGTGTAAAAGAACCCTGAAGGACACGCTTTCATTCTTTCCTCTGCCAGGGCTATGGATCAATTCAGTTTGCAATCTGTTTTCATCCAGGTTATTGCTCTAATGGCAAGGGCACTGCCCCTGAGAGTTTGCTGAAGCTCACATGAGGGACAACCACAGAAGAGCACTGTGAGGCTTCGCTCTACCTGGGGCTCTCATTCATGGGACAACAGAAGAAAATGAAAAGAATGGAGACAGTTTTGCCCCATGACTTGTCTTCAGGCAAGTATTGTTCTAAACACAGCAGCCTGAATGGGCATGAACAGGATCGATGCTTCTTACTTTATGGGGAAAAACTGAAGGAGAAGAAATTGTGGGGATAGAAAGGTATATGGCCAGGGTCCAAGTCTTTGTGAAGGTCCTTTAGCCAAGCCCAAGTTTATAGCATGATCTTTTAATATTAAGTATGTCCCCATTATTTCCTCATACTCTCTCTTCTGCACAGATACACAGATGACATGTGTGTCATACTGAAATTATAGAACCGAGAAGGCGAGTATGGTGTGGCCTGGGTAGGTCTCACTTGTAATAGTCTTTCACCATTGCTCATTTATATATGGTCAACCTTAGTGTTTCTGAACATTATCTAGTAAGGGCCTTCTCTAGGGCAACTGTTAAAATCCCAGCACTTGGGAGGCAGAAGCTGGCAAATTTCTGAGTTCAAGGCCAGCCTGGTATACAGAGCGAGTTCCAGGATTGCCATGGCTACACAGAGAAACCCTGTCTTAAAAACCAAAAAAAAGAGGCCGCGATGACACGGCGCCCGCGGCGGCCCCGAGGCGCCGGGCGGGCCGTTTGCTGACCGGATCGCAGCTGCCCGCCAGCGTGTCCGCGGTGCCGCCGCCGTCAGGATGGGCTGCGCCCCAAGCATCCACACTTCCGAAAACCGAACGGTTAGCCACAGCGACGGCGAGGACGTGGACGTCCCGGGCCCCGCGCCGAGATCTATTCAGCGATGGTCGACCGCGCCCGGGCTCGGGCTCGTAGAGCCTCAGCCTCGGGACAGCGGCGCCTCGAAGGTCTATCAGATCATCAAAAATTTCAGAAAACACAGTTATTATTGGCGTAGTACGCAGGGTGGACAAAGAAGAGACGTCTTTAATGCCCTTCCTTGCTGCTGGCTTCACACGGGGCTTGTAACTCAGTATTCACTGCATTAGAGAAAAGTCAAGAAGCAATTGAAATTACAAGTGAAGACCACATTATACAGTATGCAAACCCTGCATTTGAATCAACAATGGGTTATCAATCAGGAGAATTAATAGGGAAGGAGTTAGCGCAAGTGCCCATAAATGAAAAGAAAGGTGATTTGCTCGATGCCATAAATTCATGTGTTACAATAGACAAGGAGTGGCAAGGAGTTTACCATACCCAAAAGAAAAATGGAGATAGCATACAACAAAATGTGAAGATAATACTTGTCGTTGGGCAGGGAGGAAAAATCAGACACTATGTGTCCATTATCAGAATGTGCAATGGTAACAATAAGGTTGAGACCACAACTGAGTGTGTTCAGACTGACAGTCAAACAGATAACCAGGCAGGCAAACATAAAGACAGAAGGAAACATTCGATGGATGCCAAAGCGGTTTCCTCCAGAACAAGCGACGTTTCCAATCAGAGAAGACATTCCTCTTTGGCCCGGATACATTCTATGATGATTGAGGCACCCATCACCAAGGTAATCAATATTATCAATGCTGCCCAGGAAAACAGTCCTGTGCCTGTGACAGAAGCCTTGAACCGTGTGCTGGATATTCTGAGAGCCACTGAGTTGTACTCGCCACAGTTTAATGCTCAGGACGATCCCCATGCCACAGACCTCGTTGGGGGCTTAATGTCTGATGGCTTACGAAGGTTTTCAGGAAATGAGTACATTCTTGCAACAAAAAACCTCCCACCACTTTCAAACAATTTGGCCACCCCCGTCTCCCTTCATGATATCCCACCACGGATCGCCCTGGCCATAGAAAATGAAGAGCAGTGGGACTTTGACATTTTTGAGCTGGAAGTAGCAACCCAAAATAGGCCTTTGATTTATCTAGGTCTGAAAACGTTTGCACGTTTTGGAATGTGTGAGTTCTTACAGTGCTCTGAGGTAACACTGAGATCATGGTTTCAGATGATCGAATCCAACTACCACTCTTCTAACCCCTACCACAATTCCACACATGCTGCGGATGTGCTGCACGCCACGGCATATTTCCTTTCCAGAAACAAAATAAAGGAAACTTTAGATCGCATTGACGAGGTTGCCGCCCTCATTGCGGCCACTGTCCACGACGTGGATCACCCTGGGAGAACCAACTCCTTCCTCTGCAACGCAGGAAACCAGCTGGCCGTGCTCTACAATGACACCGCTGTGCTGGAGAGCCACCACGTGGCGCTGGCCTTCCAGCTGACGCTTGAAAATGACCAGTGCAATATCTTTAAACAAATGGAGAGGAATGACTACCGGACACTACGCCAGAGTATTATTGACATGGTCCTAGCCACAGAAATGACGAAGCACTTTGAACATGTCAACAAATTTATCAACAGCATCAAGAAACCTTTGATGGAGATTGAGGAAACTGGCAGAAGTCTGGAAGACATAAAAGCTATGCTCAAGACTCCAGAGAGCCGGGCTCTCATCAAGAGAATGATGATTAAGTGTGCTGATGTGTCTAACCCCTGCCGGCCGCTAGAGCACTGCATCGAGTGGGCTGCACGCATTTCAGAGGAGTATTTTTCTCAGACTGATGAAGAGAAACAGCTGGACTTGCCTGTGGTGATGCCCGTGTTTGACAGAAACACCTGCAGCATTCCCAAGTCTCAGATCTCCTTCATCGATTACTTCATCACAGACATGTTTGATGCCTGGGATGCCTTCGTTGACCTGCCTAACCTTATGCAGCACCTAGATGACAACTTCAGGTACTGGAAAGGACTGGATGAGAGGAAGCTTCGAAGCCTCCGCCCCCCTCCAGAGTAGTGTGAGGTACACACCTGGCCTGTGGCTGTCCTGCCTGGTCTCTGCAGTTTCTTAGCCCTTTCACTGTTAGCCAGAGCTGTCCCCTCATCTGNGTGGGTTGTGGTTTTAAGAGGAACTGTAGTATTATTCATGAAAGGGCTAGTAGAATGGAATTGCCTTGGTGCAGGTTTTTCACTAGGCTCAGAGGAATAGTATAATCAGGTATTTAATAAAGGACCCCTGGTGCTGGGTTTAACAATAGACTAGCATTGCATCAGAGCATTCATCTGGCTCCTGTGTTTGGGTGACCTTAAGGGTTGTTTCTATTCTCAGTTGTAAACATGGCCTGTCTCCTGCCATCTTTTTATGTATGCATTTTCTTTGTTTTGTGTAAAGAACCAATATACCTTGATGGATGTATTCACCTAGCTTTTTCTTTTTCTGTATAATAAGACTGGTGCTCACTTTGAGAAAATACATTCAGATACACTCTGTGTCCATAATTATTTGTCATCCGGGCCAACTCCTTGCTTGCCTGTAACTGCAACCCTGAGTTTTGCTGAGGATCTAGAACCCTACTGAGGTTTGTCTGTTGCAGATTGTATTTGATGGGTTCTAGCTGGCCAGAGATGGGATGTGGAACTTCATGGATCCCTGTTAGGATATTGACCTGAAGCTCAGCTTGTGTGTTCCCTATGCAGAAGAGGTGCCCTGTACTCTTTTCTCAGAGAGGATCCTGCTCAGACTCCACACAAATTACCATTGTATGACTCTCTCAGGACAAGTTCTAGGGCACTGAAGGGCTCAGGTCCACAAGGTACTGCTCTATGCTTTATGGCAAGAACAATGTCAAACACTTGACACTGCTGTCTACATAAATAGGTGGTTTGGGGCTTTGTTTTGTGGCTGTATTTGACTGCCTTTATGATCACTTCACCTCATTTCTGTCCCTTTTTTTCACAAAGTTAGCAAGTTTCTTCTACCAGGGTGAACAGTTAATTTTTTTTAAAGAAAATAGATGTCATGACATGGAACATGAAAATTGAATTCAGATGCTATAGATCAGCAATATCAAAATAGTGTAGTACACATGCTTCTCTGTGCTTTCCAGTCTACCAATTTAATGGCTTTCATGTCTCTGCTAGGCCAGGGTAGGCTAATTTTACAGAGCCCACACACGTTTATAGAAAAGCACCATATACTGAACCCCGAGGTTCTTCTTCCTAGAGAGGCTGGCCATGAAGTGAGGCTGAGTACCTTCCTTGACCTCTGCTAACAGGTCCAGCGAAAATCCCAACACATAGACTAAAATTTAAACCAAGAAAGAGCATAGGGGCCATTTTGTTGCAGTAAAAGGAAAAGAAAAAGCAGCTCCCTGGTCTAAAGGGTCAAAACCCCAACCCACACAACAGACTATACACCTAGTTTTTCTTTTTTACTTAAATTCTCTCATAAATGCTCCATGTGAACAGGAAATGGAGAGTGTCTCTCTCACCACCACAATACAGTGGTGTCTTGACTTTTGCCTTCAGGGTCTTTTTCTCCCTAGTGATGATGCTAAGGACTTATGTGGGCTTTGGATGAGACTGGTCCCCATAAGGTCATGTACTTCAATCCTATTTCTAGCTGGGACAACTGTTTGGGAAGGTTTAGGCAGTGTGGTCTTGGGAAGAGCTCTGTCCCTGGGGCTCCGTTTGTAGTCTGCAAAAGCCCAGCCCTAAGGGAGAGACGGAGGGTGAACACCTGGTTCACTCGAGAGTCGACAAGGAGAGTGTCACGGAAACGATATTGTGTCATTTGAGAGTCAGACATTCATATTCAGACTTCATGTGTAAGTGAAAATTTTCTAACGACAAAACCTGTATCACAGAATAACTGCGTTTTCATTCCTTCTACGTCGGGAATCATCGAGAACGATTAGTGGATCAAATAAGCTGATATTGACTCATTCAGAAGGCAAAGCCAGTAGATACTTTAGTTGCCTTTGCTGCTGAGTATATATAATAACATTTGGGAGTGCTAAAATGTAGGTTATTTAAAGGAGAGCTAATCGATTGTCCTACCCACTGGGGGTATTTATGACCCTCAACAATAACAAGCACGGTCTGATATCCAGTTATCAGAAGCTCCAGAAATTCAGCTTTTCTAAGCTGAAGTCAGTGCTGAGTCAAGCATCTTGAGAACTGCCCCGAGTCATCCCACATGCATACTGGAGCATGGAGCTCCTATGTACATACTGGTTGAATAACTTAGCCTTGGTTCGAATAATTCTGTGGTCTGATTTTGGTACCCCACGTGGGTTACACAGATATTTGTACATATCTCCTCAAGGAATGCTACCTGGTGCACTTATAACTCTCTTAGGTGAGAAGATACACGTTTATTTATAAGAACATTAGATCTGAAGCTGGGCGTGGTGGCACACGCCTTAAATCCCAGCACTCAGGAGGCAGAGGCAGGTGGATTACCAAGTTCGAGGCCAGCCTGGTCTACAAAGTGAGTTCCAGGACAGCCAGGGCTATACAGAGAAACCCTGTCTTGAAAAACCAAAAAAAAAAAAAAAAAAAAAAACCCACCCCCCCCACCCCCCCCCCCCAGAACTTTAGATCTGCAACTTGGAAATTGTCCTATATTAGTTTCACATTTCTGTCTACAACTTGAAGAATGTTTTGATGTTTAATGTATCGATGAACAATGTCCAGGTTGTGGCAATACTTTATGGCTGCCACTATCTGCCTGAATAACTTTTTCCCCTCTTTCTCTTGAAGGAGACTATTCTCCATTTTTAGATGACACATGTTTCCTCCTAGAGTACACTCTGCAAAGAGGTGGACCTGCTTTGCTGTTACTCTAGAACCTGGAAGAGGCTGCTGATGTTGGGATGTTGTAGTGGACAAGGTCAAGTTGTGATACACATCTGCATACTTGCTTACCCTCTCATTTTGTTCTTTGTCTTGCCTCTTACAGGGGACCTACGTTCTTGGAAGACATATGGTAGATTTTTGTCTTCAGAGACTTCTTGAGGCAACAGAGTCTTGACAGGCCAGCCCTGATTCTCCTGCACAGTCTCACAAAGCACACAATCTTCTGAAAAGTTGATGAAGTTTCCTTGTCAAATCTTCCTTAAGTTTAAATGGCATTTCCTGTTGTGTTATGCAGCTGTAGAGACACGTGGGGGCAGACACATCTCCTGAAGGGAGGAACTAGGCTATATCTGGACTTTTCTTCTTGGAACAATGTAAAGCAATGGCACCAATGCAAGCATTTCTTGCCACATGTGTCCTGATAATGTTAGGACAACAGACCCATGCTCTCCTGAGGGCCAGCACTGAAGGAGGCCATAGGTGGGCACAATGGCCCCACTCTTTGGTGGAAGACCAGAGATAAAGGGATGTGCTGATGATGGGGGTGGCATAGGGCACTGATTCTCAGTCTTTGCTGAAGTTGTAGATCCATGATCAAGTGCTTTGTGTATCTATTTTTTAATAATCAAATATGTGCCGATTACTTTGACATATTAATTCTTTTCCTGGAATTCAAATATCTTATTGGCATTAAATCACATGCCAGAAATCATGTCTATAATGTCAGAATCTGAATAGGTTCTAGCAAGTTGCGGTATATAGTTCACATATCATGACCCATGGATGTCTCTTATTCTTCAGTGGAGGAGCTCATCTATGGAAAACTGTGAGGATCTGGTGAATTAGGTTTTCAAGTTCCAAAGAGAGGTGAGTTAGAAGGTCATAGGTCCCTGTGACAATTTTTTTCTTCTGTCCCTTTTATGGTGATAACATAGAGTAGCATGTGCAGACTCCACATATTTGGCCCATTTTTATCAGATCGCTTCCCCAGCATGAACTCTGGTGAAAAAAAGTTCTTGGTCAGACACTACCATGGCAGTAAGGGGCCACGTCTAGCAACTTCACATCATCCTCTGCATCTATGAGGATATTCTAAGGTTTTATGTCTGGATTGTCAAAGTCAAGGTTGTGGCACTACTTTATGGCTGCTACTATCTGCCAGTATATTTCCTTAGTGTCTTACTCCTGTGGCGGGACTTCCTTCTTTATCAGCTCTAACATGTTTCATCCTAGAGCACACTCTGCAACTAGACCGACCAGCTCTGATGTTACTCTAGAACTTGGAAGTGACTGCTGATGTTAGGATGGTGTAGTGAACAAGGTCAAAGTTGTGATGCACCCTCCCATGCTTGTTTACGCTTGAACAGGTTCTGCATCCTGCCTCTTTCAGAGTACCAACTTTGATGGAAGATATATAGTGCATTTTTGCTTTCAGAGAACTCTTGAAGCAACAGTCTTGGGGGGGGGTGGCGAAACCCTGATTCTCCTTCTCACTGTCTTAAAGCATGCAATCTTCTCAGAGGGAGTGATAAGTTTTCTTGCCCAAGTCTTTCTCAGGTGGCAGGGATATCTCCTCTTCCAATATGCTGCTGCAGACACATGGGGCAGCCCCACATTTCTGGAATTGACTGCACAGACACTATCTGGGCCCTGCTTATGGGAACAATATAAATCAATGGCACGAATGTACACAATTCTTGTCACTTCTGTCCTGATATTATCACGACAACAGTCCATGCTCTCCGAAGAGTCAGATGTGTAGGAAGCCAAAGATGTGATCAGTGACCTTTCTCTTTGGTGGAAGAGCAGAGTTAAAGGGATATGTTGGTGAGGGAGGTGACATAGGTAATGAAACCACAGGTGTAGTTGAAATCATGGATCCAAGCTCAAGTGCCTTGTGTGACCCTTTTTTTAATAATCAAATATGTCCCCATTATTTTGACATTTCCTCCTCCAATATGCTGCTGCAGACTCATGGGGCAGCCCCACATTTAAGGAATGGTCTGCACAGACACTATCTGGGTCCTTCTTCTCCTTGGAACAATGTAAAGCAATGGCACAAGTGGATGCTTTTCTTAACACTTGTGTCCTGATAGTCTCAGGGCAAGAGTCCATGCTCTCCAGAGAGTCAGATGTGTAGGGAGCCAAAGATGTTATCAGTGACCTTTCTCTTTGGTGGAAGAGCAGAGTTAAAGGGATATGTTGGTAAGGGAGGTGGCATAGGTAATGAAATCACAGGCATAGTTGACATTGTAGATATGTGCTCAAGAGCCTTGTGTGACCCTTTTTTAAAAAATCAAATATGCCCCCATTATTTAGCCATATTTATTCTTTTTCAGGGTTTCTAAGATCTGGTTGGTATTAAATCCAATGCCTCAGAGCATGTGTATAATATTAGAATCTGGACAGGTCATTGTTAGGATATTTAGTTCATATATCGTGACCCATGGATGTCTCTCAATGTCTCCAGTTGAGGACCTCATCTCTGGAATACTGTGACTATCTGGTGAATTAGGTTTTTAATTTGCCAGAGAGGTGAGTTAGTATGTCGTAGGTACCCGTGACAATCTTTTTGTTCAGTCTCTTTTCGGGTGGTAACATAGAGAAGCATGTCCAGATCCCACATATTTGCCCACTTCCCATCATATGGCTTCACCAGCATGAGATATGGCGATTAAGAACACTTTGTCCCACACTACCATGGCAGTAATGGGCCAAGTCTAACAACTTCACATCACCCTCTGTATCTATGAGTATATTTTAGGGTTTAATATCTAGACCAACAAAGTCAAGGTTTTGGAACTACTTTATGGCTGCTAATATCTGGATGAATATTATTTTCTTTTAATCTTCCTGTGTGCCATGCCATCCTTCACTATCAGGTCAAACATGGTTCCTCCTAGAGCACACTCTGCAACTAGATGGACCTGCTTTGATGTTACTCTAGAACCCGGAAGAGGCTGCTGGTGTTAGGAGGGTGTAGTGAACTAGGTCAAGGTTGTAATGTAACCTCCCATACTTTTTTAACCTTTCACTGGGTTCTGCATCCTGCCTCTTTCAGAGGACCCACTTTCATGGAAGATATATAGTGGATTTTTGCTTTCAGAGAACTCTTGAAGCAACAGAGGCTTGGAAGGCCAACCTTGATTCTCCTTCTCACTCTCTTGAAGCATGCACTCTTCTCTGAGGGAGTGATAAGTTTTCTTGCCCAAGTCTTGCTCAGGTGGCAGGAACATTTCCTCCTGCAATATGCTGCTGCAGACTCATGGGGCATCCCCACCATTCTTCAATGTACTGCACATGCATTATCTGGGCCCTTCTTCTTGGAACAATGTAAAGCAATGGAAAGAAAGGAAGCATTTCTTGTCACTTTGTCCTGAGAGTATCAGGGCAACAGTCCATGTTCTCTGCAGGGTCAGATATGTAGGAAGCCAAAGATGGGAACAGTGATCTTTCTCTTTGGGGGAAGAGCAGAGTTAAAGGGATATGTTGATGAAGGACGTGGCATAGGGAATGAATCCACAGGCCTAGTTGAAATCATGGATCCATGCTCAAGTGCCTTGTGTGACCCTTTTAAAATACTCAAATATGTCCCCTTTATTTTGCGATATTTATACTTTTTCAGGAATTGCAATATCTTCTTGATATTAAATCCCATGCCTCAGAGCATGTGTATAATGTTAGAATCTGGAGAGGTCACATAGGATATTTAGTTCACATATCAAGACCCATTGATATCTCTCAATGTTTTCAGTGGAGGACGTTGTCTCTCCAAAATGTGAGGATCTGGTGAATTAGGTTTTCAATTTGTCTAGAAAGGTGAGTTAGAATGCCAAAGGTCCCCATGACAATCTTTTTCTTCAGTCTCTTTTATGGTCATAACATAGAGTAGCATGTTCCGATCCTACATATCTGCCCCCTTGCCATCACATGGCTTCCTCACTATGAGCTCTGTTGAATAAGAGTACTTGGTCCCATACTACCATGGCAATAAGGGGCCAGGACTAGCAACTTCACATCACCCTCTGCATCTATGAGTATATTTTAGGGTTTAATGTCTACATCAACAAAGCCAAGGTTGTGAAACAACTTTATGGCTGCTACTATCTGCCTGAATATTTTTTTTTTTTTTGCTTCTTCCTCCTGGGGCAGGGCATCCTTAATTATCGGGTCAAACATGGTTCCTCCTAGAGCACACCCTGCATCTAGATGGACCTGCTTTAATGTTACTCTAGAACCTGGAAGAGACTGCTGATGTTAGGATGGTGTAGTGAACGAGGTCAAGTTTTTTTTTTTCTCGCTCCGGTCAACCCTGCTCTCTCTGGTCTGTCCCGCTCGCTCCAGTCGGCCCCGCACACTCCGGCTGGTCCCGCTTGCTCAGTCCCTGCTCTCTCTGGTCCAAAGATTCATTTATTATTATTCATAAGTACACTATAGCTGACTTCAGACGCATCAGAAGAGGGCGTCAGATCTCATTACGTGTGGTTGTAAGTCACCATGTGGTTGCTGGGATTTGAACTCAGGACCTTGGGAAGTGTAGTCGGTGCTCTTACCCGCTGAGGCATCTTGACATCCCCAAGGTCAAGTTTTTGATGCACCCTCCCATGCTTGTTTACCCTTTCATTGGGGTCTGCATCCCATATGACCCATAACCCACTTTCATTGAAGATAGTTAATGGATTTTTGCCTTCAGAGAACTCTTTAAGCAGCAGTGTCTTGCCCTGATTCTCCTTCTCACAATCTTGAAGCACGCAATCTTCTCTGAGGGAGTGATAATTTTTCTTGCCCAAGTCTTTCTCAGGTGACAGGGACATTTCCTATTCCAATATGCTGCTGCAGACACATGGGGCAGGCCCACATTTCTCGAATGAAGTGCACAGGCAATATCTGGGCCCTTCTTCTTGGAACAATGTAAAGCAATGGCATGAATTGAAACATTTCTTGTCACTTGTGTCCTGATAGTCTCAGGGCAACAGTCTATGCTCTCTGGAAAGTCAGATGTGTAGGAAGCCAAAGATGGGATCAGTGACCTTTCTCTTTGGTGGTAGAGCAGAGGTAAAGGGATATGTTGGTGAGAGATGTGGCATAGGGAATGAATCCACAGGTTTAGTTGTAATCATAGATCGATGTTGAAATGCCTTGTGCTCCCCCTTTTTATAATCAAATATGTCCCCATTATTTTGCCAAATTTGTTCTTTTTCAGGAATTCCAATATCTTGTTGGTATTAAATCCCATGCCTCAGAGCATATGTATACTATTAGAATCTGGATAGATCACAGTTAGGATATTTAGTTCACATATCATGACCCATGGATGTATCTCAATGTCTTCAGTGGATGTCCTCATCTCTGGAAAACTGTGAGGATCTTGTTAATTAGTTTTTCAAGTTGCCCAGAGAGGTGAATTAGAATGTCATAGGTCCCTGTGACAATCTTTTTCTTCTGTCTTTCTTAGGATGATAACAGAGAGTAGCATGTGCAGAGTCCACATATCTTCCCCTTGCTATCATTTAGCTTCCCCAGCATGAGCTCTGGTGAAAAAGAGCACTTGGTCCCACACTGCCATGGCAGAAAGGGGCCAGGTTCAGCCACTTCACATCACCTTCTGCATCTCTGAGTATATTATAATGATTTATGTCCAGATATACAAAGTGAAGGTCACATCTATGACTTGTATTTTGTACACTGGTCCTCAACAGGCAGTGGATGTCCCAGGGCAGAGCATGAAGAAGGAACTGAGGCTGATAGACGCGCCCCCTTGGAGAAAAGGTGTTGGTGGGCGGAACTTTGGGGGATGGGCAAGTCCTAACTGCCATAAGCTGTAGTTTAACTTACATTAATTACCCCACTGCCTGAGATGAGGTACTCAGATATGCTGCCTTTACCTCCACATGGCATTTCTCACTTGGGGACAGGGTGTTCTCATGATACGGTTTCTCTGTGTATACTTCACTGTCCTGGAACTCCCGCAGTAGACCAGGTTAGCCAGGATCTCAGAGAACCACCTGCATCTGCCCCCCAAGTGCTGCAATTAAAGGGGGGCACCTCCACCACAGGACTTCCTCATGACATTTCTAACCATTCAAATACTAAATGTGGAGAGCCCAGTGACCATCCACAGCCACCAGGCACAAGGACAGTGGCAGATGGGAAGCAGACCCTGTGGCCTAAGGGAACAAACTTTCAGGTGGGCGGGAGGAATACATTTCAGACATTGTATACAGCCGGGTGATGCCCATCCTAATGCAATCTTTTCTAAGATGTTCAGAGCAACTGCCAGCTTCCTCTGGCCCTAGCACCTTAAGGAGAGACAGCATGGAGAGCCATATCCCCTGGATATGAAGGAAGTGGTTAGGGAATCAGTCAAGTTTGGATTCCTTCCAGAGTTAAATCATAATGTCTCCATATTTTTGTGCAGGATTCAGGTTATAGGCCTCCATAGTTGAACATTCAAGAGGCAGGAAGTATTGAGGCTGCAGTTGACCTGGTCCAGGATACAAGTCCTGTACTGGATAAAAAACGGCACCAAGAATGCCCTTGGGAAAGAATATGAAGGTGGCCTGAGGAAGCAGAACTAGGAGTCCTCTGTTCCTTTCCAGAAGGCTGTCTAAAAAGATGAAAATGGAGTCTGGACATATTCCTGTCATTTAATCATATATATATATATATATATATATATATATATATATATATATATAAAACAGAAATTAAGTATAGTAAATACTGAAGCTTCAGTAAGCACCTAGACAGAAGGTGGCTTCCCTGTTAGGTGCCATCATACCAGTCAAGGCATGCAGGGGAAACATGAAGCCTTTGTCCTCAGCCTCTAAAAGAGCTGCTGGAAAGTCTACTGAAAGAATGCTGGCATGGATGTACTGTCCTGCCACCAGGAATGACAGCTGTGAGTGAGACCTTTCTAGTGTCCAAAGGTTTGCTCGATGCACAGCTCCATGCCTCTGAGAATGTGAAATGGCTGTCCAAGGGAGGACAGGCATGGCTGAACAGGACAGCTCCCACATGCTGCTCTCTGGGAGGCCATATCAAAGCACAGACCTAGGACAGTCACAGTGACCTCAGAGGACTGAAGAAACAAAGGACAGTAGAGCAGGGTGAAGATACATCCAGGTGCAAGGGAGCCCTCGAGGACATGGGTCCTGTGATTATGAAATTGATCCTGGGATCTTGATAGTAATTAATGAATTTAAAATTCTGTCTAGCTGAGCCCTCACCAGGTATCCAGAACTGCTCTTCTCCCCATCCTGTGCATGGGTCATGAAAGCCCAGCCTTCCTTGTGACAGAGGCTGACATCAGGCCCTGAGGAAGTGAGCACCTCAGGGGGATATGGTCGGGAAGGTAATGCTGGTGGTGTCCTAGGTCTGCTGTGCCTATCGAAGGAGGGAAGTGTATTTCAAGGAATGATAGGAATGTGGGGTTTGCTTCATTGGCTTCTGCCTCCAAAGAACTGACTTGGTGAGGGTCTTTCACCTCTTATGAGATAGGTGCCCCACCATGAGTTCCACTGTAGGCTTCTCCCAGCAGAGGACAGTTAACCATCAAGGTGGGATGTTCCATACCATGGAAGAAGAGAGGTGGAAAGGCTTTCAACAGACTGAGGCTTCTCCTGCAACTTTGAAAAAAGTGCTTCCCATAAGGAGAGAAGGCAGTGCCCCTGAAGGAAGACCTCAGGCTCATCAGCTGTTCCACACCAAAAGTTCATTCATTCATCCACTCATTCATTCTCTCCCTCTGTGCTCTCTCTCTCATGCCTTCATCCCTCCCTCTCATACTGAAGGAAAAAAGAAAAAGAAAAAATCTAGCATGTGCCCATGAACCTGGTTATCAAAGTCACGAAATTTGTTGCTCTGCCTTCCATAGCAGGATGCTTTTGGATTCAGGTCTCTGAGCTCAATGCCCTATTTCCTGAAGTCACAGAAACTTTGCCAGCCTGCTGCCTCCCAGAGCACCCAGCCTGGACTGCACTCTGCTGAGCTCTCAGGCTGCACTTTGGTGGTCCTGGGTTCTTTCCTTTGCTTGGGAGCCCCATTCTGCACCTATGCACTGCTTCTCCAATCAACTCCAACACCCAGATGATCCTGTTTAAGGGAGCCATAGACTTCATTAAATCCACTGGGGTCCCTCTGCTCTCTGGAGGTATCCCGAAGTGAGTCTTCACATATTACTGGGAACCTGAGATGTTGGGAAAGCTGGAGAGCCTCTGCTAAGCAGCCCAGGTGTGTCCTGCAGATTACCCTCTCTAGACATGAGGCATTGCCAGGTTTCTAGCAAGGGCTGAAATGTTAGGGCCTCCTTGTGTACACATAGAAAGATACCCAGGTCCCTTCCCTTCCGGTCTGGTCCGGTGCACCCGCACCAGCCCAGGGCTCGGGCATAAGCTCTGCGCACTCTCCCCGGGACTCCCCAGGCTATCTTGGGACCACAGGTGAACAGCTGAACACAGCATCTGTTCCTGCCCAATCCCGTGCGACCTGAGTCACCAGCCAGGACAGAGATAAAGGCCCAGCCCCAGGACAGACTCTCCCTTCTGCCCTGCACCAGCACCAGGTCTCCTTGGTTAGGGATGGCAGGAGGTAAGCGTAAGAACAGAAGCAACAGAATCCAAGGGTACTTGGCATCACCAGATCCAAACTCACCCACCCCATCAAGTCCTAGATACAACAGCACACCAGAAAAACAGGACATGGATATAAAGTCACTCGTCATGATGATGATGGAGGACTATAAGAAGGGAATACAGGAAAACGCAGATAAACAAGTAGAAGCATTTAAAGAGGAAAAACTTAGAGAGGTACAGGAAAACACAGATAAACAACTAGAAGCAATTAAAGAGGAAATACGTAGATAGTTACAGGAAAACAATACCAAACAGGTGATGGAATGGAACAAAACCATCCAGGTCCTAAAAATGGAAGTAGAAACAATTAAGAAAAACCAAAAGGAGATAACCCTGGAGATAGAAACCATAGGAGAAAAATCAGGAACCATAGATATGAGCATCAGCAACAGAATACAAGAGATAGAAGAGAGAATCTCAGGCACAGAAGATTCTATAGGAAGCATAGACAAGACAATCAAAGAAAATGCTAAATGCAAAAAGATTCTAACACAAAATATCCAGGAAATCCAGGACACAATGAGAAGACCAAACTTAAGGATAATAGAAGTAGATGAGAAGGAAGACTATCAAACTAAAGGGCCA
>LR752070.1:66223-111500 GCA_902729485.2 Mus minutoides
ATTCCTAGGCAAATGGATGGATCTGGAGGGTGTCATCCTGAGTGAGGTAACCCAATCACAAAAGAACTCACATAACATGTACTCACTGATATGTGGATACTAGCCCAGAAGCCTAGACTACCCAGGATACAACTTACTAAACACATGAATCTCAAGAAGAATGAAGTTCAAAATGTGGTCTCTTTGCCCCTTCCTAGAACTAAGAACAAAACACACACTGAAGGAGTTACAGAGATCATGTGTGAAGCTGAATCAAAAGGATGGACCAACCAGAGACGGCGGCTGCCAGGGATCCCTCCCATAATCAGCCCCCAAAATAAGCACTATAGCATATGCCAGCAAGATAATGCTGAAAGGGACCTGATATAGCTGTCTTGTGGGAGGCTATACCAGTGCCTGGTAAACACAGAAGTGGATGCTCACAGTCAGCTATTAGTTGGAACACAGGACTCCCAAGGAAGGAGCTAGAGAAAGTACCCAAGGAGCGGAAGGTGTCTACAACCCTCTAGGTGGAAGAATAACATGAACTAACTAGTTCCCCCTGCGCTCATGTCTCTTGCTGCATATATGGAAGAAGATGGCCTAGTTGGCCATCATTGGGAGGAGAGGCCCCTTGGTTATACAGACTCTATATGCCCCAGTACCGGGGAACGCCAGGGCCATTATGTGGGAGGGGGTGGGTAGGGGAGCAGGGCGGGGACACGGGAGGGTAAGGGAATATTTCTGGATAACATGTGAAATGTAAATGAAGAAAATATCTCATAAAGAGAAAAAAAACAAAAAACAAAAGCAAACAAACAAACAAAAAAAGATAAATAAGATACGCATATGCCATTTAAAACCTTTCAAGCATTCCAGTTATAATTACTTTTTAAGAGAAACAACTAAATGTGTTATTGCCTATGTTAAACATTTTTAGGTTTTTGGCATTCAGATTTATACAAATACTGGAGCTGACTTTAATAGTGAGCCATGTGAAACAATTTAATGTTGTCCATGTGACAGAGAATTTTAATAGCTCTCTAAGACAGAAAAATTTTTTGGCTATTAAAAATTTAAATTTAAAAAACAGGGGCAGAGAGCTACCCCCCCCCCCCCAGAACACAAAAAGTGTTGTTTTAAACTTTTGCAGACTGTTTTTAAAGATCAGTCTGTGGTGGATTGGCATTAATTACTTAAGCCATGGTAAAATGGCAAAGACCCATTAGTGTATTAATGAACAGGGTCCAAAGACTCTATAAGAATCTATATATATAGAGAGAGTTTATGTTTTTCTCCACAGCATATTGCAGAAACTTACAAGAAGGATTCATTCAACAGCTGCTGACACGTAAGTTCTTTACTGCCCTGATTGCTACCTCAAGAAGACTGAATGGGGCCTACATATTGCCACAGAAAAGGTTCAAATTTCAGAAATAGGCTCCTTTTTAGGGACAGTTATTTACCCAGAAAAAATAGTTCCTCAGAAATTAGAGATTCGCAGAGACCATTTACATACCTTAAATGATTTTCAAAAGTTATTAGGTGATATAAATTGGTTGAGACCATTTTTGAAAATTCCCTCTGCTGAATTAAAACCTTTGTTTGACATTTTGGAAGGGGATACTCATATTTCCTCGCCAAGGCCCTTAACACTGGCTGCAAGTCGCGCCCTACAAGTGGTGGAACATGCCTTACAGAATGCCCAATTAAAACGCATTGATGAGACCGAAACTTTTAATTTATGTGTCTTTAAAACCAGACATTTACCAACTGTTGTGTTATGGCAAGATAGGCCCTTACTATGGATCCATCTCAATGCATCCCCTGCAAAGATTATTGAATGGTATCCATATGCAGTCGCTCAGCTTGCCCTTCATGGGCTAAAAGCAGCCATTACACATTTTGGAAGGGAACCTAAGGTTTTAATAGTGCCATATACTGCCTATCAGGTCCAAATATTAACTGCTACCTCTGATGTTTGGGCGGTGTTGGTCACCTCTTTTAATGGTCAAATAGACAATCACTATCCTAAACACCCCATTTTACAATTTGCCTTAACTCAAGCTATTGTATTTCCGCACATTATATCTCAGAAGCTGCTCCCAGATGGAGTGGTTGTTTACACAGATGGGTCGAAAACAGGTGTGGGTGCCTATGTAGTTGATAATAAAGTCACAGCCAAACAATACCATGAAACCTCACCTCAAATTGTGGAATGTTTGGTGGTGTTAGAGGTTCTGGAAACCTTTCCAGGTCCCTTAAATATTGTTTCAGATTCCTTTTATGTAGTAAATGCAGTTAAAGTTTTAGAAGTGGCTGGGCTAATTAAGCCATCTAGTAGACTTGTGGAAGTTTTTCAAAAGATTCAATTTGCTTTAGTTAATAGGAGATTCCCTGTTTTTATTACACATATTAGGGCTCACTCAGGTCTACCAAGTCCAATGTCTCATGGAAATGATCTGGCAGATCAAGCCACAAAGTTGGTTGCTATTGCCCTGTCCCCAAAATTGAATTTGGCTAAAGACTTTCATAAAAAAGTTCATGTGACAGCTGAGACGTTATGTCGTCGATTTGACATAACTAGAAAAGAGGCTAGAGATATAGTGACTTAATGTCAAAACTGCTGTCAATTCTTACCTGTGCCTCATGTTGGAATTAACCCTCGAGGAATCTGGCCACTACAAATTTGGCAAATGTATGTTACTCACATCCCATCCTTTGGCAAATTGCAATATTTACATGTTTCTATTGATACTTGTTCTGGAATTATATTTGCTTCTCCATTGACTGGAGAAAAGGCGGCCCATGTTATCCAGCATTGTCTTGAGGCATGGAGTGCCTGGGGAAAGCCTAAAATTCTTAAAACTGACAATGGACCAGCTTACACTTCTCAGAAGTTTGGACAATTCTGCCGCCAAATGGAGGTGACCCATCTAATGGGTCTACCATACAATCCTCAAGGACAAGGCATTATAGAATGGGCTCATCACACTCTTAAGTCCTATTTAATAAAACAAAAAGGGGGAGTCAAGGAAGCTCTACCCTCAGTGCCACAAGTCACCATTTCTATAGCACTCTTTACTCTTAATTTTTAAAATTTGGACAGTCAAGAATACACGGCAGCTGACCGTCATTGTTTAGAGCCTAACAGGCCAAAAGAAATGGTCAAATGGAAAGATGTCCTGACTGGTCAATGGAAAGGCCCAGATCCTATTTTAATAAGATCCAGGGGAGCTGTTTGTGTTTTCCCACAGGAAGAAGACAACCCGTTTTGGCTGCCAGAACGATTGACATGAAGAATTCTCATCACTAAAGATGACTCTCCAAGGGATCCTCCAACAGCTAGTTCCTGTTCTCATTCTGACTCTTCAGATATGGGTTCCTAGTATTTGGGGGACTATAGATGGGCTATTTTATCTGTCTTTCCAAAACCCATGCCAGTCAGACATGATGCAGCTGTTTTTCCTAAGATTTTTACAACAAATAAAACTCTGGTTCTGCCTTATTTACCGTATGACCCTACTTGGGCTCCATTAGGTGAAAATCTCTCCTTACCTGAACAGGGCTCTCTCTGCTTTCAGATTGTTGAGACAGGAAACTGTATAACTCTCTCGAAGAGAGCTTTGGGGTGGTTTTATGAGAGGAGAGACTGGGCTAAAATACAATTAATAAGGACAATAGCAACGCTGAATTTTCACAGTCCTTTATGCAACCGGCCATTTGGATAAATGGAACATTTTTACCACCCAACTTTATTGATGGGGAGCATCCCTGTCAACCTAAGGTCTCCCCCTTTTGTAGTCAAAAAGATGAGGGAGTTGTTCTGCCTTGGTCTGAATGTCAGTCCAGAGTAACACGATGGGCAGATGCCAGTAAAACCTTTTCCTTTTCACCCAATATGTTGGTGGATGCTCGAGCCAACTCAGTGATGAGAGAGGGCCCTTTTCTACAGAGCTATAGTATGAATCCTTTTCACAAATGGCTACTTTGTGGAATTAATGGCAGCTGTACCGACCTCAATCCCCTAGTTTTTCTCCAGGGAAGAGTGGCAGGAAGGACATCTTTTACAGGAGTTATTAATGGAACTATGGTGAAACAGGGAGGAGATCAGGCTCCTCTATTGACGAATGCCATTCAGTTAATTACTGGAGTTAATAAGACCTTGATTAAGCAAACAGATTTTTCGCCTATTCCTGTCTGTGTATACCCCCCCCTTTTTTTTTTTACTAATTCTTTCAAATGAATCATTTACATTGTACCAATGAGACTTGTAGGATGTCTCAATGTTGGGATACCCGACGGGTGTCCCGGGCTATGGTGGCTAGAGTCCCACGTTGGGTCCCCGTCCCTGTACAGACCCCTTCTACCTTATCCTTGTTTAAACAAAAAAGAGATTTTGGAATAACTGCAGCTGTGTGACAGCCATCTCTATCAGCGTTGTTGCGGCAACTGCTGCTGGATTTGCCATGGCCAGCAAGGTTCAGACAGACACAGCCCTCAATCAATTATTGTCCAGAGTGACGGAGGCTATCAATATTCATACCTTTGCCATGGCTCAATTAAAAGGCAGACTCATGGTAGTAAACCAACGCCTGTATTTGGTAGAAGAAAGACTGGACATTTTAATGTAATTGGCTCAATTGGGCTGTGAAAGAAAGCTGGGATCGCTCTGTATTACCAGCATGCAATACGAAAACTTTTCTCGAGCAGCTAATTTGTCTAGAAAACTATCCTTATATTTTGCAGAAAACTGGTCAGAAGGATTTGACGAAACTCTCGAATCACTAAGGACAGCGGTGGTGGCCATCAATTCAACGTGAGTGGACCTGTCGCTGACAGAGGACTCTCCTCTTGGATTTCCTCAGCTTTTTCTTTCTTTAAAGAGTGAGTGGGAGCAGGCCTGTTTGGTACAGCCCTATGTTGCAGATTAGTGTTTATACTATGGTTGGTCTGCAAACTCAGAGCCCAACAAAAATGTGACAAGGTCATTATCGCCCAAGCACTTGCAGCCTTAGAACAAGGATTATCCCCTGAAAGTTGGCTGTCTATGTTAAAAAAGTAACTGGTGACTGCGACCCTCAGCCGATGCACCCCAAGGGTTTATCCCATTGTACTGGGTCGGTGTAAGGTCTTGGCCTGGCTGGTCCTTGTCTGTGTATCTGTGGTACCTGAATTTGAGGCAAACATCCCTTGCAACCCTGGGAGATGGCTCCATTGCACAGGGATGGGTGTTTGCATCTCTCACTGTTTCGCCTAGCCCTTGCACCCAGAGGACTTGTTTCCATTGCACCTGGTAGGGTAAGGGAGACTGTCTTAAACTATCAGTCCTTGATCACTTATTCCCCCAAGATGGAGTTTGCTTATCGGGCTTGAGTCATGATTGGTACCGCGCTAGATAGGCCAAGGGCAGTTCCATCTTAATAAAACAAAAAGGGGGAGATGTAGAGAGCCGTGGTGAGCAGTGACAGCATTCACCATTACGAGATGGTGCTGGCATCCGGTGCTCTCATAAATTACAATTGGAATGCGCTTTGTGCTAATGGAAAAAGCGCACCAAGTCACAGCCCATCCCGGGGCGTCATGGGGTAATGGGCAAGCAGCCAATCTAAAGTGAACACACCGCTTTAGGGTCTATAAAAGCTGAACCTTTCTGGGGCTCGGGGTCTTCCTCTTCATGATGCAATAAACGCTTTGCTGCAGAAGGATCCTTTGTGTCCCGTGTGCATTCTTGCCGGCGAGATCAAGCGCAGGGCACATCTGTATCTTTCCAATGAAGTTACCATCTTTACCTAATGGGCATTGTTCACTAGGACTGGGGCCTGCAGTTGCCATTCTTTATTATTCATTGTCTCTCCTTCCTCAGCTCTAACAAAGCAAAGTAAAGTACACTGGGGTGAATCAGGTAAGGCAGTCACTTGAGACAGGAGAGCTAATGCTCCATGGAGGACAGCTGTCCAGCCTCTTGGCCCCATGGACAACCAGATAACTAGATGCTGGCTTGCCCAGGAGCCCTTCAAGCCTCTTCCTGGTGGAGTGAGAAAGGTCCCAGCCTGCCTAAGGGGTCCTGGGCCAAAATTCTCATATCTTTAGTGGCACAATAAACAGTTGGTTCATATATATAAATGTTCAGACATGACTGGTCAGAATTGTCAGTGAAAGATATTTAATCCCTTCTGATTCCTTTGAATTGAGACAAGGAAAATCAGACCTGTATGTGCACTGGAGTCCTCAGGGATCCCAGTGTTAATCTAAGAGAAAGCATTCTACTAGAAGCCAGAATTTCTAAGTTATGCATCTTTGAGGGGCTCATTTAGGAATATTATAATATAGTGAACTAAGCTATCAAAACTGGGAAGAACTCTTTTAATATTGGGCAGTTCTTTCCAAAGGGACTTTCTCCTCTCCTTGGTAGATGCCTCTGTGGCTGAGCCAAACATAGCTAGAAATCAAGTGTCTAATCTAAACATCTGGATGAGCCCAGATGACATGAGGAGATCAGTGGTACATAGAGCATTGTCACCAACTGCCATCCTCCTTGTCCATTGGAGCATTTCTCTCCTACTGCCTTCCTCCTCTACAATGAGCATCTTTCTCCAATTGCTTTCCTGCCTATACATAGGGAATCTCTCACCAACTGCCTTCCTTCCAGCCTGTTAAAACCTTAACTAGAACAAAACTACTCTGGGGTGGGGGGGGGGCAAAAACCAACATCCTAGAATTGACATCTCTCAAAGACCATTCAAATTAAGAATTGGAGCAGTAGAATATGGGAACCTTTTGTCTCACCAACTTCAGGATAGAATTTTCTCCAGTTCCATAGAAAGCTAGGTAAGGGTATGTCAGACTGGATCTTAGAATTATTGTGCCATGGTAGGAGTATCCCAAAGAGTCTGTAAGTTCTTTCCAATTCCTAAGTATGCTACCTGACAAATCAGGAAAGTTCAATTAGGACCAGATGTGTAATTGAAAAAGGAATAAATCTTGAAAGGGGGGTGGGAAGCAAGGGATAGATTGTATAAAGTACTATCAATGTAGAAAACCTATCCTTATGGCCAGCATCCATCTAAAGATCCAATGCAGGAATCAGAATATGATCCCTTTTCCAATTCTCCAGGGTGTATTTGGCACTGAGAATCTTGCCTGCCACAGAGAACCACAGGCTGTGGTGACTGTAAAAACTGTAGAGAACATGGAGCAGCCCATCAGGAGCATCTGGTCAGAAATATGAACATGTGTCACACTATATCATTCTAACACCACTAATCTCTTCCAGGATCTAGTAACATCAAAGTGGGTCCACCTAGTTACTGAGAATGCTCCAGTGCCCCTACGTGCAGCAATAATCAGCAGGGACACAGATGAAGGGAGTGAGAGAGTGGGAGGGAAAGAGACGCGAAGAATGAGAGCAAGTCAATCATACTGATCAAGCTCTAAAAAATTTATTTAAGAGTGGCAATATAAGCATAAGGACGATGAGGCTCCTAGGGAGGGGGGACGAGTCCTGGAGGCTCTCTGAAGGTTGGGTGACAATCTTCATCTTCTGACCAATGGTCACAGTGTCCTCTTTACCCACAAACATTCTTACTATTATGACCACTAATGTTCTCTAGGGATTGTTTATGTAAGGTAGAAAATATCCACAAGACCATGGCTGAGGCCATGGCTCCCCGTACTCCAGGAAAAAACTTCCTTGACCTAATATTGGAGGATTGCCTGCTGCAGAGAAAGATGCAAAGAAAATATTCAGGCAGTTAGTGGGAGCAATAGAAAACTGCCAAAACTTTGACATTGTCGATCCTGACATAAAAACCTAGAATATTCTCAGAGATGCAGAGAGTCATGTGAAGTTGCTAGACCTGGCCCATTACTGTCATGACAGTGCAGAACCAAGTGCATTTTTTCACCAGGGCTCATGCTGGGGAAGCCATATGATGGCAAAGGGAAGATATGTGGAGTCTGGACATAATATTCTATGTTATCACCATAGAAGAGACAGAAGAAAAAGATTGTCACTGGGACCTATGACATTCTAACTCACCTCTCTTGGCAACTTGAAAACCTAATTCACCAGATCCTCACAGGTTCCCAGAGTTGAGTTCCTCCAAAGAAGTCATTGAAAGACATCCATGGGTCATGATATATGAACTATATACACAAACTGTGATCTATCCAGATTCTAACATTATACACAGGCTCTGAGGCATGGGATTTAATGCCAATGAGATCATGGAATCCCTTAAAAAGAATAAATATGGCAAAATAATGGGGACATATTTGATTATAAAAAAAGGGTCACACAAGGACTTGAATATGGATCTACAATTTCAATTAAGCCTTTGCATTCATTCCCTATGCCACCTCGCTCAAAAACATATCCCTTTAACTCTACTCTTCAACCAAAGAGAAAGGTCACTGATCCCATCTTTAGATTCCTCCACATCTGACTCTCCGGAGAGCATGGACTGCTGCCTAGATACTATAAGGACACAAGTGACAAAAAATGCTTTAATTCGTGCCATTGCTTTACATTGTTCCAAGAAGAAGGGCCCAGAAAGTGCCTGTGCAGTCCATTCCAGAAATGTGGGGATGCCCCATGTGTCTGCAGCAGCATATTGGAAGAGGAAATGTCCCTGCCACCTGAGCAAGACTTGGGCCAGAAAACTTGTCACTTTCTCAGAGAAGAATGAATGCTTTGAGAGTGAGGAGGAGAAACAGGGCTGGCCTCCAAAGACTATGTTGCTTCAAGAGTTGTCTGAAGGCAAAAAGCACTTTATATCTTCCAAGAAAGTGGGTCGTCAGAAAGAGGCAGCATGCTGAACACAATGAAAGTGTAAAAAGCATGGGAGGACCTGACACAACCTTTGCCTTGTTCACTACCTCATCATAGCATCAGCAGCCTCGTCCAGGTTCTAGAGTAACATCAAAGCAGGTCCATATAGTTACAGAGTGTGCTCTAGGAAGAAAAATATTTGACCTTATGATAAAGCAAGGCCCGCTGCAGGAGGGACTTACAAAGAATATATTCAGGCAGAGAGCAGCAGCAATAAAGTAGTACCACAACCTTGACTTTTTTATATCCAGACATAAAACCTTTTAATATACTGAAAGATCCAGTAGGTGATGTGAAGTTGCTAAAACTGGTCCCTTCCTGCCATGTTAGTGTGAAACGAAGTGCTTTTTTTTTTTTTTTTTTTTTTTTTTTTTTTTTTTTTGCCATAACTCATGCTGGGGAAGCCATATGATAACAAGGGGCAGATATGTGGAGTATGCACATGATACTCTATGTTATCACCATAAAAGAGTCAGAAGAAAAAGATTGTCATGGGACCTATGGCATTCTGACTCACCTCTCTTGGCAACTTGTAAACCTAATTCACCAGATCCTCACAGTTTTCCTGAGATGAGGTCCTCCAGTTAAGACACTGAGAGACATCCATGGGTTATGATATATGAACCACATATGCCCATTAGCTAAATCCTACCCAAATTCTAATATTATAGACATGCTCTGAGGCGTAGGATTTAATGCCAACAAGACATTGGAATCCCTTAAAAAGAAAAAATATGGTGCAAAAGTTGGAACATAGTTGCTTTGAAAATAACAGATACAGAAAGCACTGAAGCATGGATCTACAACATCAGCATAGCCTGAGAATCAGTGCCCTATACCACCATCCCCATCACCACCACATCCCTTTATATCTTGTCTTCCACCAAAGAGAGGGGCCATTGTGCCCTACTTTAGCCTCCTTCAGAGCAGGCCCACATTAGAGCATGGGCCTGATGTCCTGACATTATCAGGACACATGTGGCAAGGAATCCTTCCATTCCTGCCATTGCTTTACCTTGCTCCAAATAGAAGGGCTCTGTTAGTGCCTGTGCAGTCCATTCCAGAAATGTGGGGCTGGCCCATGTGTCTGCAGCAGCATATTGGAAGAGGAAATATTCCTACCAACTGTGCAAGCCTTGGACAAGAAAACTTATCACTCCATCAGAGAAGAATGCATGCTTCTAGAGAGTGAGAAGGAGAATCAGGGCTGTTGCTTCAAGAGTTCTCTGAAGGTAAAAATCCTCTATATATCTTCCATGATGGTGGGTCCTCTGAGAGAGGCAGGAGGCAGAACCCAATGAAAGGGTAAACAAGCGTAGGAGGGTGCATCACAAGCTTGATCGACCTTATTCACTACATCATCCTAAAATCAGCAGCCTCTTCCAAGTTCTAGAGTAACATCAAAACAGGTCCATCTGGTTCAACATTGTACTCTAGGAAGAAACATGTTTGACCAGTTAATGAAGGATGGCCCGCCACAGAAGGGAGTTGCACAGAAAACATTCAGGCAGAAAGTAGCATACATAAATTAGTGCCACAACCTTGACTTTTTCAATCCAGACATAAAACCTTAGAATATGCTCACACATGCAGAGGGTGATGAGAAGTTGCTAGACCTGGCCCCTTATTGCCATAGTAGTGTGGGACCAAGTGCTTTCATTTTTTTTGTCAGAACTCATGCTGGGGAAGCCATATGAAAACAAGGGGGCAGATCTGTGGCGTCTGCACATGCTACTCCATGTTATCACGTTAAATGAGTCAGAAGAAAAAGATTGTCATGGGACCTATGATATTCTAATTCACCTCTCTTGGCAACTTGAAAACCTAATTCACCAGTTCCTCACAGTTTTCCTGAGATGAAGTCCTCCACTGAAGACATTGAGAGATATCCATGGGTCATGATATGTGAACTATATATCCCATCCACCTAGAACCTATCCAGATTCTAACATTATAGACATGCTCTGAGTAATGGTATTTAATGCCAACAAGATATTGGAATCCCTTAAAAAGAATAAATATGGCAAAATAATGGGTACATAGTTGCTTTGAAAAGAAGAGACACAGAAAGCACTGGAGCATGGATCTACAACTTCAGCATAGCCTGAGAATCTGTGCCCTATGCCACCCCCATCACCAGCACAACACTTTATCTCTGGTCTTCCACCAAAGAGAGGAGGGGCCATTGTGCCCTACTTGGGCCATCTTCAGAGCTTGCCCACAATAGAGCATGGTCCTAATATCCTGACAATATCATGACACATGTGGCAAGAAATCCTTCCATTCCTGCCATTGCTTTACATTGCTCCAAATAGAAGGGCTCAGTTAGTGCCTATGCAGTCCATTCCAGAAATGTGGGGCTGGCCCATGTATCTGCAGCAGCATATTGGAAGAGGTAATGTCCCTGCTCCTTGAGCAAGACCTGGGCCAGAAAACTTGTCACTCCCTCAGAGAAGATTGGGTGCTTCAAGAGAGTGAGAAGAAGAATCACGGCTACCCTCCCAAGACTGTCGTTTTAAGAGTTCTCTGGATATTGGGTCCCAGGTCACTCAGAGCCAGTCTGCGCAGGTCAGCTCATGGGCTGCAAAGGGTGAGTAAGCAAACAGCTGAGCAGTGCACCTTTTGCAACAGACCCAGCTTTGAGCTCTAGACATCCAGGCTCCCTCCCCGCCTGAGGAGAGTTCTCCCTCTGCCTGGGAGGGCATACCCTGCCGGAACTTGTGAGAGAGCCATATTGGGTCCCAGGTCGCTCAGAGCCAGTCTGTGCAGGTCAGCTCAAGGACCGAAAAGGGTGGCTCAGATCCAGTCTGCACAGGTCAGCTCATGGGCTGCAAAGGGTGAGTGAGCAAATGGCTGAACAGTGCACCTTTTAGGACAGACACAGCTTTGGGCTCTAGACATCAAGGCTCCCTCCCCACCTGAGGAGAGTTCACATCCTGGGAGGGCATACCCTGCCAGAACTTGTGAGAGAGCCATATTGGGTCCCAGGTCGCTCAGAAACCAGTCTTTTCAGGTCAGCTCAGGGACTACAAAGGGTCCCACAGAGGCCAGTCTGTGCAGGTGAGTGTGCAGACCGCAGAGGCAACACATCTTCTAGGAAAGGTCCTATAAAGTATCTTCTGTGCCCTATGTGCCCTATCTGTGCCCTATGCCACACCCATCACCAGCACATCCCTTTATATCTGGTCTTCCACCAAAGAGACGGGCCATTGTGCCCAACTTGGGCCTCCTTTAGAGCTCGCCCACAGGAGAGCATGGGCCTGATGACCTGACATTATCAGGACACATATATGAAGAAATTCTTTGATTCCTGCCATTGCTTTACATTGTTCCGAAAAGAAGGGCTCAGTTAGTGACTATGCAGTCCATTCCAGAAATGTCGGGATACCACATGTGTCTGCAGCAGCATATTGGAAGAGAAAATGTCCCTGCTACCTGAGCAAGACCTGGTCCAGAAAACTTATCACTCTCTCAGAGAAGATTTGGTGTTTGAAGAGAATGAGAGGAAAAATCACAGCTAGCCACCCAAGACTCTATGTTTCAAGAGTTCTCTGAAGGCAACAATCCACTATATATCTTCTATAAAAATGGGTCCTCTGAGAGAGGCAGAATGCAGAACCCACTGAAAGGGTAAAAAAGCATGACAATGTGCATCAAAACCTTGACCTTATTCACTACATCATCCTAAAATCAGCAGCCTCTTCCAGGTTCTAGTGTAAGATCAAAGCAGGTCTATTTAGTTGCAGAGTGTGCTCTAGGAAGAAACATGTTTTACCTGATAATGAATGATGGACCACTGCAGGAGGGAGTTGCAAAGAATATATTCAGGCAGATAGTAACAGCCATAAAGTAGTGCGACAACCTTGACTTTTTCAAATCGAGACATAAAACCTTGCAATATACTGAAAGATGCAGTGGGTGATGTGAAGTTGCTAGACCTGGTCCCTTCCTGCCATGTTAGTGTGGGACCAAGTCCTTTTTTTTAAATATTTTTTTGGCAGAGTTCATGCTGGGGAAGCCATATGATAACAAGGGGTCAGGTATGTGGAGTCTGCACATGCTACTCTATGTTATCATCATAAAAGAATCAGAAGAAAAAGATTGTCATGGGACCTATGATATTCTGACTCACCTCTGTTGGCAACTTGTAAACCTAATTCAACAGATCCTCACAGTTTTCCTGAGATGAGGTGCTCCATTGAAGACATTGAGAGACATCCATGGTTCACGATATATGAACCATATACCCCATCTTGCTAGAACCTATCCAGATTATAACATTATAGACATGCTCTGAGGCATGGGATTTAATGCCAAGAAGACATTGGAATCGCTTAACAAGAATAAATGTGGCACAATAATTGGTACATAGTTGCTTTGAAAAGATCAGATACAGAAAGCACTGGAGCATGGATCTAGTACTTCAGCATAGCCTGAGAATCAGTGCTCTATGCTACCCCCATAACCAGTGCATCCTATTATATCTGGTCTACCACCAACAAGAAGGGCCATTGTGCCCAATTTGCCTCCTTCAGAGCTGGCCCACAGGAGAGCATGGGTCTGTTGTCCTGACATTATCAGTACACACATTTTGCAAGGAATCCTTCCATTCCTGCCATTGCTTTACATTGCTCCAAGAAGAAGGGCTCAGATAGTACCTGTGCAGTCTATTCCAGAATTTTGGGGCTGCCCCAAATGTGTGCATCAGCATATTGGAAGAGGAAATGTCCCTGCCACCAGAACATGACTTGGGCAAGAAAACTTATCACTCCCTCAGAGAAGAATGCATGCTTCTAGAGAGTGAGAAGGAGAATCAGGGGTGGCCACCAAAGGCTCTGTTGTTTCAAGAGTTCTCTGAAGGTAAAAATCCACTATATATCTATCTTCCATGAACCTGGGTTCTCTGAAAGAGGCACGATGCAGAACCCAATGAAAGGATAAAGAAGTGTGTGAGGTTGCATTACAACCTTGACCCTGTTCACTACATCATCCTAAAATCAGCAAAATATTCGATGTTCTAAAGTAACATCAAAGCAGGTCCATCTGGTACAACAGTGTGCTATAGGTAGAAACAGTTTTGACCAGATAATGAAGGATGGCCCACCCACCGCAGAAGGGAGTTGCAAGGAAAATATTCAGGCAGATAGTAGCAGCCATGAAGTAGTGCCACAACTCTGAATTTATAGAATCAGACATAAACCTTAGTATATGCTCATAGATGCAGAGGGTTATGTGAAGGTGCTAGATCTGGTCCCTTACTGCCATGGTAGTGTGGGACCTTATGCTTTTTTTTTCTCCAGAGCTCCACCTGGGAAAGCCATATGAAAACAAGGGGTCAGATATGTGGAGGCTGCACATGCTACTCTATGTTATCACCATAAAAGAGCCAGAAGAAAAAGATTGTCATGGGGACCTATGCCATTCTAACTCACCTCTCTTGGCAACTTGGAAACCTAATTCACCAGTGTCTCACAGTTTTCCTGAAATGAGGTCCTCCACTGAAGTCAATGAGAGACATCCATGGGTCATGATATGTGAACCATATACCCCAAATAGCTAGAACCTATCCACATTCTAATATTATAGACATGCTCTGGGACATGGAATCGCTTAAAAAGAATAAATATGGCAAAATAATGAGTACATAGTTGCTTGAAAAACAAAAGATACAGTAAGCATGGGAGCATGAATCTACAACTTCAGCATAGCCTGAGAATCAGTGCCCTGTGCCACCCCCATAATCAGCACATCCCTTTAGATATGGTCTACCACCACCGAGTTGGGTCATTGTGCCAAATTTTGCCTTCTTCACAGCTGGCCCACAGGAGACCATTGGTCTGTTTTCCTGACATTATCAGGACACGTGGCAAGGGATCCTTCCATTCCTGCCATTACTTTACATTGCTCAAAAAGAAGGGCCCAGATAGTACCTGTGCAGTCTATTCCAGTATTTTGGGGCTGCCCAAATGTGCGCATCAGCATATTGGAAGAGGAAATGTCCCTGCCACCAGAGCATGACTTTGTCAAGAAAACTTATTACTTCCTCAGAGAAGAATGCATGCTTCTAGAGAGTGAGGAGGAGAATCAGGGCAGGCCACCAAAGACTCTGTTGCTTCAAGAGTTCTCTGAAGGTCAAAATACAGTATATATCTTCCATGAACATGAGTCCTCTGAAAGAGACAGGATGCAGAACCAAATGAAAGGATAAACAATGTGGGAGGTTGTATTACAACCTTGACCCTGTTCACTACATCATCCTAAAATTAGAAAAATATTCGACGTTCTAAAGTAACATCAAACCAGTTCCATCTGGTACAACAGTGTGCAAATGGAAGAAACATTTTTACCAGATAATGAAGGATGGCCCACCTCAAAAGGAATTGCAAAGAAAATATTCAGGCAGATAGTAGGAACCATAAAGTAGTGCCACCACTCTGACTTTATAGATTCAGACATAAAACCTTCGAATATGCTCATAGATGCAGAGGGTGATGTGAAGTTGCTAGACCTGGTCACTTACTGCCGTGTTAATGTGGGATGAAGTGCTTTTTTTTTTTCTGCCATAGCTAATGCTGGGGAAGCCATTTGATAACAAGGGGGAAGATATGTGGAGTCTGCACATTCTACTCTATGTTATCACGATAAAAGAGTCAGAAGAAAAAGACTGTCATGGGACCTATGATATCTAACTAACCTCTCTAAGCGACTTGAGAACCTAATTCACCATGCCCTTACACTTTCCTTAGATGAGGTCCTCACTGAAGACATTGAGAGACATCCATGGGTTACCATATGTGAACCATATACCCCAACTAGCTAGAACCTATCCAGACTCTAACATTGTAGACATGCTCTGAGGCATGGGATTTAAGGCCAACGAGATATTGGAATCGCTTAAAAAGTATGAATATGGCAAAATAATGGGTATATAGTTGCTTTTAAAAGAAACAGACACAAAAAGCACTGAAGCATGTATCTAGAATTTCAGCAAAGCCTGAGAATCAGTGCCCATGGCACCCCCATCACCAGCCCATCCCGTTATATGTGGTATTCACCAAAGAGAGGGGCCATTGTGCTCAATTTGGCCTCTTTCAGAGCTGGCCCACAGGAGAGCATGGGCCTGATATCCTGATATTATCAGGACACATGTGGAAAGAAATCCTTCCATTTCTGCCATTGTTTTACATTGTTCCAAAAAGAAGGGCCCAGTTAGTGCCTGTGCAGTCCTTTCCAGTAAAGTCAGGCAGATTCATGTCTGTGCTTCAGCATATTGGAAGAGGAAATGTCCGTTTCCTGAGCAAGACTTGGGCCCAAAAACTTATCACTCCCTCAGAGAAGATTGGGTGCTTCAAGAGAGTGAGAAGAAGAATCACAGCTGGCCTCCCAAGATGCTGATGATTCAGGAGATCTCTGAAGGCAAAAATCCAATATATATCTTCCATGAAAATGGGTCCTCTGAGCAAGGCAGGATGCAGAACCCAGTGAAAGTGTAAACAAGCATGAAGGGTGCATCACACCTTGACCTTATTCACCACATCATCCTAATATCAGCAGCATCTTCCAGGTTCTAGAGTAACATCCAAGCAGGTCCATCTAGGTGCAGAGAGTATGCTAGGAAGAAACATGTTTGACCTGATAATGAAGGATGGCCCACTGTAGGAGGGAGTTGCAAAGAATATATTCAGGCAGATAGTAACAGCCATAAAGAAGTGCCACAACCTTGACTTTTTCAAATCGAGACATAAAACCTTGCAACATACTGAAAGATGCAGTGGGTGATGTGAAGTTGCTAGACCTGGTCCCTTCCTGCCATGTTAGTGTGGGACGAAGTGCTTTTTTTGTTTTTGCCATACTTCATGCGGGGGAAGCCATATGATAACAGGGTCAGATATGCAGAGTCTGCACATGCTACTCTATGTTATCACCATAAAAGGCTCAGAAGAAAAAGATTGTCATGAGGACCTATGTCATTCTAACTCACCTATCTAAGCAATTTGAGAAACGAATTCACAAGATCCTCACAGTTTCCTCAGATGAGGTCCTCCACTGAAGATATTGAGAGACATCCATGTGTCACCATATGTGAACCATATACCCCAACTACCTAGAAACTATCCACATTCTAATATTATAGACATGCTCTGAGGCATGGGATTTAATGCCAACAAATTTTGGAATCCCATAAAAAGTATAAATACAGCAAAATAATGGGTACATAGTTGCTTTTAAAAGAGACAGACACTGGGAGCACTAAAGCATGTATCTAGAATTTCAGCAAAGCCAGAGAATCTATGCCCTATGCCACCCCCATCACCAACACATCCCTTTATATCTGGTCTTCCACCATAGAGACGGGCCATTGTGCCCAACTTTGGCCTCCTATAGAGCTGGCCCACGGGAGAGCATGGGCCTGATATCCACACATTATCAGGACACATATGGCAAGAAATCGTTCCATTCCTGCCATTGTTTTACATTGTTCCTAAAAGAAGGGCCCAGTTAGTGCCTGTGCAGTCCTTTCCAGTAAAGTCAGGCAGATTCATGTGTGTGCTTCAGCATATTGGAAGAGGAAATGTCCCTGCTTCCTGAGCAAGACTTGGGCCCGAAAACTTATCACTCCCTCAGAGAAGATTGGGTGCTTCAAGAGAGTGAGAAGAAGAATCACAGCTGGCCTCCCAAGACGCTGATGATTCAAGAGTCTCAGAAGGCAAAAATCCAATATATATCTTCCATGAAAATGGGTCCTCTGAGCAAGGCAGGATGCAGAACCCAGTGAAAGGGTAAACAAGCATGAAGGGTGCATCACAACCTTGACCTTATTCACCACATCATCCTAATATCAGCAGCATCTTCCAGGTTCTAGAGTAACATCCAAGCAGGTCCATCTAGGTGCAGAGAGTATGCTAGGAAGAAACATGTTTGACCTGATAATGAAGGATGGCCCACTGCAGGAGGGAGTTGCAAAGAATATATTCAGGCAGATAGTAACAGCCATAAAGAAGTGCCACAACCTTGACTTTTTCAAATCGAGACATAAAACCTTGCAATATACTGAAAGATGCAGTGGGTGATGTGAAGTTGTTAGACCTGGTCACTTCCTGCCATGTTAGTGTGGGATGAAGTGCTCTTTTTTTGCCATAGCTCATGCTGGGGAAGGCATATGATAACAAGGGGAAGATATGTGGAGTCTGCACATTCTACTCTATGTTATCACCATAAAAGTGTCAGATGAAAAAGATTGTCATGGAGACCTATGACATTCTAACACATTTCTCTTGGCAACTTGGAAACCTAATTCACCAATTCCTCACAGTTTTCCTGAGATGAGGTCCTCCACTGCAGACATTGAGAGACATCCATGGGTCATGATATGTGAACCATATACCCCAATGAGTTAGTACATATCCAGATTATAATATTATAGACATGCTCTGAGGCATGGGATTTAATGCTAACAAGATATTGGATCCCTAAAAAGAATAAATGTGGCAAAATAATGTGTACATAGTTGCTTTATAAAAAAAAAAGATACAGTAAGCACTGGAGCATGGATCTACAACTTCACCATAGCCCAAGAATCAGTGCCCTATGCCACCCCCATCATCAGCACATCTTTCTATATGTGTTCTTCCACCAAAAAGAGGGGTCATTGTGCCCAAATTTGCCTCCTTCAGAGCTGGCCCACAGGAGACCATGGGTCTGTTGTCCTGACATTATCAGAACACATGTGGCAAGGAGTCCTTCCATTCCTGCCATTGCTTTACATTGCTCCAATAAGAAGGGCCCAATTAGTGCCTGTGCAGTCCATTCTAGAAATTTGGTGCTTCCCCATGTGTTTGCAGTAGCATATCGGAAGAGGAAATGTCTCTGCCACCTGTGCAAGACTAGGAAACTTATCACTCCCTCAGGGAAAATGCATGCTTCTAGAGATTGAGGAGGAGTTTCAGGTATGCTTCTGACTGTTGCTTCAAGAGTTCTCTGAAGGTAAAAATCCTCTATATATCTTCCGTGAAGGTGGGTCCTCTGAAAGAGGCAGGATGTAGAACCCAATTAAAGATTAAACAAGCATGGGAGGTTGCATTACAACCTTGACCTTGTTCACCACATCCTCCTAACATCAGCATCCACTTACATGTTCTAGAGTAACATCAAAGCATGTCCATCTGGTTCAATTGTGTGCTCTAGGAAGAAACATCTTTGACCAGATAATGAAGGATGGCCCACCACAGAACGGAATTGCAAAGAAAATATTCAGTCAGATCGTAGCAGCCATAAAGTAGTGCCACATCCTTAACTTTTTCAATCCAGACATAAAACCTTAGAATATGCTCATAGATGCAGAGGGTGATGTGAAGTTGCTAGACCTGGCCCCTTACTGCCATGGTAGTATGGGACCAAGGTGTTTTTTGTTGTTATTTTTTTTTTTGCCAGAGCTCATGCTGGGAAAGCCATTAGAAAACAAGGGGGCAGGCCATTGTGCCTAACTTTGCCCTCTTCAGAGCTGGCCCACAGGAGAGCATGGATCTGTTGTCCTGATCTTATCAGGACACATGTGTCAACTAATCCTTCCATTTGTGTCATTGCTTAATATTGTTTCAAGAAGAAGAGTTAAGATATAGCCTAGTTCCTCCCTTCTGGAGATGTGTCTGCCCCCATGTGTCTACAGCAGCATATCACAATAGGAAATGCCATTTAAACTTAAGGAAAATTTGACAAGGAAACTTCATCAACTTTTCAGAAGATTGTGTGCTTTGTGAGACTGTGCAGGAGAATCAGGGCTTGCCTGTCAAGATTCTGTTGCCTCAAGTACTCTATGAAGACAAAAATCTACCATATGTCTTCCAAGAACATAGGTCCCCTGTAAGAGGCAAGACAAAGAACCAACTGAGAGGTAAGCAAGTATGCAAGCGTGCGCGTGCGTCACAACCTTGACCTTGTCCACTACAACATCCTAACATCAGCAGTCTCTTCCAGGTTCTAGAGCAACAGCAAAGCAGGTCCACCTCTTTGCAGATTGTACTCTAGGAGGAAACATGTGTGAACAAATAAAGGAGTATAGCCTCCTGTAGGAGGAAGAGGGGAAGAAGATATTCAGGCAGATAGTGGCAGCCAAAAAGTACTGCCACAACCTGCACATTGTTCATCGATACATTAAACATAAGAACATTCTTCAGGTTGTAGACAAAAAGGTGATTCTAATAGAGGACAATTTCTAAGTTGCAGATCCAAAGTTCTTATGAATAAACCTGTATCTTCTCACCTAAGAGAGTTATACTTGCACCAGGCAGCATTCCTTGAGGAGACATATACAAATTTCTGTGTAACCCAGGTAGGTTACCAAAACCAGACCACAGAACTATTCGACCCAAGGCTAAGTTATTCATCCAGTGTGTATACAGGAGATCCATGCTCCAGTATGCTTGAGATATGACTCAGGGCAGTTCTCCTGGTGCCTGACTCAGCACTGACTTCAGCTTAGAAAAGCTGAATTTCTGGAGCTTCTGATAACTGGATATCAGACTGTGCTTGTTATTGTTGAGGGTCATAAATACCTCCAGTGGGTAGGACAATCGATTAGCTCTCCTTTAAATAACCTACATTTTAGCACTCCCAAATGTTATTATATATACTCAGCAGCAAAGGCAACTAAAGTATCTACTGGCTTTGCCTTCTGAATGAGTCAATATCAGCTTATTTGATCCACTAAAGCAAGAGCTACTAAGGGCTGCATCTTCCTTACTTTTGCGTCAATAAGACACTATGTCCAAAACAGCAATCTTATAAAAGTGAATGCGTACTTCAGACTTATATTTACAGACTGAGAGTCTACTGTGGTACAGCAAAGGCACTGTGAGAGGAACAGCTGAGAGGTCACTTGGTCCACAAGTGGGAGGCAGAGAGGGAATCTCATGGAATGGACTGGGCTATTGAAGACTATAAACGGAGCCCCAGGGACAGAGCTCTTCCCAAGAACACACTGCCTAAACCTTCCCAAACAGATGTCACAGCTAGGAATAGGATTGAAGTACATGACCTTATGGGGACCAATCTCATTCAAAGCCCCACATTAGTCCTTAGCATCATCACTAGAGAGAAAAGGACCCTGAAGACAAAAGTCAAGACAGCTACTGTGCTGAGGTGGTAAGATATTCACTCTCCATTTACTGGTCACATGGAGCATTTATGAGAGAATTTAAGTAAAAAAAGAAAAATTAGGTGTATAGTCTGTTGTGTGGGTTGGGGTTTTGTCCTTATGATCCAGGGAGCTGATTTTTCTTTTCCTTTTTCTGCAACCAAATGACCCCTATGCTCCTATCTTGGTTTATTTTCTCATCCATGTGTTGGGATTTTTGCTGGACCTGTGAGCAGAGGTCAAGGAAGGTACTCAGCCTCACTTCATGACCAGCTTCTTTTTTTTTTTTTTTTAACTTTTATTAGATATTTTCTTCATTTACATTTCAAGTGTTATCCAGAAAGTTCCCTATACCCTCCCCCCTCCCGGCCCTGCTCCCCCACCCATCCGTTCCCACCCCCTGGCCCCGGTGTTCCTTTGGAATGAAGAATCACAGGATCCACTCAGTATATGATCCTTTTCTATAAACCTGTGTGGGCTCTGTAAAGTTAGCCTACCCTGGCCTAGCAGAGACAGGAAAGCCATTAAATTGGTAGACTGGAAAGCACAGAGAAGCATGTGTACTATACTGTTTTGATATCACTGTTCTACAGCATCTGAATTCAATTTTCGTGTTCCATGTCATGACATCTATTTTCTTTAAAAATAAAATAACTGTTCATCCTGGTAGAAGAAACTTGCTAACTTTGTGAAGAAAAGGAACAGTAATGACCTGAAGAGATCATAAAGGCAGTCAAATACAGCCAGAAATCAAAGCCCCCAAACAACCTATTTATGTAGACAGCAGTGTCAAGTGTTTGACATTGTTCTTGCCATAAAGCATAGAGCAGTACCTTGTGGACCCAAGCCCTTCAGTGCCCTAGAACTTGTCCTGAGAGAGTCATACAATGGTAATTTGAGTGTAGTCTGGGCAGGATCCTCTCTGAGATAAGAGCACAGGGCACTTCTTCTGCATAGGGATCACAAAAGCTGAGCTTCAGGACAACATCCTAACAGGGATCCATGAAGTTCCACATCCCATCTCTGGCCAGCTAGAACCCATCAAATACAATCTGCAACAGACAGACCTCAGTTGGGTCCTTGATCCACAGGAAGACTCATTGTTCCAGTTACAAGGCAGCAAGGAGTTGGCACAGATGACAAACAAATATGGGTACAGCGAGAGTATGTATCTGAATTATTTTCTCAAAGTGAGCACCAGTCTTATAATACAGAAAAAAAAAAGCTAGGTGAGTACATCCATCAAGGTATATTGTTTCTTTACACAAAACAAAGAAAATGCATACATAAAAAGATGGCAGGAGACAGGCCATGTTTACAACTGAGAATAGGAACAACCCTTAATTAAGATCAGCTAAAGACAGGAGCCAGATGAATGCTCTGATGCAATGCTAGTCTATTGTTAAACCCACCACCAGGGGTCCTTTATTAAATACCTGATTATGCTATTCCTCTGGGCATAGTGAAAAACCTGCACCAGGGCAATTCCATTCTACTAGCCCTTTCATGAATAATACTACAGTTCCTCTTAAAACCACAACCCACCCATTTCCTCAGCCATTGTGTATTCCTGTGTATGGGTGTGACTCGGCTATTGTTCTAAGTAATTACTATGTAGACTAGCCCTGAGCTTTCTAACCCTTATTCAAGTAAATTGTAATGCCTCATTATTTTGACAGTCTCTACTAGAGGTAAATTTGCATAGTACTGAATTCAAGCTCATGGTAGGCTCAAGGACTTTCTAGGACACTGGAAAACTGGTGGAGGCTTAGCTATATGTAAAAATCAATCCTTCAAGAAAAGAGGAGAGCACACGGATCCATATACCTGACTAACACAGGGATAGTCTTGGAGCATACTTGCTACAGGAATGCCAAGGATCCAGGAGGATAAGATTCTGTGACACTCTTTGCCTCAGGAATGCTTCCAGGCTTTTTAGGCCTGTCATGTGAGTCACTACTAGAGTGGAGTGGATATAGCAAACCAACATTTATTTATTTATTTATTTATTTGGTATAGATATTCTCTGTGTAGCCCTGGCTGTCCTGGAACTCACTTTGTAGATCAGGCTGGTCTAAGACTCAGAAATCTGCCTGCCTCTGCCTCCCAAGTGCTGGGATTAGCAACCAACTTTTAACAGTTGCCCAAGAGAAGGCCCTTACTAGATGATCTTCAGAAACACTATGGTTCATCATACAGAAGTGAGCAAAGGTCAGAGACTATTCCAAGTGAGACCTACCAGGGCCACACCATCTTTGCCTTCTGTGTTCTGTAATTTCGGTATGACACACATATCATCTGTGTATCAACTGTGTATCTGTGCATAAGAGAGAGTATGAGAAAATAATGGGGACATATTTAATAGTAAAAGATCACGCTATAAACTTGGACTTGGCTGAAAGACCTTCACAAATACTTGGACCCTGGCCATATAACTTTCTATATCCACAATTTCTTCTCCTTCAGTTTTTCCCCATAAAGTAAGAAGCATCCATCCTGTTCATGCCCATTCAGGCTGCTGTGTTTAGAACAATACCTGCCTGAATACAGGCAAAACTGTCTCCACTCTTTTCATTTTCTTCTATTGTCCCATGAATGAGAGCCCCAGGTAGAGCGAAGCCCCACAGTGTTCTTCTGCTGGATGAAAACAGATTGCAAACTGAATTGATCCATAGCCCTGGCAAAGAAAAGAAAGAAAGCTTGTCCTTCAGGGTTCTTTTACACCCTGCAGCTCGAAAGAGTTCCAGCCTTGAATCCTCCACAGATTGAAATAGTAAGACCCTGAGAATAGTGTTCATAGATAGGCCCCCTGTAGGGAGGCAGGGGCAGTTTTTGTCGCTAGGATAGGGGTTTAGCATGTGCTGAAGTGCAGAAGGAAAGAAGTGTCCATCATAGGAGAACCCAGAGAATGGCAGCCTCTGTACCAGGGAGGGCTGTCGCTGGGAATCCTCTCATGTGTCATCTGATGAGTTCTGATTGCAAATGTATTTTGCTCTAGAGTCTGAACAATAGCTGAGGGCTTAAGATCAGGTCACATTAAGGAAATAAAGGCCTGCACAAAGCCCATCCATACCCAGAAGCATCCCTAAAGAGATGAGGACATGCCTGAGTCTAAAAAGCTAGCCCACCAATAACAAACTGAATTCTACTGTCAGACTCCAGAGAGAGAGAAAAGTATATATTCTCTTTGAAATGATAATGTTCCCAGGCTTATATCTAAGGAATATCATACACTTGTCTTCACTGATTGAAATAACATTTCAAAGCATGTAAATTGAATCCTAGAACATGAGTATCCTCCTAAATGCAGTTGACAGTGTCATGGTACTATACATCTGTCTGGAAACAGCATGCACTGGCAGCTACAGAAAGGAGCACTGGGACGATGCAATGGGAAGGATAATTGATTCAGGTGACCCAAGGGGGCAGCAGGCTGCACAATGAAGAGACCCAGAAACCTCATTTGTTGAGTGATCTATCTCAAGCCACTGATTTGGACCTGCATGCCTTAATATATACATTGCTCCTCAAAAATGCTTGCTTGGCCTCCCTTGGAAGCTGCAGGACACATTACAATGAGCTCTTTATGGAGAACTTTTCTTTCAACTTAAAAGCCAGAGCATTTGTGTCCATACTAAAATCATTCATGATGGCTGGCTATCCTATGAGTGTTCTCTTGGCCCTCTTTCTCATGTCTTCTTTCTGTCCTGGCTCAGCCCAGCAGAGATGTCTTCTCAGGGAATGTGTTTCCAAACAACCTGTACTAAGATGGAAGCTCCCAGTTTCATTACCTCTTTCTCCTGTTTTGATGTGGGATTGCCTCCCCATCTTTGTCTTTCTGAATGCCATGGACTCTGCCAGAGTGTCAGCTCCTTCTGCAGAGCTTGTCCATGACACTAACAATCCTGGGATCTAGCACCTAGCAATGGCCTTGCACATCACTATGCCTACAGAAGGGCAACTGACCAAAGCACAGATCACACCACTGAACAAAGACAGTCTAGAAGCTGGGCTCACATCTCAGATCCAATTCAAACTCCTTTTGAGTAAAAATGAAATCAGACCTGTGAAGGGAACAGTGACTTCCATGATGCTACTGGAGGCCTGGAGCAGGAACAGTTCAGTAAGTGAGGAATAGACTACATGACAAGAACTAGGAGTCCAGCTCTCTCAGACATTGCACACTTAGAACACAATCCAAAGAAAATGCAGTGGAAGTGGTCTGGGGGCACTCAATGACTGATCTGTAGTGGCCCTCCTCTGGGTTCTTTAGTCTCAAGAATGAGAAGCAAGGATGAAGGAGATTCGTGGAGAAGTCACTGTCATTTGGCAACAGGGCTCTCACTAGAAATACACCAGCATAAAATAAAGATTTGCAGAGCGGATCATGCCTTGCACCATGTAGTTTCCAGGTAGAGCTGGGCCTTCTATCTTTTTTTCATGAAGCTCCCCACTATCACAGTCCTCCTGTCCTTACTGTCCCCCTCAGTGACAGTAGTACCTTGTAAGACCAGGTCTCCTATATGAAGACAGGGCAATCATCACATGAGGTTAAAGGCCAGAATAACCTTGTTAGAGGATAGTGTACTGGAACATGTGCCTCTGTAGGAGATGGTGACAACACGGAAGCCTGAAGTGAAGGGGACCATGTTTACCCACACTGTTCAAGATCACGTTCACTTACACAGGGCTCACAATTCTCAGTAGCTTCCCTTGACCTTGGACTCCACACCATGACAGCAAGTCTTTTGTATCTACTACAATACTCATGTGTCTTCTGGCCCTAATGAGGACACACTTCATATCCCAGATCTCAGAGTCCATCCAAGGTACTACACATATTGCACAGTGAACTCTCTCCCCCCATTGCTTGATTCTGGACAGCATTCATGGAGAGGCCTCATAAATCTCAGCCCATTCTTGGCTTTTGAGCCCTGGAAGCTCAGTTAGATAGGAGCAGAGTTGCAAATGTCTCTGGTCTTCTCTTTCCTAAGAGTTGGAGAGTACTGGGACATTGGACTGGCAGAGAGTTTGGGGCATGTTAAGAAATCTGGAGGGACTTAAGTTCTCAAGCTTCCTGAGAAGACAAAGGCAGCAAGAAAGAGGAGATCTTAGCTTTTGTGTCTGCAGAAATTTTTGAACAGTGAGAGTTGCCCCAGAGTGACCTGCACTTATGTGCCATACCTTTGATTATAGGAGGAGGTGAGACTTAGGGCTCCTGATGGTGTTATAGGTCATCAGGATACCTGTCACCTTATTCACCATTATTTTGGGGCTCTGGTGGTTTGAGAATGCATTCTACTTTCAGGAAGGACTATTGGCAGAAAATATGTTTCACAGAGATTCATGCCTTAGAGGTTCCCTGTCAAACTAGGTGACATTCAAGAGGTCAGGATATATGCATGCCCTGAGCCTCCCCTACCTTCTAAGATTCTCTTACCAGGAAGGATTATGGTACTGGAAGACAGCATGTTTCAGTGATTCAGGCATCATAGGTTCCCTCTCAAACTTCACGACTTTCAAGTGGTCGGGATATATATATCTCTTGCTCCTTCACTGAACACATTTCTCAAATGGAGAAGACCATGCATGCTATTATTCTAATTACCCGGGAGAACAGGTCCCTCTGTTGTGATAAAACAAGGGACACGTGGAAATGTCTCACTCACGTGGGGTCCTGAAGGGTGAGAACGGGGACACCTGTCTCGTAGGTGGTAGGTTTCGAGGACCTAAGGACCTACGACCACAACTGAGTCTACGTCCTCACTGGGAGTCGAGAGTGTGAACTTCAGGTGGAGGAGACTCGCCTGAGATGCTTTTGTCAGCATTAGAGGTTGAAACAATCACTATTGCATCCAGCATCCTACTCTCATAGTCCTCCTTGTCCTTAGTGTCCCCGTAATGACAGTATCATGCTTGTGGGGCAGGCTAGGTATACTCATGTGGAGAGAGGGGAATCATCACATCAGTGTCAAGGGAAGAATGGTCTTGTCAGAGGACAGTCTATTGGCTCAAGTGCTTCTGCAGTTATGTGGACATCACAGATTGAAATGATAAGGGCCTCCCACCTGGGGGATAGTGTTTTGAGGCAAGCCTCATGTAGAGAGTCAGGAATAGATTTTGTCCCCAGGATAGGAGTTTATCATACACTGAAGTGCAGATAGATTTCCTGTCATACAGGGACTGAGAGAATAGCACCTTCGATCAACCAGGATGGTTTTCACTGGGAATCCACTCATGTGTCACCTGATGAGTACTAATTGCAAAAACATTTTTCTCTGGTGTCTGAGCAAAAGCCGAGGACTTGAACCCAGGACACGTTAAGGGAAAAAGAGCCTCACACAAAGCCCATCCACAGGAAAGCGATCAGGACATGTCTGAGTCCACAAAATAGCCTACCATAGACAAACTGAATTTTACCATGCATAAAAGTCAGACTCCAGACGGAGAAAAGTATAGATTCTCTTGAAACAGCAATGTTCCCAGGCTTACATTTTAAGAATATCATACACTTGTCCTAACTGATTGAAATAACATTCACGTCACATTAACCTTATTTTAGAGTATGAGAATCCTCCTAAATGCAGTCGACAGAAACATGGTTAGAGACAGCGTGCAGTGTCAGCTATGTCAAAGAGCACTGGGGACTCCACGGGAGGAATAATTGATTCAGGGGATCATAGGGGACAGCAGGCTTCAGGATGAAGGGACCGAGAGACCTCATTTGTTGTGACCTCCATCAAGCCACTGAGTTGAACCTGCACTCCTTAGTGTGAACATTGCTCCCCAAATGATTGCTTTGCCTCCCTTGGAAGATGCAAGACATATGTCCATAAGCTCTGTGTGGAGAACTGTTTTTTTTTTTAACAAGACAGGCAGAGTATTTCGAGTATCTGTGTTCATACTAAAACATAGAGGACAAAGTGCCCAGTCAGCCTTAAACGTGTGTCCCCTCCATGTCATCCCTGCCACTCACACTGATCCCCCAAGTGCTGGAAGACAGTATTTCAGTGCGAGGCTCCTCCCCTTATCTCCAGTCTGTAACCCAGTTCTTCTTCCTGAAGTTTCTCTATGTAGTCCTCTACGGGAACTCAACCTGGACCCATGTTATGAGAATTTACGGAATGCACAGTAACAAGCATTATGCTCATGCCCTAAGTACAGTGGAAGGCTTGACCTGGGCATCTTTCTATGTGTACACAAGGAGGCCCTAACATTTCATCCCTTGCTAGAAACCTGGTGATGCCTCATGTCTAGAGAGGTTAATCTGTAGGACATGCCTGGGATGCTTAGCCGAGGCTTTCCAGCTTTTCCAACCTCTCAAGTTTCCAGTAATATGTGAAGACTCACTTCGGGATACCTCCAGAGAGCAGAGGGACCCCAGTGGATTTAATGAAGTCTATGGCTCCCTTAAACAGGATCATCTGGGTGTTGGAGTTGATTGGAGAAGCAGTGCATAGGTGCAGAATGGGGCTCCCAAGCAAAGGAAAGAACCCAGGACCACCAAAGTGCAGCCTGAGAGCTCAGCAGAGTGCAGTCCAGGCTGGGTGCTCTGGGAGGCAGCAGGCTGGCAAAGTTTCTGTGACTGCCAGGAAATAGGGCATTGAGCTCAGAGACCTGAATCCAAAAGCATCCTGCTATGGGAGGCAGAGCAACAAATTTCGTGACTTTGATAACCAGATTCATAGGCACATGCTAGATTTTTGTTTTTTTTCTTTTTGTTCCGTAATGAGAGGGAGGGATGAAGGCATGAAAGAGAGCACAGAGGGAGAATGAATGAGTGGATGAATGAATGAATGAATTTTTGGTGTAGAACAGCTAATTAAACTGAGCTCTTCCTTCAGGGGCACTGCCTTCTCTCTTTATGGGAAGCACTTTTTCAAAGTTGCAGGATGTAGAGAGCCACTCTGAGCACTGACAGCATTTCACCATTAAGTAATGGCGCTGGCATCCAGCATTCTCACATATGATCCTTGGAATGTGCTTTGTCCTGGAGGTAAAGCGCGGGAGTCACAGAGCCCATGCCCGGGGCGATTTGGGTTTATGGCTTTGCAGCCAATCCTATGGGAACACGCTGTCCCAGGGCTACCNTCCGGGGGCTCACTCTCTCTCTCAGGCTCCTGCTCTTTCTCTCTCTCACTCTCGCTCTCCCTCTCTCTCTGCTCTCTCTCTCTCTTCCTCTCTCTTTCCCTCCCTCCTTTAGATTAATTTATAATAAAGGATTCCACAGACGTTTCCTTGCTAGTGTCAGCGTGAATTCTTGCAGGCAAGAAAGAACGCGTGCTACAGCAGGAGAAGCCTCAGAGGCTGTGGAAAGCCTTTCCACTTCTCTTCTTCACAGGTGGGGAACATCCCACCGTGATGGCTAACTAACTGTCTTCTGCAGGAAGAAGCCTACTGTGGAACTCATGGTGGGGCACCTATCTCATCAGAGGTAATAGACACTCACCAGGTTAGTTCTTTGGAGTCAGAAGCCAACCATGCAAACCCCACATTCCTATCATTCCTTGAGATACTCCTCCCTCCTCCTATAGGCACAGCAGACCTAGGACACCTCCAGCATTACCTCCCCCACCATATCCTCCTGGGGTGCTCACTGTCTCAGGGCCTAATGTCAGCCTCTGTCACAAGGAAGGCTGGGCTTTCATGACCCATGCTCAGGATGGGGAGAACAGCAGTTCTGGATACCTGGTGAGGGCTCAGCTAGCCAGAATTTTAAGTTCATTAATTACTATCGAGCTAACAGGATCAATTTCATAATCACAGGACCCACGTCCTTGAGGGCTCCCTTGCACCTGGATGTCTCTTCACCCTACTCTACTGTCCTTTGTTTCTTTAGTCCTCTGAGGTCACAGTGACTGTCCTAGAGCAGCATGTGGGAGCTGTCCTGTTTAGCCATGCCTGTCCTGACTTGGACATCCATATTATGTTCTCAGAGGCATGGAGCTGTGCATCGAGCAAAACTTTGGACACTAGAAAAGTCTCACTCACAGCTGTCATTCCTGGTGGAAGAACAGTACATCCATGCCAGCATTCTTTCACTAGACCTTCCAGCAGCTCTTTTAGAGGCTGAGTTCAAAGCCTTCGTGTTTCCTCTGCATGCATTGACTGGTATGATGGCACCTAACAGGGAAGCCACCTTCTGTCTAGGTGCTTACTGAAGCTTCAGTATTTGCTATACTTAATTATATATATATATATATGAATGAATGACAGGAATATGTCCAGACTCCATTTTCATCTTTTTAGACAGCCTTCTGGAAAGGGACAGAGGACTCCTAGTTCTGCTTCCTCAGGCCACCTTCATATTCTTTCCCAAGGACATTCTTGGTGCAGTTTTTATCCAGTACAGCACTTGTATCCTGGGCCAGGTCAAGTGCAGCCTCAATACTTCCTGCCTCTTGAATGTTCAACTATGGAGGCCTATAACCTGAATCCTTCACAAAAATATGGAGACATTATGATTTAACTCTGGAAGGAATCCAAACTTGACTGATTCCCTACCCACTTCCTTCATATCCAGGGGATATGGCTCTCCATGCTGTCTCTCCTTAAGGTGCTAGGGCCAGAGGAAGCTGGCAGTTGCTCTGAACATCTTAGAAAAGATTGCATTAGGATGGGCATCACCCGGCTGTATACAATGTCTGAAATGTATTCCTCCCGCCCACCTGAAAGTTTGTTCCCTTAGGCCACAGGGCCTGCTTCCCATCTGCCACTGTCCTTATGCCTGGTGGCTGTGGATGGTCACTGGGCTCTCCATATTTAGTATTTGAATAGTTAGAAATGTCATGAGGAAGCCCTGTGGTGGAGGTGCCCCCCTTTAATTGCAGCACTTGGGGGGCAGATGCAGGTGGTTCTCTGAGTTCCTGGCTAACCTGGTCTAGTGAGGGAGTTTCAGGACAGTCAGGCCTACACAGTGAAACTGTATGTTGCGACCATCCTGTCCCCAAGTGAGAAATGCCATGTGGAGGTAAAGGTAGCATATCTGAGTACCTCATCTCAGGCAGTGGGATTAATGTAAGTTAAACTACAGCTTGCGTCAGTTAGGACTTGCCCATCCCCCAAAGTTCCGCCCACCAACACCCTTTCTCCTAGGGGGCGGGTCTATCAGTCTCCCCTACTTCTTCATGCTCTGTCCCCTGGGACATCCACTGCCTGTTGAGGAACAGTGCACAAAATTCAAGTCTCTCATAGATGTGAGAGACACTAGGACCTAAAGAAAACTGGAACACAAAAGGTTCATGAGACTCACATTTCCAGATCATTGACCATCTCGGAAGAGAAGGCAAGGCAGGAACTCAAACAGGGAAGGAACCTGGAGGCAGGAAGTGAAAGAGAGCCCAGGGAGGAGGGCTGCTGACTGGCTTGCTGACCTGACTTTCCTGCTCAGGACATGCTGCCCAGTAGTGGCACATCCCGCACTCCCATAGCAGTCACTGATGAGGCCACTCAACACAACTTTCCTGTAGGCTATGTGATGCAGGCATTCTCTCAATCACATTTCCCTCCATTCAGATTTCTTTTGCCTTTGTTGTTGACATGCTGACTAGGACACTTGTGTACCATACAAATGGAAAGAGCAGTGCTAGGGCCAGGTGAAATGTCACCAGAGGCAGGGACTCAGGGAGAGTGTCTTAAGTGTCAGAAGCAGCTCTCAGATCCTTGTAGCTGCCAGGAACTATGTGAAGCAGAAGTGAGGGTCTGGAGGATTGCAGGCTGGAACTCAGTGTTCACTAGGTGGAGAGGATCTGTCTGGGACAGATTGGAGAGAAGCTCATGGCTCTGACCTGCTTTATGGTGGTTGCTATCTGTCCAAATAGTTTCTACTGCTCTTCCTCCCATAGCAGGTCATCCTCCATTATCAGGTAAATATGTTTCTGCCTGGAGCAATCTCTGCAACTACATGGATCCTGAAGGAGGATTTTGATGTTAGCCCCTCAACAGAAGATTAGATAATGAAATGTGATACATTTACACAGTGGAGTACTACTCAGAGTTTAAAAACAACGATTTCATGACATTTGCAGGCAAATGTATGGAACTAGAAAATATCATCCTGAGTGAGGTAACCCAGACAAACCCAGGCAAAAGGACACACATAGTATGTACTCACTGATAAGTGGATATTAGCTCAAAAGTTTCCAATGCCCATGATACAATGCACAGACCATATGGAGCTTAGGAGGAAGGAAGATCAGGCTGTGGATGCTTCAGTCCTGCATTGAGGGTGGATCAGGATGGCAGGAAGTAGAGAAAGAGGGGGACCTGCTAGGTAGAGAGGAGGGTAGTAAAAAGAGGGCGATTATGTGGTACCAGAGGGGATAAGAGAGAGCTAGAGAGGGTCAGGAAATAGAATAAAAATATGTAATGGGGATAGGGGATGAGGAACTGGAGATAGCCACTGGAAGGTCCCAACACCAGGCAAATGAGAGGCTGCGAGGACCCATTGACTGTCAGTCTTTAGCCAAAATGTGCGGAGAAGAAAGAGGACAGAACCCATAGATACCACCTAAAGTAGGTAGGCACAGTCCCCCAGTCAAGGGATAGGGCCACCCACTCATCTCAAAGGTTTTAACCCAGAACTGTTCCTGTCAAAAAGAAGAATAGAGACAAAATATTAGAGCAGAGAATGAAGGAAGGGCCATCTGGGGACCGTTCCAACCTGAGGATCCATTGCATCTGCAGAAAACCTGATATTGTTGCCCTTGTCAAGAGGCTCTTGCTATCAAAAACCTGGTGGGGAGCTTGCAGGAGGATTGAAGGAGTAGAGGGTTGTTGTAATCCCATAGGAAGAACAACATCTGCTGGGTGGACCACCCAGAAAACCCAGAGCTTAGATCACCAACCAAGGAGTGTACAGGGAGTGATTTATGGCTCCAGATATATATTTAGCAGAGGATGGCCTTGCCTGACAGCAAGGGGAGGGGAGGCTCTTGGTCCTGGGGAGTTTTGATCCCAGCGTAGGGGGATGCTGGAGCAGAAGAGTGGGAAAGGGTAGGTGGTTGAGGGAGCACCCTCATAGAGGAAAAGAGGACGGGGAGAGAGAAGATGTGGGATCTGGGTCTGTGGAGGGATAACCTGGAAGTGGGATTTCATTTGAGATGTGAACAAATGGAGTGATTAATAGATAAAAAAGAAACNAGTAGCTGTGAATGGAAGTCCAAGGATCTAGCAGTTACTCAGTCCCACACGGTGAACAGGCGAAGGAGCGAGTGCCAGTCTCCCTTCTTCCAGTGTCCTTATATAGTCTCCAGCAGAAGGTGTAACCCAGATTAAAGGTGTGTGCCATCACACCTTTAATCCTAGGAGATCTTGAGCTCGGGGATCTCTGTCTTAATCTTCTGGAATCCATAGCCGGTATGCTATCAAGACCTCCATACCAAGGTCCAGAATCAGAGACTTCTATATCCAAGCCTCCAGGTTAGGGTCACTGGTGAGCCTTCCAAATCTGGATTGTAGCTCATTCCAAATATAGTCAAGTTGACAACCAGGAATAGCCACTACAGCTACTAAGCAAATCACGGCTTCCTACTTCTCTCTACACACAGCCAGATGGAGAAGGACTTCAAATAATCCACCCAAAGCCTACAGACACCAAGCAGTCCATGTGGTTACTGACCCTAGGCCATGCCATAGCAGGTAAATCCCAGTGCCCCAGCCCCAGCAGACATGAGGATAAAGTAACTACAGGCCCAGGTCATCAGAGAAAGTGAACCCTTCACTCATATTCTGTCCAAACACAAATTAGAGTATAGCCCCTGTCAGATGGCCTTCTGAGTGAGTGCTGTTCTCTTGGGGGAACGCCACCCCAACAGTCCTTAGCCAAATCTGTGAATCACACCACTGTTCCCAGCTGACAGGCACAGCGGATCTCTGGATCTAGCCTCCCATCCATCTCACACTTGGAATAGCCCATTAGCACCTGCTCTACCTGACTTGCTGTCTTGGGATTTAGAATATCTGGGAGAAAAAGACAAGTTCTCCCAACCTAAGGCTTCAAAAGACTGGTTCTTAAGACTCAGGCTGTCTTTCAAAGCCTTGGGATTAAACATCATGTAGCAAGCTATAGGGAATTCCCTGCTCCACTGGCTTAGCACTACACTTGGTAGATTGAGGAGCTGGGAGAATTCAAACTAAGCCAAGTCAACAAGGTAGAGGGACCCTTGGAAAAGCTACCAGTAGCATTGTCCTCTAAAACAGGCAGAGGTCCACACACTTTTTCCTTGAGAAACATAACAGCAGGTCAATTGTGTGATAGTGAAGATATGCCTAGGGGTGGAAGCATACCACACATCCAGGTCCCATATTTCATGAGATACACATAATGGAGTCTTTCTCTTCCACTTGCAGCAGCCATCAAAATATTCACTAAGGGTCCCCACAGCCACACCTACAAGAAGAAGCCAAGCCACTAGTACCCATCTGGATGAGCTGAGCTACAAGGTCCTCCATCTGGAACTTAAGTGACATGGCCTGGGGAAGCACCTAGGGTGTACCTTCCTCTCATGGCTAGGCATCCTGTCTGCATCCACTGCAGCTGCACAAAGTCACCTCCTTTGTGGGAACCAGAGCTCACCATAAAGGAGAGAGGAAGGCCAGTTTTATCCAATGGGTCTGAAAAAAAAAGGTACAGGTTTTGTTTTCCCTGACTGATAAGACCAATCCACAATTAATAAGGTCCCCAACAAGAGGGGTAAATCTTTAGTCAGCTGTGTGTCTGGGCAGGTGTGAGTTGTCTCTAACAAGAAATCTACTCTTCAAAACAGAAAAATTGGTCAGTTTAGCTGGGTTATCCTAGTGCTCAGGTTCCTAGGCACTGGAACCATCAATGGGCCACCTGACTCAAAACAAGCACCATCTACTTCAGACAAGTTCTGGAGATTTTCATGTGAAAAGGAGACATCACAGGCATGGTCTCCAGTAAAACTCTCCATGGGACATGTCAGGCTCTGCCCAACATTGCCACATAGTATTTATTCTCCTTAGCCATCAAAAATTAGCAGGAGCCCCACTACATAAATCACACTCGCAGCCTAAGGAGGGTATGTGTTGCCTTCAGTAAGAGCAAGTGTGGGAGAGCTGGCACTGCCACCTGTTGGCCACTCAGAGATGTGGACAAGAAAGAGAAAACCTCCTCTGCCTTTGTACCTCACCACCTACATCAAGCATGAGTTTTGATTCTGGTGTGATTAGAGCAGGAGAGCTGCCCCTGACCCTCACTTGCTACAGCACTCAGGAGTTCAGGCCCTGGACCTTGCCTGGGCAGCACAGTAGAGTTAGTTCTGGATATATGGGCTGTGTATGAGCAAGGCCCAAGGGTCCGGACTCTTGTCTGCTAGGCAATGACGAGGATGAGGGAGAGACCCCTCTCCCCTCATTCATCCCTTGATATTTATGGCAGGCATGAGAGCTGGTTCTATGGTCATCTGTAACAGAAAGGGCCATGTCCTCATAGACTGCAATACTGAGGAGACTGGAACTTGCACCTCACTAGAGCTGCAGGGTAGAACTGGCCCTGTTGGAGAAGGCTGCTTAGCCAGATCTCTTGGTGTGAGCTAAAGTCAGCCAGCTGACCAGCTCAGATACTTCTCAGGTGAGGATCAGGGCTTTGAATGATCCCACACCAATATCTACCACATTGGTGAACTTCTGGAGTACATGAAGGAGCCTGTCCTACATATCTACAACTCCATGACCTCTGAGACACAGACAATCTCCATGACGACAAGACATCTGAGAGGAGTCATATTGAAATTCAAGTGTTGATAGAGTAGCAGAGGCCTAATACCACACCAAACAGCCTTCATAATGAACATTGCAGGCAAAAAGGTGAGGAGCCCATGGTGATATACTAATACAGCTTCAACAACATTGGCTCCCTATAACTGGGGAAAGGTGACAAGGGTGAAGAATGGATTGTAGGGTAGGGTGAGTTAGTGTGATTGTGAGTTGTGAAGTGAAATTCACACAAACACACACAGAAATACACACACACACACAGAAATACACACACACACACACACACACACACACTGTCTTAGTCAGGGTTTCTATTCCTACAAAAACATCATGATCAAAAAGCAAGTTGGGGAGGAAAGGGTTTATTCAACTTACTCTTCCACATTGCTGTTCATCACCAAAGGAAGTCAGAACTGGAACTCAAGCAGGTCAGGAAGCAGGAGCTGAAGCAGAGGCCATGGAGGGATGTTTCTTACTGTCTTGCTTCCCCTGGCTTGCTCAGCCTGCTCTCTTATAGAACCAAAGACTTCCAGCCCAGAGATGGTACCACCCACATGGGACCCTCCTTCCTTGATCACTAATTGAGAAAATGCCCCACAGCGGGATCTTATGGAGGTACTTCCCCAAATGAAGCTCTTTTCTCTGTGATAACTGCAGCATGTGTCAAGTTGATACAAAAAACTAGCCAGTACACACACACACACACACACACACACACACACACACACACACACACCTCTAAATAGTTTAAAGCAAAACAAACAGAGCAGAACAAATCCTGGATCATTAGGATGAAATTTAGAAAGCTTGTAAAAGCCAAAGTGGTAGTTAGCATCAAGGACATAACGGAGTTGTTGGAAAGAGAAACACACAGTGATTGTTACAGCATGCATGCGAGCTGAGCAAGCTCATACCAGGAAGAATCTCATGAACAGGAGAGTGGGGACATGGACCAAAATCCAACCACAAGGTGAGATATGGTAGCACTTGACAGATGCTGGGAGAGGCAAAGTCTGTTTTTGATGCCAAACCCTGAGAGGTCAATGATTCCCCAAGGCTGACTTCTTGAATCAGATCAGTTGGGTAACAAAAAATTGACCTGATGGACAAATAGGAAGGAACATGATGGTGATGATGATGGTGGTGATGATGATGATAATGATGATGATTAGGAGGATGAGGAGGACCAGGAAAAAGTAGAAAGAGAAGGAGGGGGAAAGTGTAAGGGGAGGAGGAGGAGGGGCAGGAGGAGGAGGAGGGGCAGGAGGAGGAGGAAAAAATCAGAAAAGGGGAAGAGCAGAAGAGAATGAAGAAGAGAAGGAGGATAAGAGGGACTTGAAAAGGAGGAGTAGAAAACTTGTCAGAGTTTCTTGAGTGGTGTTAGGTATGTGTGTTGTGTATCCTTTGCCTGAGAGATTGAGACTTTCTTTTCTCTAGGGAATTGAAGATAAAGGTAAACAATGCCAAATAGCTCAAGGAAGTCCCTGAAACTGACCAGATTCTCTAGGTCTCTCTTTTCCAGAATGTAATGAAACCAATCTGCTCAGTGTCTATCACAGACAAGACAAGCTACAAAGACAATGGAAACCAGATCAGCTAGGTCCCTGTCCGGAGCAAGAAACAGCAATTCTTCCTGGAAGAAATTCAGATGAACTGAGACTTAAGAGAGACACTTTTCGACCTGTTGAGCTGCTGTCAGGCTGTGCAGTGTGCTCCAACTTCCCTGCTTTAGTGAGCTTGTAACCCATGCTGGGCTGGGCTGGGCTGATGATGATGCATCTGTCTTTGAGTCATTTCTTGTCCTGTGAGTCATCTCCCAGCTCACATTCCTGTTTGTAAAGGGAATACAATCATCGCATCGCCAAGCTCGACTGTGCGGTATCCACACTATTCTGCTATCTGTGGCGGGTAGATTTATGTGTTGCATATGCTCAGGAAAGGTTTTGAAGGGACCCACACAAGTGAGGGATAGAGAATGCTCACTACAGAGCCCAGAATTAAGCTGAGACCACAAATCTATACCCGAACACCCATTTTTCACAGATGCTTGAAAGTGACTGATTTCTGAATCAGGCAGGAACAAATGACCTAGTAGCTCTGATTGTCAACAGCAACTGCTGTTGGGATGGGCTAGGATACTCTGGCTTGTTGTTATTGAGCATGGCAAATAGGTGAGTCAAAAGGGGCCTTTTGATTCCTGACATTCAACACATTGAAAACTGGACCTTGGTAGTAGCCTGAGAAAGAAGACATAGCAAAATAAGGGAATGGACTTTGGAGTTGAAGTGCACAGGTGGCTTGCTTCTGCACACCCCTCCCCAGAAATACCCCCAGGCTCTCTCCCACAGCAAGAGAGGTGGGGCATGCAGGTCCCTTGACTCTGCATTTTCCCTCAGAAGCTTGGGTGGCTCTCCCCTTTCCCCCACTCTAAGCTCTCTCCTACAGCTACTGCACTGTGGCACACAGGTGGCTTGCTTCTGTGGCTTATCTCTGCTTTCTCCCTCATAAGTTCCCTCAGAACCCCCAAGCCCTGTTTCCTGCCCCTTATGCAGCAAACATGGGGATTCTCCCCCCCCCCCCCGTTCCCTGAGAGGACTCAAAAAGCCACGGATGCCAGCTTGAGTAAGACAAATGACAAAACTCCCCAGCTTCAGTGGTGCCAAGACTAGAAAATTCCCAGATCACCAGGTGCAGTTGGTGCCTGTCCTTGGAAAATGGAGATTAGCATCCCATGCGTAAATTACAGATACATGGTAATCAGAAGACACAGACAGTTATTGCTGCCCATAAAACTAGTTCTTGATAGCATCACAAAGATAATCTTTAGGTTGGAGGAATCCCTCTCTCAGCCTCAAGATTCTGCCCTACAAATGGTATTGTATGGGAATTATGACTTACCTCACCTGCCTACCCTCCCTTTCACCCTAAGCATTCACCGAATTTCTAACTGTGCTGTATATAAGTGCCGAGATGCCCAAGCTCCAGGTTGCAATCCTGACCTATGCTGTGGGAAGGTTTTCCATCCAAGTAGAGACTTGTATGTAATAAAGGACTCTTATGCAGAATTGCAGCAAACTCTACAGTTCTTGAGCTCTCCTGGGTTTCCTGAAGAGTCAGGGCATAACTGTCTCTAGCTTTAAGAATGTACTATTAGGTTTTTGACAAGGAAGGAGAAATAGCATAAGGGCACAGGCTATCAGTTATTTGCCATGCTGGGCCTGGCATTTTAGAGCACCCTCAGGTTTCACACTGCAGAGGTTGGTTGGGGAAGACAAAGAGGGCATTTGTGGTAGCAGTTAGCAGAAGGGGTGATGAATATGTTTGAAACATACCATATAAACTTTTAAAAGAATTAATCAAAATACTGGGTTTTTTGCATATTTACTTATTAGTAGATAATTTCTTCATTTACATTTCAAGTGTTATCCCATAAGTCCCCTACACCCTCCCCGTGCCCTGCTCCCTTACCCACCCACTCCCACTACTTGGCCCTGGCATTCCCCTGTACTGGGGCATATAAACATTGTTAGACCAAGGGCCTTTCTTCCCCAATAATGGCCAACTAGGCCATCTTCTAATACATATACAGCTAGAGACATGAGGTCTGGGGGTTCTGATTAGTTCATATTGTTGTTCCATCTATAGGGTTGCAGACCCCTACATCTCTTGGGTAGTCTCTCTAGCTCCTACATTGGGGACCCTGTGTTCTGCCCTATAGATGATTGTGAGTCAGGGACTGTCAAAGCCTCCCAGGAGACAGCTATATCAGGGTCCTTTCAGCAATATCCTGCTGGCATATGCAGAAGTGTCTGCATTTGGTGGCTGATTATGTGATGGACCACCCGGGTGGGGCACTTTCTAGATGGTCCATCCTTTCACTTTAGCTCCAAACTTTGTCTCTGCACCTCCTTCCATGTATATTTTAATCCCTATTCTAGGGAGGAATGAAGTATCCACACATTGGTCTTTGTTGATTTTCTTGTGTTTTGGAAATTGTATCTTGGGTATTCTAGGTTTCTGGGCTAATATCCGCTTATCAGTGAGTGCATATTAAGTGACTTCTTTTGTGATTGGGTTATCTCACTCAGGATGATATCCTCCAGATACATCCATTTGCTCAAGGATTTCATAAATTCATTGTTTTTAATAGCTGAGTAGTACTCCATTGTGTAAATGTGCCACATTTTCTGTATCCACTCCTCTGTTGAGGGACATCTGGGTTCTTTCCAGCTTCTGGCTATTATAAATAAGGCTGCTATGAACATAGTGGAGCATGTGTCCTTGTTACCAGTTGGAATAGCTTCTGGGTATATGCCCAGTAGAGGTATTGCTGGATCTTTCAGTAGTAGTATGTCCAGTTTTCTGAGAAACTGCCAGACTGATTTCCAGAGTGGTTGTACCAGCTTGCAATCCCACCAGCAATGGAGGAGTGTTCCTCTTTCTCCACATCCTTGCCAGCATCTGCTGTCACCTGAATTTTTTATCTTAGTCATTCTGACTGGTGTGAGGTGGAATCTCAGGGTTGTTTTGATTTGCATTTCTCTGATGATTAAGGATTTCGAACATTTTTTAAGGTGCTTCTCAGCACTTTGGCATTCTTCAGTTGAGAATTCTTTGTTTAGCTCTGTACTCCATTTTTAATGGGGTTATTTGAATTTCTGGAGTTCAGCTTCTTGAGCTCTTTGTAAATATTGGATATTAGCTTCCTATCAGATTTAGGATTGGTAAAAATTCTTTCCCAATCCGTTGGTGGCCTTTTTGTCTTATTGACAGTATCTTTTGCTCTACAGAAGCTTTGCAATTTTATAAGGTCCCATTTGTCGATTTGTGCTCTTACAGCACAGGCCATTGGTGTTCTGTTTAGGAATTTTACCCCTGTGCCCATATCTTCAAGGGTTTTCTCCACTTTTCCCCTATAAATTTCAGTGTCTCTGGTTTAATGTGGAGGTCTTTGATCCACTTAGACTTAAGCTTTGTACAAGGAGATAAAAACGGATCAATTTGCATTCTTTTACATGATAACAGCCAGTTGTGCCAGCACCATTTGTTGAATATGCTGTCTTTTTTCAACTGGATAGTTTTAGCTCCCTTGTCAAAGATAAGTTGACCAAAGGTGTGTGGGTTCATTTCTGGATCTTCAATTCTATTCCATTGGTCTACCTGTCTGTTGTTATACCAGTACCATGCAGGTTTTATCACAATTGCTCTGTAGTACAGCTTGAGGTCAGGCATAGTGATTCCACCAGAAGTTCTTTTATTGTTGAGGATAGTTTTTGCTATTCTAGTTTTTTTTTATTATTCCAGATGAATTTGCAAATTGCCCTTTCTATCTCAGTGAAGACTTGAGTTGGAATTTTGATAGGGATTGCATTGAATCTGTAGATTGCTTTTGGCAGGATAGCCATTTTGACTGTATTAATCCTGCCAATCCATGAGCATGGGAGATCTTTCCATCTTCTGAGATCTTCTTCCATTTCTTTCTTCAGAGACTTGAAGTTCTTGTCATACAGATCTTTCACTTCCTTTGTTAAAGTCACACCAAGGTATTTTATATTATTTGTGACTATTGTGAAGGGTGTTGTTTCCCTAATTTCTTTCTCATCCTGTTTATCTTTTGTGTAGAGAAAGGGCACTGATTTGTTTGAGTTAATTTTATATCCAGCTACTGTGCTGAAACTGTTTATCAGGTTTAGGAGTTCTCTGGTGGAATCTTTAGGGTCACATATATACTATCATATTATCTGCAAATAGTGATATTTTGACTTCTTCCTTTCCAATTTGTATCCCCTTGATCTCCTTTCATTGTCAAATTGCTCTGGCTAGGACTTCAAGTACTATATTGAATAGGTAGGGAGAAAGTGGACAGCCTTGTCTAGTCCCTGATTTTAGTGGGATTGCTTCCAGCTTCTCTCCATTTACTTTGATGTTAGCTACTGGTTTGTTGTATATTGCTATTATTATGTTTAGGTATGGGCCTTGAATCCCAGATCTTTCCATGACTTTTATCATGAATGTGTGCTGGATTTTGTCAAATGCTTTCTCAGCATCTAAGGAGATGATCATGTGATTTTTGTCTTTGAGTGTGTTTATATAGTGGATTACGTTGATGGATTTCCATATATTAAACCATCCCTGCATCCCTGGGATGAAGCCTACTTGGTCATGATGGATGATCATGTGTTCTTGGATGCGGTTTGCGAGGACTTTATTGAGTATTTTTGCATCAATATTCATAAGGGATATTGGTCTAAAGTTCTCTTTCTTTAGTGGATCTTTGTGTGGTTTAGGTATCAGAGTCATTGTGGCTTCGTAGAACAAATTGGGTAGAGTACCTTCTGTTTCTATTTTGTGGAATAGGTTGAGGAGAGTTGGAATTAGGTCTTCTTTGAAGGTCTGATAGAACTCTGCACTAAACCCATCTGGTCCTGGGCTTTTTTTTGGTTGGGAAACTATTAATGCCTGCTTCTATTACTTTAGGGGAAATGGGACTGTTAAGATTGTTAATCTGATCCTGATTTAACTTTGGTACCTGGTATCTGTCTAGGAAGTTGTCCATTTCATCCAGGTTTTCCAGTTTTGTTGAGTATAGGCTTTGGTAGTAGGATCTGATGACGTTTTGGATTTCCTCAGGATCAGTTGTTATGTCTCCATTTTCATTTCTGATTTTGTTAATTCGGATACTGTCCCTCTGCCCTCTAGTTAGTCTGGCTAAGGGTTTATCTATCTTGTTGATTTTCTCAACGAATCAGCTCCGGGTTTGGTTGATTTTTTGAATAGTTCTTTTTGTTTCCACTTGGTTGATTTCAGCTCTGAATTTGATTATTTTCTGCCATCTACTCCTCTTGGGTGAATTTGCTTCCTTTTGTTCTAGAGTTTCTAGGTGTTCTGTCAGACTGCTAGTATATGCTCTCTCTAGTTTCCTTTTGGAGGCACTCAGGGCTATGAGTTTTCCTCTTAGGACTGCTTTCATTGTGTCTCATAAGTTTGGGTATGTTGTGGCTTCATTTTCATTAAACTCTAAAAAGTCTTTAATTTCTTTCTTTATTTCTTCCTTGACCAAGGTATCATTGAGTAGAGTGTTGTTCAGTTTCCACGTGAATGTTGGCTTTCTATTATTTCTGCTGTTATTGAAGATCAGCCTTAGTCCGTGGTGATCTGTTAGGATGCATGAGATAATTTCAATATTTTTGTATCTGTTAAGGCCTGTTTTGTGACCAATTATATGGTCAATTTTGGAGGAGGTACCATGAGGTGCTGAGAAGAAGGTATATCCTTTTGTTTTATTGTGTGAGGTGCAATGTGTGCTTTGAGCTTTACTGAAGTTTCTTTAATGAATGTGGCTTCCCTTACATTTGGAGCATAGATATTTAGAATTGAGAGTTCATTTTGGTGGATTTTACCTTTGATGAGTATGAAGTGCCCCTCGTCTTTTCTGATAACTTTGAGTTGGAAGTCAATTTTATTCGATATTAGAATGGCTACTCCTGCTTGTTTCTTTGAGCCATTTGCTTGGAAAATTGTTTTCCAGCCTGTTACTCTGAGGTAGTGACTGTCTTTGTCTCTGAGGTGGGTTTCCTCTGAGCAGCAAAATGTTGGGTCTTGTTTGGGTAGCCAGTCTGTTAGTCTATGTCTTTTTATTGGGGGAATTGAGTCCATTGATGTTAAGAGAAATCAAAGAAAAGCTAGTGTTACTTCCTTTTGATGTTAAAGGTGGGAGTCTGTTCTTGTGGCAGTCTTCTTTTAGTTTATTTAAAGGATTACTTTCTTATTTTTTCTAGGGTGTAGTTTCCATCTTTGAGTTGGTGTTTTCCCATTATTATCCTTTGAAGGGCTGGATTCGTGGAAAGATATTGTGCGAATTTAGTTTTGTCATGGAAAACTTTGGTTTCTCCATCTATGTTATTTGACAGTTTTGCTGGGTATAATAGCCTGGGCTGGCATTTGTGTTCTCTTAGTGTCTGTATAACATCTGTCCAGGATCTTCTGGCTTTCATAGTCTTGGGGAGAAATCTGGAGCGATTCTAATAGGCCTGCCTTTATATGTTACTTGACCTTTTTCCCTTACTGCTTTCAATATTCTGTCTTTATTTAGTACATTTGTTGTTCTGATTATTATGTGTTGGGAGGAATTTCTTTTCTGGTCCAGTCTGTTTGGAGTTCTGTAGGCTTCTTGTATGTTCATGGGCATCTCTTTCTTTAGGTATGGGAAGTTTTCTTCTATGATTTTGTTGAAGATATTTGCTGGCCCTTTAAGTTGAGAATCTTCATTCTCATCTACTCCTATTATCCGTAGGTTTGGTCTTCTCATTGTGTCTTGGATTTCTTGGATGTTTTGAGTTAGGATCTTTTTTCATCTTGTGTTTTCTTTGATTGTTGTGTCCATGATCTCTATGGAATCTTCTGCACCTGAGAGTCTCTCTTCCATCTCTTGTATTCTGTTGCTGATGCTCACATCTATGGTTCCTGATTTCTTTCCTAGGGTTTCTATATCCAGAGTTGTCTCTCTTTGGGTTTTCTTCAGTGTTTCTACTTCCATTTTTAGATCTTGAATGGTTTTCTTCAATTCCATCACCTGTTTGGTTGTGTTTTCCTGTAGTTCTTTAAGGGATTTTTGCATTTCTTCTACCTGTTTAGCAGTGTTTTCCTGTACCTCTTTAAGGGCTTCTACTTGTTTAGCAGTGTTCTCTGGTGATTCCTTGAGGGATTTTTGTATTTCCTCTTTAATGTCTTCTACTTGTTTAGCAGTGTTCTCCTGTAGTTCCTTGAAGAATTTTTCTTTTTCTTCTTTAAGGGCTTCTGCCTGTTTAGCATTGTTCTTTAAGTGTGTTATTAACGTTCTTCTTATAATCTTCTACCATCATGATGAGATATGATTTAAAATCTGCGTCTTGCTTTTCAGGTGTGTTGGGGTATCCAGGACTCATTTGCAGTGGGCATACTGGGTTCTGATGATGCCCATTTTTCTTGGTTTCTGTTAGTGAGATTCTTACGTTTGCCTTTTGCCATCTGGATATTTCTGTCTGATGTTAATGTCCAAGCTGTCACTGGTTTGAGCTTGATCCTCCTGTGATTCTGTTAGCCTCTGAAAGCACTTCTTGTAGACCCACTCTCCCCAGAGATCCAGTGATCAGAGTGCTCTCTGCAGGCAAGCTCTTCTCTTGCTAGTTCGCTGTCTAGCAGACTGGAGCTCTGATCCACTTCATGAGTTCTAGGGTCAGAACTCTCCCAGGAGGCTGCCTCTCTTCTGTAATCCCGAGGTGATCCCAAGGTCCCGTAATCCCAAGGTGATCCTAATGTCCTGGGGTGTGGAGAGCACACTAACGGCCCTAGCTGCCTCTGCTGGGCTCAGAGGGAAGATGGCAGGGGTGGTCCTGGCTGGAAGAGGTCCCAGCCTCCGGTTGGGCAGAGTTCCTCTGTTCCTGCTGCTCCTGGAACCAGACCCTCCACGGTTCTCAAAGCCAACACTGCACTCCACTCACCTGTAACGCCGAGGTGATCCTAATGTTCTGGGGTGTGGAGAGCACACAAGCGACCCCAGCCGCCTCTGCTGGGCTCAGAGGGAAGATGGCAGGGGGTGGTCCTGGCTGGAAGAA
>LR753688.1:0-23120 GCA_902729485.2 Mus minutoides
AAAAAAAAAAAAAAAAAAAAAAAAAAAAAAAAAAAAAAAAAAAAAAAGGTAGGAAAGCATTCTGAGAGATGTTAGAACCCACTAGATCCTAATCACCAGGTCATAGAAAATTGAATACAAATAAACATTATACTTTGATTCAATCTGAGGAGAAATACTTTTTATTTACTATGAATTAATCAGTCTCATGAAGAGTCTCAGCACTGTTTAAAATACAAATTAAGAATTAGGTTTGGGGGGCTGGTGAGATGGCTCAGCGGGTAAGAGCACCCGACTGCTCTTCCGAAGGTGATAAGTTCAAATCCCAGCATCCACATGGTGGCTCACAAGCATCCGTAACGAGATCTGGCGCCCTCTTCTAGAGTGTCTGAAGACAGCTACAGTGTACTTACATATAATAAATAAAACAAATCTTAAAAAAAAAAGAATTAGGTTTGGGGCACAACCAACCAATAGCACTGTATAGGATAGTGTTGCTCACATTTAGGGTGGGGACTTCTGCTCAATTAAACCTTTCTGGAAATACATCATAGATACACTGAGGGGCATATGTTCTTGGAGATTCTCCATCACATAAAGCTGACAATTAAAAATCAACTCTCAGGACTGGTCATTTTTCTGACTCTCTAACCATCTCTCTGGTATCCTTGTTGTCAACGAATCATTTTCAATAAAGGATAAGTGAGGGGAAAAAAAACTTGTAGGATTTTGTTCTTCATAAAGAGAGGAATTGTATTTCGTTGCTGGTGATCTTATGCCTGATCAAGGTATTCATTTTTCAGCCTACACATGTATGATCGTATCATGATGGGCTGTGAGTTTTGCATCGTTCTTTTAATGTAGAAAATTACTTGAAAATCAGAACCCATAAAAATGCCTTGGAAAATAAAGTTTAACTTCACATTTCATAAGTGACTTTTTAGCTATTTGTAAAGATATGGGAAAGAATTATAACTTTGTAATGACCTTTAGTTCTTCAAACCATCTTTCACCAGTAAGACCCACAACCATTCTGCCCTTTTCCAATCAGGAAGCCAAAATTTATGCCTATGTAGCATCAGAGCCTCTTGGTTATAATCAAGAGGAACATAAAGGTGAACATTTTCATTAGTGTGTGTCATGGACATTGTAGAGCAAAAAATCATTACCAACCCCTGTCCAATTTGTCTTCCCTGAGGAGCCATTTAAAGAGTGTAGTGGGGGAGTGGGGGTCCTCCACCTCCTTGAAATAAGTTTTAAAGTTTCACAGGAAGGTCCTCAAGGAATAGTGTATTTCTCGGCAATAGAGGCTGTGCAATAGTTGGAAGCCAGAGACTGATGCTCCTTTGTTAGGAGTAATGCCTTTAAAATTAGGGCTGTTGATTGAAATCTGAGCTATAGATGTGAGCCTTAAGCTTCTGTAAAGAGAGTTAATAAAATTTTCTATGCATTTAATTAATCATGGTCATTAGAAGGCAAGAATTAAGGATAATGGATCATGTGTCTAGGCCCATCGAACATTTCACGGTTGCACAAAATCTATATGAAAATTCAAACATTTTGATTCTAGATCACTAAGAACTTAGCAGTTGAAGTTTAAGGCAACCAATTAAAAGTTGTTGGGAGATAATCAATTGTTGGCTGAACAAAAAATTGATCACTATTTCATTAAAGACCACAAAATTACCTTTTAAGCTAATGGATTCATAAGTGGAGGTCCAAGTTTAAGTGTTATTTCCACAAAGGACTAACGTATAAACTGTCAGTCTCTAAACTTGACGTTTTGTTAAAAATCAGTTTTTCTTAACTTTCTGCAAATAAAAATGGGCATAAAATTTTGCTGCACAGGACATATAGCATTCCAGCTCATTATATCCTGAAGAATACTGATAAGCTTGCAAAATTGTGCATATGTGTATTATAGTTTTAAAAGAATTACATATCTATGCTCCTCAGTGTATTAGAAATGTTATGTTTCTGGCCACACAGTTTACTATTGAAAGATTACAAACAAGTGGGTGCTGAACTCCAAGTGCCTATTAGATGCCAGAAACTGCACATTGCACTTAACCCTATGCACATTATTCTTTCCTCGATATACTTTTTATGATTAAAATTAACTCATAAACTAAATACAATAGGGTATTAATTGGCATAACCAACAACAAAATGGAATATTAACATGTTCTGTATTGAAAGTTTTATAAATATGGACTCTTTTTTTCTATCACACTGTCTCATTATCCTGCCCTCATCTTCATGCCATAAAAGCGTGACTTACTCATAGACAATGCCTATGAGTAAGCCAGCTGAATGACCTCGATACTGAGCAGAACATTAGGCACTATTGGCCTGTGATATGACATTTGGAAGTTATCAGTTTTTATGAATAACTGAAAGTAGAAAAATCCAAACTTCCTATAAGACAAGACTACTATAAGAATATTAATGTACTGTTAGCCACTACACATTTCATAATCTCTCCTTTCATTTTGCTAATTATACAAATAATTTCACATATATGCCATAATGTCCCATAGTTTATACCTGAAAGACAGAACTCGGGATTTTATAGTGGCATTGAGTTTGGATGATATTTAAAACCAGTTTTGTCTAAATCCTGATGATTGGTTGCATATTTAGATTAGAGCCTTCATAATTCTTTGGATTTACTACTTGCCAAGTGCCTTCCCATTATCGCTTTGTGTTTTGATGGTTTGAATGAGAATGTCTCCATAGGCTCATATATTTGAATACCTAGTCCCCCAATTTAGCAAGCATTGCTATTAGGTGGAGCTTTGAAAGGCATTGTTGGGGGAAGTATGTCAGTGGAGTAGGTTTTTGTTTTTGTTTTTTTTTTCTTTACATTTCTCTCCTTTTTGCTTGCACTTGAAGATGTGAATTTTCAGCTTCTGCTCTTGTTGCCAAGATGGATTCGTATTTTTCTGGAATCAAAAGCCCAAATAAACTCTTCCTTCTGTAAGTTGACCTAGTCATAGTGTTTTATTATAGTAATGGAAGACTGATTGGTAGTGACCTTTCTTTTCCCACCAGACGTGCTTTAGTCCATGGAATTTTCCATGATGTGACACATTCAATGCCAGAATGGAGTTTGCACAATGGGACCTGGCCTGCTTTGCTTCTGCCATTGTCATTAGATCGTATCTCAGCCAATCTCCTGGTTCGAGATGAAGATGAAAGACACATGGAGTAGAGCTTTCACAGACCTACTGTCCAAAGCGAGGAGAAGGTAAAGTACAACACTCCTACCTGCCAGCAAACTGCAGATGAGCAAACTCACTCAAGTTCAAATGAGTTCAGCCTAGCCCAACTGTGTTAGAGGTGTTTATGGATGTGTGGGCTGAAAGGATAAATGAATGCTGTTTTACAGAATGGAGCATTTGATATGCTTGCAACTAACAATCAACACAAATCTGTAGATCTGTAGCTCATTCCCTTTCATCTTGCTGCTTAGGAAATTAAACAGAATGCATATAAGAGGAACATAAGGACAGGTTGTTATGTCTATGCTCTTTAGGGATGAGAAAAGTTTAAAACTTATCCTGAGAGACAAAGTTGCCTATATTAAGATAGTTTAATGATTTTTCCATCAATAAGCAGGACTTTCTGGTCTATGGTAGTCTAGCGAACATGAGAACAAAGAGGAAGGAAAGAAAGTCAGCTTAACACTTGACACTGAAACTTAACACTGAACCACAGACAGACATGGCTACTTCAAGGCACTCCTTACTCTGTTCCTCTTTTTCTTCTGTAACTGCTGAAAGAAGCATCAGGGTGACCTGGACTCAACCAGGGGGAGTTTGGATGTTCCCCTAAGGGTTGATTAAAACCGATTTAATGCCAAATCTAGTCTCTTCATCTAGTCTGATTATTTTCTTGTTGTAAATAGTGTTTTATTGAACACATTCATATCTGTTCATTACACATCATGGACTGCTTCTTGTGTTCTACAATTCATCATGTACAGAGGTGAAATACTGAGAAATCATAAATATAAACAATCCTATTTAGAAAATATTTGCTAATCCTTGAGGAGTATTTTTCAGCCTGTGGAACTACAACCTCCCTAGAGGTTAAATGACCCTTTCCTAGTGGTCATCTAAGACCCTAAGACCATTGGGAAACACTGATATTTATGTTACGATGCATAGCAGTATCAAAATTACAGTTAAGTTAGGAAATATACAAAAAGAATATATATATATATATATATATATATATATATATATATATATATATACAGTTAAGAAAAATAAATACAGCTAAGAAATATAAAAATATATATATAAAAAATATGACTGGGGGTCATCACATCAGGAAATATATTAGAGTCCAGCATTAGGAAGGCTGAGGCTGTGTGTGTTTAAAGACATTATTCATTGTTCCCAGTGTGTTTGTGTGTGTGTGTGTGTGTGTGTGTGTGTGTGTGTCTGTCTGTCTGTCTGTCTGTCTGTACATGTGCACATTTAAAATTATCTTCTAGCAATTGTCCCAATAGTTAATATGTTTGGATCTAGGAAAGGATACATACATTACTATAGAGCATATGTTATCTGTTCTTTGCATCCTCCAGTCCTGGCACGTCTCAAAGAACCAAGTAATTGCTGTCCTCATTTCAAAGTTTGTCTAGTTGTTACCATTCAGATTACAGTGGTGGCTGCTTCCCCAATCCATTTGCTTGTTCTTTGTCTCTTTTCCCACTCCTCCTAGCTGTGTAATCACTCATTCTTTCTCATTTATCACAGCCTTTCCCAGTCCTCACTACACTATCTCCCCATTTTTGTCATGGTGCACTGGTACATTACAAATACAATTAAACCTCTTACGATACAGCAGCTTTTGGCCAACGGAGCCCTGCTTCAAGGTTGAAAGATTTCTGATATTACCTCTGATATCAGTTCTTTCCCATTTATCGGCAATGTCCGGACTCATGCAGCAGTGTTGCATTAATTAAAGGAAGCATCTAGTAATACTGCTGTTTTTGCTGGGCTGACACGGAATCAGGAGGCTCATGCCTGCTCATGTTTTAAGAACCATTTATCACCCATGTCATCCCAAAGCAGCCAGCTGTCTGAGCCAAGCTTCATTTGCATTTCATCAACCCTAGCTTTTTTTTTCCTCCATCTCACTCACAAGTCTTTGTATAGCAGCTTTAATTTTTTTTAATGCACATTTCCAAAGAAATGGCTTAGCTAAATTTAGTATGCTATGTAGAAAGAGGATTTGAATACCCGACATACAGCTTCAATTGATGATGGCTAAACTAGGTCTGAAAAATTACGCTTTGATTTTGTTCTGTCCGTCGGTAAGCTGGTGAGCTGATAGGGAGGGCTGTAACCACAATCAAACTCCCTACGCACGCTCATGAATTTCATCTGTATATGCACTGTCCAACAGCAAACATAAAGTTTCCACTTCACTTCCTGGTCATGAGAATGGTTTATTAGAGTAAGAAGTGAAGTGTACTTGATTCATTTTCATCATTCATTCTGCACTTGGCTCACTATCCCCTCTACTGCATCCCCACGTTCTACACCCACCTCCATCCATCAAAGCATTTGTAGATGCATTTTTGGCCATAGATCAAATTTTCCCAATGCAGAAGAAAATCAACTTACATAGCTGTGTAATTTGAAACTAGTTTGAAATGAAAGGCGCATTTGCTTTTATAATGCCAAAGCATGCAAAAATGACTATGCCTATATGCAATTTTTGATTATGCCCCTCCTTTGTATTTGAATCGTAATGACTCTAGAGAAAATATAAACCTTCCATCTCAAACCGTAAGCAATAAATGACCATGAATCATCTTTGTGGTAAATATTTCAAAGGTTTAAGAGTAGCTGGGGACTTGTGTGTACAGAGAAAGTGTGAAAAAGAGGTCTTCTACTCAATTCTGCGGATTTTGTGGGTCCTCAATGTTGTGCCCAAACCAAATCTCTAGAGATCACTTTTAGGGTCAATTACGGTGTTTTATGTCTTCTTTCTTAACCCAGATGGTCAACAACAGTGGACTTCTGTCTCCCTCTGAGACCACTTGAGGAAGGTAATTTAAAGGACTTTCCTGATAAAGCCCTTCAGAAAGTGTGGGGGTAGTTTCACATTTCATTCAGTGACCTAGAAACTAGGAAGCTCTGTGCCTTATCTAATCCCTCAGGATTTCTCATCTCAGTAGTTAATTATTTCAACAAGTTTTCTCCCAAAGAAAGTGATCTTTTCAAATTCCCATTAAACTGGGTAGACAAAGTAGTAAATTTTGCTTGTATCCAGAGCACATTTTAAGATGCATATCATTTAAAAATGTAATTACCAATGAGTCATTTTGAGCAACCCACACATACTTTCTAATACTCTCAATACAAGTTTGATTATGAGGCTGCATTTTAACAGTTGTGGGTATGCAGTGGAGAATCGTGCTTTTCATTATCAAGTTACTCTGCATTTCTAGAGCAGTATATGAGTGGGAAAAGTCTTGTATTGTACAATCATGTTTAATGCAATCTGCATACTATAAAATATATATTATATGGATAATGTGTGTTTTTTGTTCCTTGATTTGAAAACTTTGAAACTCACAGTCTTACTTCAAAAGTGTATGTTTTCATTCTGTGCTGTATTTATGGACATATCTTTTCAAATATTCAAAAGATTAATTTTCCCATACTTTTCCATATTTTCTGTTCATCCCTTTTTGCACCCATTTTACTTTTGATTCATGAAGTAAGACTGCCATGTTTTCAAGAAAAACCCTCCCCTTTCACCATTGTGCATGTAAATCTCCTGGTACATTACAACTTTTCATATGTATCCAAGGTTATTAAGCCATGCTCACATTTTTGTAGCTATATTCTCAATAATTTCTTTGTAAATATTTTTCTTGTGACTAATTTAAATATATTTTATAATTTTTCAAAATCCTTGTAATACCATGGATTTTGAAAGAATGGAGTCAATACTACTTATATTCATAAGAGTGTTTATTGAAACCAACCTATTTAGTTTCTGAGTAGACATATCCCTCTTTTAAAAGATAAACTATTTTCTCTTGATAATAGGCTGTGATGTTTAAAATATTGCTTAGGAATGCAGAGCAAACAGTATTTTGAGATAAAAATTTTATTTTAGAATAGCTTATAATTTCTATAAAAATTACATAGACCATCCCTATGAATCTCAGGCCCTTTTTTTGTGTGTGTGTCATTGTAGTCTCTTACACTGGAAATATTCCTTGACCAGAAATAAGAAATTCAATATTAATCTTTTATATTAATTAAAGTTGGTACATTACTCATATTTTCTTTCTTTTGATAGAATGGCATTTTGTCATGGGAAATATTTGTGGGATATTCCTACAGGTTGATTACTTCCTGCAAAGAAAATGGAAAGGACAATGACAAGTCCAAGGATAGCTCACTCCTCTTCCAGGTTCATGTCTGTTGTTGTGTCAAATACTCTGACCAAAACCAATCATGACAACATGAGGATTTATTTTGCAGGGTTACTGAGAGGAGGAACTTGAAGGCAGGTATTACCTGCAGCTAAGGAACTCACTTCAGAGCTAAAGCACAGCAGGAAGCACAGAGGATGCTGCTTTCTCTAGATAGTTCTCTATGAAGTTCAGGATGTCCAGGTGTCTTGATATAGGATTGGGTCATCCTATATCAATTTACAGTCAATGCCATCCCTCACAAGCCAGTTGGATCTAGACAATTCCTCAGTTTAGATTCTCTTCCCAATTAATTCTATAAAGTATCAGACTATCAGTTAATGCTAATCAGAACAGTCCCCTAAAGCCTTAGCTGTAACTATGATATTTACAGTGTTTTTTTGTTTGTTTTTTGTTTTGTTGTTGTTGTTGTTGTTATTGTTGTTGTTGTTGTTTTGAGACAGGGTTTCTCTGTATAGCCCTGGTTGTCCTGTCACTCACTTTGTAGACCAGGCTGGCCTCAAACTCAGAAAATCTGCCTGCCTCTGCCTCCCAATGCTGGGATTAAAGGCGTGTGCCACCACGCCCGGCTTGATATTTACAGTGTTAAGTCATGACATCATTTGAGTTTGTTAACCATGTGTTTAAAAAAAAATAATATGCTGATACTAAAAACGTAATGTCTTTAGAAAATAGTAGGCAAAACCACAATTGCTTTGTTGTTAATTGTGTTGGGGTATTAGATTAAACTTTGCAGAGAAAACCTATCTGGAAAAGTTGGGGGAAGGGTTGAAGGAGGTAAAGGGGGTGGCAACCCCATAGAAAGACCAACAGTGTCAACTCACCCAGATCTCTGGTCTGAAGCCCCTGGCACACATGGAGCAGGGGACTGCTTTGTCTTGCCTCAGTGGGAATGATGTGCCTGATCCTGTAGAGACTTGAAGTCCCAGGGAAGGGAAATTCCAGGGGGAGGGGGGTGGAACACTTTCTCAGAGGCAAACTGGAGGGGGAATGGGTGAAGAACTCTGGGAGGGGGAACCAGGAGGAGAAGCAACATTTGTAATGTAAATAAAATAATTAAAACAAACAGAAGAAAAGTTCCATCCTTCGTGTACAACTTGGGAGATGGCATGTTCTCAATAAAGATGGGTTATCTTTCATTACTACTAAATTGTAAGTATATGAAACACAGGGGTCACCAGACTAATGAGTATGTATATTCACTGTATGAGAACAGGGAATACGACCCAGTAGTAAACACTTAGTATGTGGGAATCTATGGCTCTATTCCGTGTGTGTGTTTGTGTGTGTGTGTGTGTGTGTGTGTGTGCGCGCGCAGAGAGCAAAACTCTCTCCTTTTGACTGTTTGCTTTTAAAACACAGTCTTAATAAATCCTCAGATTCATGGTCCTCCTGCTTTTCAGCCTACTCATTAATCGGAAACAGATTCACACATCACATGCCTACCTTACAGGTGATCTTTGCCATAGGAAACCCTTCATCTAACAAATAGCCCACCAAGTACTGCACACTGAAAACTGAATGAGAGCGCCAAAGTCTGTTTTTTAAAATAAAATAGTAACGATTTTCAATATTTTATTTACCAAAACAGCTGGGAATACTGAGGAGTTAAAGATTAGAATTCTGTTGTAACATGAAAGAGATTCTCTTGTATTGATAATTATGCTGTAAGATTTGTGTGCAGAGGGAAGAAAAGTTCAGAGATTTCCAAAACATAACTTGAGAGAACAAATCTTTAATCTCCCCCTCATCCTCAGATCTGTGATATAAAGATCTCAGTCTATAGATTTCCTTTCATTTCTACTCATCGAGAAAATATAAGAGATTTTAAAAAAAAAGGAAAGTAAAAATAGTTTCCAGTGGCATTGTGATAATAGAATCAGATTGAAAATATAAACAGATTAGAGTGAACCTATAAAAACTCAAATAGCTGCTAAGGTTTAAACACTGAGTAAAGCCATAGAGACATGTGCTGAGGGAAGATTAGACAGGGTTTTCTAGCATGGAGATAATTTCTAACAGAAGTTTTTTTGCTGTTTGTACATTTAGAAAGGAAGATCTGTAAATTAAGGAACCCATATGCATCCATCTTTGGATCAATGTTTTTATCCACTCACAGGAAGATGTCTGTCCACACAGGGCTTTGCGTTCTGTTGATTGTTACAGTGTTTCATAGAACCTTGTATATGATTCTAAACCTAGCTTCTCTGTGTTCAAGGAAAATGTCCTAGTAAAAGAAAAGAAGAGCCTATTTCTTTACAGGAGAATTGAATACAATCAAACACTGGATAGGGTTTGTGTGTGTGTGTGTGTGTTTTAGAATAGTACATTTATAGCTATAAGAAAAAAGATATTATTAAAATTTCTGTAGTTTACAATTCAGTTGTTATTGTTACTGGAAATTTCTGAGAGCTTAAAGTCTCTTGAAGTAGGTCCTACAAGTTGCTGTGTTTTGTTACAGGGCAGATATTTTTTTAGTAGGGGGAAAGTGCTTTGAATAATCTGTGCTGTGAGATTTATCCTATTATAATATGCATAGCCCTTCACAGCTTTTTTTTTTTTTTTACAATAGCCTGTTTAAAGAAGACTGTCTGCAAATGGTACCTATCGGACAAGGCATCAGTGCTGTCACAGGGCATCAGTGCTGTCACAGAAAATGCAAGCAAACAAGCAAGCAAGAAACACTATGACCTATTCACTGAAAAAAAAAAAAAATCAGGAGCATTGACTGTCACACAGAAGTATAGCTATAATTTGCCTAGATTAAAATAGTTATAACTTAATCAAATTTAGATTTTTTTTCTGATGGCTAGGAACAACCTAAAATATAAATTTGTTTATATACGTTTGAGAAGATGGGAGCATAAAATGATGTAGTAGTAACAGTCACAGAGTGACCGCCATGCTTCACAGTTCAGAGGCACTTATATCTCTACTATCTTTGGGTGGCTTGGTTGCTCAGTGGTCAGGACTTCACTAGTTACCCAGAGAGCTGTCTTCTGATGCTCAGCCATTGGTCTATGTATAATTACCTTTGGCTTTTTTCTTTCCCTGTACATACTATTTAAAAATTCTGATCAGGAGTTCTAATCATACACACACACACACACACACACACACACACACACACACACAATGTATATATTCATTTGTATGTTTAGATCATACACACACACACACACACACACACACACACACAAATTGTTATTAACTAAGTCCTGTATACTTGAAGTATAGACAGAAAGACAGAGCTAACAACTAATATAATTCACTGCAAGCTTGTACAAGGCAGAGGATTTGACTGTTTTTTTCAAGACAGGGTTTCTCTGTGTAGCCCTGGCTGTCCTGGAACTCACTCTGTAGACCAGGCTGGCCTTGAACTCAGAAATCTGCCTGTCTCTGCCTCCCAAATGTTGGGATTAAAGGCGTGCACGACCTGGATGATTTTCTTTCTTAATATTAATTTTACATTAATTTTGCTAACATAGGTCTTATATTCTATATGTAACTATAATACCACAAAAGCCCATTGACTTAATGTCCTATACCGAAGTATAAAACAAAAAATGAAAATCTAATGAACTGGACCACTATAAAACAAAAATATTCACAAGATTATACTATGATATTTATACTAAAATGAAGAAGACTAGGTCACTTTTCTTTATTTCATAGCTGTTGAGACAGTGAAGGCATCTCACAGCTCTTGAGTTCTGTCTGATCTTTTCACATGTATTGAAGGGTGGGGAGGATCGCAGGAGAAGATGCCTAAGGAAAACCCAGAGACTCTTCTAGAAGTTTCATTTTGAAACTCATCTCACATCACGTTCCTATTAAGCACAATTTTAAGGATTTTTAACATAAGTGAATGTGAACTAGCATATGGAATAAGTTTCTTTTAAGTTTCTCATGGATTTAAAATATAAGGGAAAATGATCATTTGGCCAATATGTTTTTGGTTTTGAAAAACTTCCAAAGGTTTAAAAAATAGTCTTCAGAAAAACCAAATCCATATGCATCCAGGTTTTCCCATAGTTACTACTGAATGATGAAAGGAGCTAGAACTGAGGCAGAATGGGTGGAGACATGGTGCATATGTTGTAAGAAACACAGTGGATATTCCCCAAAATTGGCTAAAAGTTAAATGTGGTCCTTATGGCAACTTAAGCAAAAGAATCTAACACTTCTATTTTTAGCTATGTGATTAAAGATGCTATTAGTCTGCCATGAAATGATCCCCTGACCACACCAGAAGTGGAAAAAGTCAGAAATATAAAAGACATCCAATTTTCGTTCTTCTCCAGGTTCTCCTGCTATCTGTGGAAGAGGATTTTGCAGGTAAGAGCCTGGGCTGAATTATAACATGACATAGCAGTTTTAGTACTTTGTGCTAAAGATAAAGAGTAGTAACACTTGATATCTGCATTGTAAATACACTGCGGTTTCCATCCCAGCACCTGAAAACCTTTATACTGCAGGGTACAATATAAACAATAGTAGTACATTTAATTCTGTCAGAGAACTATTTTGAAATCTTGTTCTTAAAGTAAGAAGTACAGTTCGAACTGAAGAGGACATGAAGGCTTGAAGGTGAAGTGTTGAGTGAGTCCTGGATAGTGAATAAAGGATGAATATGGAGTGCATATAACCAAGACACATTTTTGTACATGCATAATTCTTAGTTGAATCAAATACATTTTAAAAATTTAAACACAGCCTATAGAGGCAGAAGGAACACAATTAAGTTCAAGTCCAGACTGCTCAATCAAGTGAGTTCTGATCAGCTTGGGATTATACATTGAGATCTTGTCCTTAAAACAAATAAAATTAAAATCTATATTTGGATAATTATCTGTGAATTTTATTTTCTTGAAATTATGGAACAAACACATTGTGTTTTCATTTATGTATTAGATAAAATTTTGGACTATGTATATAAATAATATTGTCACAAAGTAATGTTGAGGTGACTAAGCACACATGGATATGATGGGTATCTAAAAATTGAAGGGGCACATTATGGGAAGTACAGTTACTATAGTACATTTCTGTTTGGGGGAGTAAAGGCTGACTCAAAGATACAGCAGTATCATTCCTAACAGAAATCTTGGCTCTAATCGCATATACCTTTGCTTTTAGTATATTAATTACCCATCACCTATCCTGTGCCAGAAGCTCTAGGAAATTGAGTATATTAATATATTGATGAATAAGAAATCGATGTCCTCTTCTCTTGCAGAGATGAGAACATACCTCGAAAAGCTAAATTGTTTCCTTTCCTTCTGCCCCATCCCATTTTTCTGGCTTTGGATCCTAAACATGGTAAAAATCATTCTAGTATTGTTTCTTCAATTGTATAGAAGAAACTCTAAAGAAGAAACCAAATTTCTTCAGCCCCAGTAATAAAATCAGTTTTGTTACTCTAAATCATTATTTCCTCTTAAAGAAACTTCAGTAGTCCTTGAAGACCTAAAAACTGCAATAAACACTTAAATGTTTCAGGGCCTTAATGTCAGCATGATCACTAACAAATCCAGTTTTGGTTTACTTAACCAAAACCCACTCCATCTATTTTGAGCCAACATACAATTACATATGTATTGTATGTTGTATGTGTATATACATACACACCATGAAAAGAGAAAGGAGACTGGAAGAAGGAAGGAAAAGGGGAGGGAATAAAGGAAGGAGGAGAAATTATGGAGATGAAGGCAGTCAATACATACAATTCATTAGGAAGAAATTGTGTTTATGAAATTTACCACTATGTCCATTGACTATATACTAATAAAAGTGAAGGAACACTGAACTATTATTTGTCAGCCTAGTGAGGGATTTATGTAGACCCACCATGAAAGTGGATGGGTCGTTGTTTTCTCTTCCTCTTTCAACATGCTAGAATAAAACTTAGGGGTTTGAAACAAAGACATGGTTTCCTCCCGAGTCAGCGTTCACGTACGGACAGGAACAGTGCATTGCACCATCTCTGTTCAGTTTGCCCTCGCCTGCATCAGTATGAGTGTGACCAGAATAGGCATGCCAAGATGGCTTGCTCTCATTAGCAAGGTAGTGCTGGAACTCAGCCATGGCTCTTCACAGATTCCTCCTTACAACTGTTCTTTTGCTTCCATGCTTCGGTTCCTTGAAGCTGGAAAGCTGGGTTCAAAGCAAGCCTCTACAAAGTCAGGGAACAGGCAGGGCTATCTTTAGTTGTCAAGGAGCACACTGTAATTTCTGTTGTTTCTCAATCAAGGCAGAGTTCTTCTGGATGAAAAGGCAAGAACGTCCGATTTCACAACCAACTAGAAACAGGGATGCTTGTGAACAATTCGGTGACTAACTTTTTGCCCTTCCCACATCCTTGTGCCTCTGTTCCTTTACTAGGACATCTTAGAACACCATTCTGCTGCGGTTACACGCAAAAAAATCCTGTTCATTTCCATCACGACACAGGGCATGTTCACTTTTTAGAAACCTGTAGTCTCATTGTTCTTTGTTCATAGTTACTGTGCTCTCACCGGTCAGTGTATGCTTCACTGAAATATTGAGTAGATTCCATACTTATTGTGGCTAGGCATCGATTCATTCCATAAATGCCTTTAAATCAGGGCAATGATGGAATATTTTGAATTTTGAAAAATGGAGCAGAGATGAAGCCCTCCCACAATACCTTTTTATGAATGAATGCTGATACATGAGCAAAATATTGTCCTTTTTTAGGCCCCTAAGCTTTAGAGTGACATATTGTAAGAGAAAAGCATTGGCATGACTAGTCACTCTGCAGCTACTTCAGTTACAGATACACCTGAAAGCAGAACTTCTGCTATATCCTTAACAAAAGCCATGCGATGGGGCAAGTCTACAATCCAGCAACCTAGCAGTTTATCAACATCTATTGAATGTGAAGGAAGAGTCAGCTGAGATGCATTTAGTGGTGTGAATACTCTCAACCAAGAGAACAATGTTCTCTAGTTCTTGTCAAATGAAACTAAGTATGCAGTCATTGGGGGGAATCGAGAGTGTTTTTCTCCTGTCCATTGCTGTAATGTTCACATAATTCTCCGTCCACACTAGCTCAGCCCAGATGGTGACATGCTTCCCTTGGACAGATTAATGCCCATTATTTCAGGTGGAAAAAAAAAATCAATGCTTGGTCAAGACAGCTCTTGAATCTATAGGACACCAAATTCCAGCTGTTACCTGGTATAGTGTATCAATATCAGCAGCCATTTTCTCAGTGTTACACAAGTTACTAGAATGGGAGAAATTACATTTTATAGCTGGGAAAAGCTAAGGATAGAGGTGAGTTAGATCTTTGTAAGTATAAGAATGGGAGTCAAAAATCAGTACAAAATGATTGTACTTTTCCTATCTACCTTAAACTTAAGGCAAAGTGTTTCAATTATATTCTTAAGATATATATCTTAGCTTGTGTTTTACTGCTGTGAGTAGACACCATGACCAAGGCAACTCTTATAAGGGCACAACTATAATAGGTGCTGGCTTAGAGGTTTAAAGGTTCAGTCCGTTATCATCAAGCTGGGAGTATGACACTGTCCTGCAGGCATGATGCAAGAGGAACTGAAAGTTCTAAAAGGCCACTAAGAGAAGACGGACTATCATGTGGTGAGGAGAATGGTCTTGTTTCCCACCTCCACAGTGACACACTTCCACCAATGAGGCACACCTTCTAATAGAGTCACTCCCTGAGCCAAGCATATTCAAACCCAGGAATATAATTGTCAATCAAAATTAAATACCTATATTGCAAGTGAAATGGATCTAAATCATTAAAAATCATGCACGATTAAATTCTATCTATTCTCAATCTATAATCTACTTGTTAATCCTCTTTTAAACCTCCATCTTTTACCTATGCATACCAACTTTGAAAGACTTAAATAACAAGATAGGAGAACTATTAGTTAAGCATATATTGACTTTGTGGGAACACTGTAAAACATGGTGTATGAAATGAGAGAGCCCTTGCTCAAGCCAACGAATTACAAACTTTTCTACTTGGGAATTCATACAATGGATCTAGTTCCATTTCAACATTTTAAAATCTGTTTTCTATAAATAATGATGTTTCCTCAAATGCACTAATACAGTGCTAGAAAATTTGTCCCTGATCTCCCTCTCAGTGTTTTAGATTCAGTACAGTCAGTGGCTTCAAATACATGACATCAAGCATGGCAAACAAAACCATGAGTAATTGGTTAATTGCAAGTGATATTGGCCATTCACCTTTCTAATGAAAGTTATTAACTGCATTTGTGAATACTCCAGGAGAACACATTGTTACACAATTATGGAACAACATTTATTTGGTAGCATGTGCATACTCACATGAGAAAAATATAATCTGATGGAGTCAATCTCTCTGTCTATCTGAGAGATCCTCAACTAGATATATTCTCCCTTAAAATATCTACTGAGAGTGCTGGAAATGACTATATTCCCCCACAAAGTAATACAAATAAGACCAAAGCAGAACAGGGTAACATACACAATAAGTCTGACATTCTCTTCAATGCCAAGAAAACAATTACCTGCCTTTAAAATGATGGGGGTTTAGCAAAATGCCAGGCAATAGTGTTCATATTTTTAGTCTAAGCCCTCAGGAAACAGAGGTAGGTAGCTTTCAGAGTTCAAGGCCAGCCTGGTCGATAGAGCCAGGTCCTGGGACAGCAAGGGATTAAATAGAAATCTTGGCTTAAGGCCAACCCCACAAAAATTAATTTGAAGGGATCACACAGGACAGATACTGGTCACACTGAATATCAAAATGAATATCAAAAGTAACATTATGCATCAACAAATAGATTAGGAAACTATAAATCCATGATAGTAGATTGAATAAATAAAATGGTTGGAATTTTCATGAGATTGTGAGTAGCATAGTAATTATATGCATATACAGGAATGTTGCTCTCTCCAAAATTCTTAACAGAAATAGAAATATTATAGTGTTTCTCTTATGGAGATTCTTGAAATGGTTATCTTTTAAAAAGTGGCCAAAATTTATCATCAGCAATAAGATGAAAAATTGGAAAATGTGAATTGCCAATGTAAATGCTCCAAGAAAAGATTGATCCTACTTCTATGGTAGTCCTGTCAAGGATATGTAACCTTATTAATAATAAAATATAAGCAGAAAATGCTCAAGGAGAACATTACAGAATAATTGAACTAGGACTTTTAAAGGTATCTAAGTCAAGAAATCAAGGAAAACAGAAGGAAGTTGTTTCAGAGTCAAATCCAGCCATGATGTCTAAATATAATAACTGCTGCCTGCAAAGTTTGTTTTAACTATAAAGTGTCACATAATTCTTAATAAACAAACACTCTTCATAAGACTGTACTCTTGATTTTCTACCCTTTACATGTTAGCCTATCTTGCCCTATTTGTATGCGTTTAAAGTGAGTAAAGAGACCTTAAAGCCCTGGTCATCTTGTCACATGAAGAAGTTGAATGGTCGATAATGCATTGAAGCAGTTTGGTGTAAGTATGTGTTTTATTGGTATAATTAAGAATATTGAATCTACAATTAGAAAAGGTTGAGCTACTTATGGGTGAATCCTCACTATTTTGGAAATAGCTTTAAAAATTTGAACTGACCAGTATTCATTTAAGCCAACTAAATAAAGTTGGATATTTCATTAATATCTAAAAGTATAAAATTTATTCTTTTATCAGTTTAGAAAATGTTGATTGGGTACTTGTTTTGTCCCAGGCAATGGAGAAAAGACAGTAAGTAAAACTGAGCCAGATCGGTGACCTCATCATGGTCATATTCTAGAGGGAGAAAGAAGAGAAGTGCTAAGAAGATTATGCTATAGATTATGTTATAGGTTTCAGATGTTGTTTGCACACCGGGAAAAAGTGAATAAGAAACAGATAAGGACTCCTGATGACCTACACCACCCTCAATGGAGTGGTGAAAGGTCACAAAACATATCGTAGAATCATTTTTCTGACTCACCGGGAAGAGATAATTTACATCAAGACTGTGGACCATGATTGTTACTCTTTGACCTCCACAAGTGTGCCTTTACATGTGACAACACACATGCCCCCCCCCCCATTTAAAAATACTTATTGAATAAATATGCATAAGTAAACATGTTTTGTTCTTCTTTTCATTCTTTTGGACTATTTTCTGTTGTACTTTGCTGGAAAACCCCTGAAAGGACCACTATCAAACGTGGCTATGACCTGATAATACAACCTCTGATGATAGCAGAAATTTGTTTGTTTAGGGAGCATAGCAAAACAGTGGGTAAAAATACTGACTCCCAAAAGTTTCTGTCATTCATTCTAGTTTAGGTTGCCTTGAGAAGGCAGGGTGTTGGGGTCTGGCTTTGGATTTGTGCACATGTGTTTTGTATTGGAGCAGGCCTCTCTGCCTGGCTTTGGGCACAAAAGGTAGAAATGCTGACTTGGCATTTAACTTCTTGGAATGATTTCAGTTTTATTTAGCAAGAGATTGTTGTGTGATATTATTTCCCTCCTTTTTAGGGCAAAATGTCTGCAAAGGTAATGACATGATTTTTAATATTAGTTATGTGAAAGAAAGGGGATTTTTTTTTCAAAATCAAAGCAGAGTCACTGTGTTAGCTTCCTAAGAAGTATGCAAAGCTAGAAAGTTAGGATGGAAGGGTCTTGTTCATGTTTGCTTGGTAGGAACTATCACAAAGACTTCCAAAATCACAGAACTATCATTGGCTTATACAAAAATGGTTAAACTTTTCAAAGAATAATTTTTTTATTAGATGTTTTTTATTACATTTGAAATGTTATCCCCTTTCCTGGTTTCCCTTCCAAAAACCCCCTATCCCATCCCTCATCCATCTGCTCACCAACCCACCCATTCCTGCTTCCCTGTCCTGACATCCCCCTACACTGGGGCATTGAGCCTTCATAGAAACAAGGGCCTATCCTCCCATTGATGTCCCACAAGGCCATCCTCAGCTACACATGCAGTTGGAGCCATGAGTTCCTCCATGTGTACTCTTTGGTTGGTGGTTTAGTCCCTGGGAGCTCTGGGGGTACTGGTTGGCTTATATTGGTGTTCCTCCTATGGGGCTGCAAACCCCTTCAGCTCCTTCGATCCTTTCTCTAGCTCCTCCATTGAGGACCTTGTACTCAGTCCAATGGTTGGCTGAGAACATCCATCTCTGCATTTGTCAGGCACTGGCAGAGCCTCTCAGAAGACAGCTATAGCAGGCTCCTGTCAGCAAACACTTCTTGGCATCCACAATAGTTTCTGTGTTTGGTGACTGTATATGGGATGGATCCCCAGGTGGATCAGTCTCTTAAGATTAAGGACTTCTATAAGAACATCTGGAAAGCAACTATCTGCTTAAATTACACTTGTAAGCACTCTTATTATTGACTTTTTATCAAAAATATTGTTTAAACATACCAGATATAATCTTCATGTGTGCCTTTAAATCTTCCCTTTGCCCATCTTTTTGAGCATATCTATGTCTCATATGATGAGAGTATTCTGTTGTATCTTTCTGACGTTCTCAAGTATATTTAAAAATGTAAACATTTAAATTACACTTATTTCCTGAGCCATGTGTGTGTGTGTCTTGGTGCGTGTGTGCAAGTCTGAGGATGACATTCAGGGTTTGCTTCTCTCCTTCTATCATGTAAGTTCCAAGAATGGAACTCAGACTGCAATACCTTTACCACTTAACTCATCTCAGTTGCCAAATGATTTTTTTTATCAGCATATCCTTCTGGTTGCTTTTTAGATTGATACTTCTACTAAATATATGGCAACGCCTTGTAGAAATGCTGAAAGGACTGTGTTGATTTACATTATGTCTAAAGATGGAGTCAGTCATACTCAACATTCTATTCTTCAGTGGAGCTTTTGAATGCTCATCTCCTCTCTTAGACTCTGGACTGACTAGTGAGCGGGAGACAACATTCGTCTCAGAACTTACAGTCAGAATAGAATTTATCACTGAGTCTTCAGCTATCCTATTAGCTTAGTCCGAGAGAGACAGAGAGAAAGGAAAGAGATAGACAGAAGTGGGTAGAACCAGACTGACCCAATTTTCCAGCTGTTCAAGCTCAGACACGATTCAGAAGAACACGCCTCCTCAGCCCCATCCCAGGGATTCACCTGATTACGAACTGACTGAATATAGCCCGAGGTGCAGCCAGTCAAGGATATGCCAGAGGAGAGGAAATGTTCCATCATGTATGCTCACCACCTGATTTCCTGAAGTAGAAATGTTACGCAAGTAGTGTTTTTAAGTCACTGTTGGTATATATTGAGCAACAGGAGATAAGAAAAACAAACTTGACATTAAATAATTCATAATGATCAATTATAGAACACCTACACTTAAGGTCTGTGCACAGATTATTTTGGTAAGTGGCTGCATTATATTAAAAACATTCATAAATCTATCATTTTCAAACTGCATACCTCCCTGATTTTAAGTGTTCACTATTCTTTAGATAAGGTGCTGACTAATATAACTGGTTAAAAGTGAACATAACAACAATGAAGTAGCATGCATAAAAGGATAAATTGCATTCAGCAAATAAAACATAAACCCATTGTGCTAGTTCATATTTATTACAATCAATCACTGGATCATAATGTCAATAAGCATACAATTACATTATTATGTAAAATGTAGTTCTGATTACATTAATAAATATACATTTATTTATAAGTAAGTTTATAAATAAATATATATTTATTAATAAAAATAAGTTATTTCAAAAAAGACAAATTTCTCAATTCATGTAATATGGAAATTATTTTTCCATAATCTGAGTGTAAAGTTATATGAAACAACTGGAGAAATATGATTTTTATTTTGATCATTGCATATTTGAGCATTCAACAATATTCCTTTGCTGTTCCTCCTTGGAGACAAAAACAAATCAGAATAACTACTTAAACAGTGACACAAATCAATGTTAATAAATTAGTACATTCATGAAAGGACTCCCAATTTTACTGGCTAAAAGCACACCATTATAGACTACATTATGTAGTTTCAAAGGCTCACTGATAAGTGCCTGTATTCAAATCCATTTCTTTGCCCTTTGTGTTCTTATCTTCCCTGGGCCAGCAGACAATCCTGCTTTTCACTAACCTTTGGCACTCCACCATCAGCAGTAAGCCCTGCTCCTCCATCGGCCCTGAGCACTGTTAATTAGCGTCACCTGTGGTATGTTCCATTTGACGCTGGCCCATCAGCCGCCCACACATGCTTTGGTGTGCTTGCAGGTAGCCCAGGACTCAGTAGCGCTGAGCTCTGGGGAGTCCAACTGCTTGCCCTAAGGCAATAACTAATGCCCATCATCTTCATCCAGCTTGGAGCCTCTAATTCTGGCAATTGTGCCTCAGTCGTCTCGGAGTAAAATAATAATAAACAAGACCTGCACAGAACACAATGTGTGGTCAGACACAGGCAGGAAACTGATTCCTCCATTTTCAAATTAAAGATAAATTGTCAGTATAAAAAAAATGACAAAGGAAATATTTTCTATCTCTTCAAGATGAAATGTATTTGTTTCTGTATTGAGAATTTTACATTTAAGACCTCTTGTAGCTATGAAGTTTTAAACACGCTTCTTTGGCAATCTTTTAAACAATCTTCTTTTGACATTGTTTTTAATGCATATTCCTCTAAAAAAGCATTTCAGGCTGTTTTTCACCATAAAATATTTTAATAGTGAAAAGCATTTCATGCATATGTTAAGAAGATGTAATTGACACATTTTTAATATAAAATGATCACAATGGATAATGAAAAATGCAATGAGTGTCTTTTATTGAACAATGGATAAAACATAGGTAGCTAAAACCAAAGGGACTTTAAATGGCTTCATTACTGTTCTTATAAATGTACAGTTTTCTTTTTTGTTCCTTTTTCCTTGCCAGGAGGAATTTGGCTGTGACAGTTAATGGTTATATTTTGTTGAAGTGAAGTTCTTTTAATGCCAAGCTATTATATCTTCGACATACATAGAAGAGAAGGTGCCAAGATTGCTAACAAGTAGGTACACATTCTTCTTTAAACAGAAAGGCACTAAAAAGCCATTGTGCTTCCAGATTGACATATTGAAAGATATGCAACTGAATTCTAGGTCTATTAAAACCTGTCTCTACAGAAAAATAATGCATAGAATATATTCTAAAATAGAGTCTTTGATCTCCTTTCTTGATTACAATTAAGCAGAAAAGAACCCCATGTTTTATTAAATAATAATATGAATGCATAGGTTAAGAAGAAATATTACTTCTGGCAAACTACATCTTACTACCCAGGTATCATATTATAGCCAATTTATTTTCGGAATATTTTATATAAATATAAAAGTTTAAAATATATAGAAATAGAGTGTTCATATTAAGTGATTCCCTTTACAGTGAGATGGCTCATCATTATAAAAGGACAATAACCAGTGTAATAGAGTAATTATTATGTTTCAATAATATCTCTTCTATTTTTAGAATGTGTACGCCATTCATTCCTCATCTTGGATACAACATGGAACAAAGTGGTCTGGCAATTGTGCTCCTCTCACTCAGCTCTAAACTCCTTGTCCTGGAATGCTATTTTCTCTACATTATGGGCCTTTCTCAAGGTCCTCGAGTCCCTGCATGTCAAAGAAAAGAGTACACTTTGAAAACTCCCAGTCTGAATGAGCCCTCCCATCTGCATGTGCTTTCAGCATGTGCAGTGGGCTGCACCTCTTTTCCAGTGTGTCCAGAAAGCAGCTGAAGTCTGAGACTCCAACGCCTAGCTAAGGCAGTCGAAGGAACTCCAATTCCTTTGTTGGAGTGGCTTCTACTGTCATAATTTTAATTACACTGCTCATTTACATATTTAGAAGCCTTTTAGATGAGACAGGGACAACTCACATGGCACTCAAATTCTATAAATAAATAAAAGGCAAATAAAATACCTGAACAAAATAATGCATAAATCATTTAGCCTCACATGTTATCAAAGTACTGAAAATAATTTAAAATATAAAATTAATCACCAAAGGTTTTTGGTTGTAACTTTCATTACAATATCTAGGTAGCATTTTTTAAAACAGGATTTGTATAATCTTAGTTCCTCAGTATAATTCAAAATTTTAAATATTTTTGACAGAAACATACATGTACAATTGTTTAACTTGATTGCCAAGTTAAAGAAATTTTATAATCACTGTGGAAATACGTTTTGGGCTTATCTTCTAGGAAAACTGAAGTGAAAGACTCACCTTAAATGTAGATGGCGCTATTTTCTGGTTCTAATCCTGGACGGAGTACAAAGTCCAGAAGCTGAACACACACATGCATCATTCTGTCTTCTGACTGGATGCAAGATGACCAGCTGCCTCAAGCTCTTGCTGCCATGACTTGCCTGACTCAGTGGACTGAATTACCAAACTATCAGCCCAAACACTTCCATCCTTTTTTCCTTCTTCCTCTTTTCTAGTAATATTGTCATCATCATCATCATATATATGTTTTGTTCTATGTTTTCATATGGATTTCAGAAGACAGTTTTATAGAGTCCTTTCTGTCGGCACACTTTTATGTGGTCTATAAGTGATAGCGACTAAAAGAAATTGCAACCTCTCCTGGGCATATATCCAGAAGATGTTCCAACTGGTAATAAGGACACATGCTCT
>LR753688.1:23220-95242 GCA_902729485.2 Mus minutoides
CCTTATTTATAATAGCCAGAAGCTGGAAAGAACCCAGGTGTCCCTCAACAGAGGAATGGATACAGAAATTATGGTACATTTACACAATGGAGTACTACACAGCTATTAAAAACAATGAATTTATGAAATTCCTAGGCAAATGGATGGATCTGGAGGGTATCATCCTGAGTGAGGTAACCCAATCACAAAAGAACTCACAAAACATGTACTCACTGATAAGTGGATATTAGCCCAGGAACCTAGATTACCCAAGATACAATTTGCTAAACACATGAAACTCAAGAAGAATGAAGATCAAAGTGTGGACACTTCGCCCCTTCTTAGAATTAGGAACAAAGCACACATTGAAGGAGTTACAGGGATCAAGTGTGGAGCTGAAACAAAAGGATGGACCAACCAGTGACTGCTGCAGCTGGGGATCCATCCCATAATCAGCCACCAAACACAGACACTATTGCATATGCCAGCAAGATGTTGCTGAAAGGGCCTGGATATAGCTGTCTCCTGTGAGGCTATACCAGTCCCTGGCAAACACAGAAGTGGATGCTCACAGTCAGCTATTAGATGGAACACAGGGTTCCCAAGGGAGGAGCTAGAGAAAGTACCCACAGAGCTGAAGGGGTCTCCAACCCAATAGGTGGAAGAACAATATGAACTAACTAGTACCCCCAGAGCTCATGTCTCTACCTGCATATGTAGCAGAAGATGGCCTAGTTGGCCATCATTGGGAAGAGAGGCTCCTTGGTCATGCAAACTTTATATGCCCCAGTAGAGGGGAACACCAGGGCCAAGATGTGGGAGTGGGTGGGTAGGGGAGCAGGGCAGGTGATGGGGGAGGGTTTAGGGGACTTTCAGGATAACATTTGTAATGTAAATGAAGAAAATATCTAATAAAAATTGGGAAAAAAAAGAAATTGCTAATTAGTACTGAATTTCTTACCAAACTGAAGTCTTGAATACAAGGTTGATCCTGCCTGTTTTAGGGATTTGTTTTAGGGACTGTTTTAGGAACTGCTATCAAGCAACTGATTCCTACTGTAGAACTTTAGTTTCTAAACTTTCTCCTACAATGTTAGTATTGAGTCTTTTGAACACAGAACATACCTTGTTAGTTTCTATGAGACTAATATTTATTCCCATGCCTAGTGCACAGGACAGAGGTAGAAATGAAGACTGTCACCTGTCTATACTGAAAAAAAGTCCAAGGTTCCTTTTGTTAAAGGATGGTGAAGTGGACAGAAGAGCTAAACCTGGTTTCACATGCTCATTTAGTCAACACAAATCTAATACTGATAAAAAAGAAACAGAAGGTAACTGAGAAACATAATTGAAAGCATTACCAAACCATTAAACAATACCGTAATACTGAATTACAATGCTCAGAGTGAATAATTCTTGTGATAAACTATACTATCATATATATATATATATATATATATATATATATATATATATATATGACACATATCCAGTTATGTACATATAAATATATGCTTATACAAATATGCACATCCTCAACACTCTACTGGAGTCAGAGCTTTGTTTAATGGCTAATGTGACCATGTGAAAAATACAATCTCTGAAGTGGAAAATACTCTTTTTTTGCATTCTCCTATGCTGGTGCTGCCCTTTTCTGTCATGTTACACAGACATACACACACACACACACACACACACACCCCACATGTCCACAATGGGAGCAATATTTACAAGCTGCATTTTACATAATTCTAGGGAATGACGATCTACTCTTCCAGTGACAAGAATTCCCTCAGCACCCCTGCTTGCCATTCAGCCCCGCTGCTTCGTTTGTTCTATTGTATATCCTGCAGAGTGATCCATGGTAGCGTCTTTGCCTGTGGTACCAAAGTGGAGTCATCCATCATTACAATGCCGGGAACTGAGAACCTTATGGACTGGGAGTAAATTAGGAAGCTCTGAGGAAGGCGATCATTTGTGCAGAAACAGCTATTTTATGTTTCTGCACTAGGAACCATCTTTCCTTTCTTGTTTGGAGTGAGTGAAAGAGTAAAAGCCACAGGACCTGTTTTTGTTCTTTGGATTCATGCTGAAGGAAGAGAATGGAATCAATAGAAAGTACACTTAACAAGTTTGAAATTGACTGGTCTTTTTTTTTTTGTTTATTTTGAATTCCAGATGTAATTCTCTGTTGACCTGCTGTTAATGCTAGGTAGCTGTGGGCTTTCCAGATTTAAGTGTGCTGTAAATGGGTAAATTTCACCATAAGGGATAATTTAAACTAACTGATTTGAGACCCAGGGTAGACACTACAAAGGAAAAAAGTTGTCAATTGTCTTTGTAGACTTCAGTTGTCTAGACTCTAACTAGATAACGTATGCTTTTCTTCCCTTTTATTTTTATCCTTCTACAATGAAATATCAATTAGTGACTGAAAATGTGATCTACATTCTGAAGTTAGTGGGATACTTCCTTTGTCTGTCAGTCTTTTTTTATTTTTTCCTTAGAGAATGAGAACCAATTTAGCACATAATGTGTAGAAAATGTGACTGGGTAATTTCTAGAAAGAACAACTTACTATTTAGCTTAGGATTAAATAACTAAATTTAAATATATTTTGTTACAGGACATGGCTCTGCAGGCAGAAAAAGTAAGAACCTGAGATCAAGTTCCCAGCACCCATTTAAAAATCTTGGCACAGAAAACACTGGATGATAATGTCAATAATGAAGAACTAGAGATACGAGAGGATTCTTGGGGCATGGGGGACATCCATGTTCACTGAGTCTTTCTCAAAATTTAAGAATGGAACAAAATTGGGGAAGACATCTACCACTGTCAATTGCATAAACACAAAAATAGGGACACACATGAATATGTTGTTTTGTTTGTATTTGTGTATATATGCATTTGTGTTTGAGTGTTTATATTTGTGTGGATCCAAGTACGTGGGAGGGTAAACCACATGTATTTTCTCATCATATAGAGGTCAGAAATTTCAACTTGAGATAGAATTTCTTGCTTAATCGGGTTCTCAACTATTCATCATGTTAGGACCTAGGTAAAATATTAAGGCTTAGATGGAATGGTAAGGCTTAGCTAAAATGGTAAGGCCTAGGAAAGTTACCTGGCTAGCTTGCCAGTAGAAGGAAACTGTCTCACATGTTTCTGCTGGTTCTCGGAAACTTTCAAATGCCAAGTTGATTATATATTTTGTTATGTTTTGTGTTCTTGGAACCTAATCACAATAGAAGTCAGTAAGAATTATTTGTATAGTAATCCACAATAAGCTGGGATTCGAATCAACCACCCAACATCACTTCCTGTGCCTGTGTATAAAGTTTTGTGGTTTAAGCTGTCCCTGGAATGGACCCCAACATAAGAGAGAGACATGCACCAATCTAAGAAACTATTTGGAATAAGACTTCCATTTTGAGTAGGGGTCCAGTAAAGTTTAAATGCTCAAGATTTCTTTGGTAACTGACATCCTTCTTGACAGAAAGAGATATAGATGGGCAACTGATAACATGGTTGGCAAGCCAAGATATGAATGTTAAACAAGGCACGTCTCCTACCACAATAGAATACCCCAACCAATGGAAATAGGATAAATGTACAACAAAGGCATGTTCCTAAGGAAATCCCCTATCCCTAAATCCTGATTGGTAAAACAACTTGGCACAGGTGTTTGTGGATTTTGGTTTTAAAAACCCTGTAGGATCTTAACTTGGAGGTCATGGTTCAGTTTCTGCATCTGGATCATGGCCTTGGTTGATCAATCCAGGTCAATAAACTATCCCTGACTGACTGAGATTGGTGTTTAGGTGCTTTGTGACATGATTCCTGAACCCCAACACATCTAATCTTGAGGGCCAGCTTGCCTCATTGTTACAGGTTACTTGATCACACTGAGAACACTGAGGTTGTGATATTTACTAGAAAATCCTCTTTGTAGGTGTGCTGTGGCCCCATCCTAGCATACACCTTTAATTCAAGAGTTTTGTGTTTATTGTAAACAAGATTAAATAAAGTTAACCATAGGTCATAGAAGCAGAGTAGGCAACCAGTAGGCAACATAAGAAAAGAAAAAAAAAAAAAACAAAAACAAAAACAAAAAACGTAGGATGTAAAAATGTCAGGAGGACAGATAATGAGTTGCACAGGAAGTAGAAGGAAGCACATTTAGTTTGAGGGGTTTTGAGAAGGCCTAGAGAAGGAGAGCTTCCTCTTGGGACATCAGCTAAGAAGGAAGGTCAGTTGGGTTCTTTCTTTGCCTCTCTGAGCAAACAGGCTCTCACACCAGCATCCGGCTCCCAAGTTTTAATGGATAAATCGAACATCAGCATCATCTCAGCCTCCAAGATCTGGGATTATGAATGAGGTACCTTGCCCATGCAACTCTAAAGTGGGTGCTGGACATCTAAATTCACCTCCTCATGTTAGACCATCAAGCATTGTACCCACTGAACAACCCACTAGGCCTTATTTAAATAGCTTTGTAGCATGAAAAAATGGGCTGTGACTTGTTTCTTCTTTCTATGGTAACTTGAAAGTTTTTACAATGTGAGATTATAAAACCCGTTTGCATTGATTTGCTTTAGCCATTGTAGAAACTTTGGTTATCTTCTTATAGAATATTATTACATAATTTTCTGAAATTTTTATTTCTTTAGTGTAAGTTTTTAGATCTAAGAAGTGATTTCTTTCATTCATGTGAGAAAACTATGTGGCCTCATTTTGAAGTTTGTTTCCTCTTTTCATTTACCATATTTGAATTAAAATATAATCTCATCATTTCTCTATTCCCTTTTTATCTTCAATACCTCCATTGAGAAAATATCCCTCTCTCAATGGCTAATTTTTCTTTTACGCCTCTCTCTCTCTCTCTCTATTTTGCGGCCGACTATTTTGCATTCCCTGGGTCTGACTCTCAAGTATCATTCTCTGCCTATAGTTCTCGGTCTAGGAGTGAGATTAAATTTTTTTGTTACATCTACTTATGTAGTTTGTATATGGACATATATGCTATGATGCATATGTGTAAGTCAGAGGACATCTTACAGGAATGGGTTCTCTTCTGGTACCATGTGGAAACAAAAGATCAAATTTGGGTTATCAGGTTTGCTGGCTAAGTGTTTTACCCACTGGCCCATCTCAATAGCCTAAGATTGAAATTGTAAAATATTTATTTTAAAAATATTTTGTGTGTGCCTATGCAAGTTTACATGCACCTTGTGTGTGAAGATGCCCACAAATGCCAGAAGAAGACAACAGTTCTCCTGGAACTAGAGCTATAGCCATTTGTCAGCCAACTGTAGTGGATGCTGGGAACTAAACGTGGGTCCTCTGCAAGAGCAGTAAAAGCTTTTAATTGAAGAGTTATCTCTTTAGCCCTCAGGATTCCTTTCTAATTTGTGTGCATTTTTTTTTTGTTCTTATGTGTGGTAGGCACTGCATGCATGTTGTATGTGGTAGACTTAGAATTTCTAACTTAAAAAATCTTCCACATGTAAGCAAAAAGTAAACAATTGAAAAGTTATGGTTTTTTTGGAGGCACTGCATACATGCGTGTGGTACACATTATGTGCATGATTTGTGTGGTAGGCACAGTGTACATGTGTGTGGTAGGCACTGTGTGCATGTTGAGTGTGGTATTTACTGTGTACATGTTGTCTGTGGTAGGAACTCTGTGCATGTTGTGTATAGTAGGCATGCAAGCTGGAAGGTCAATGTGAAGGTCTAAGAATAAATTTGTGGAGTTGGTTTTCTGCTTTCTCCTTTTAGTGAGTTTTGGAAATCCAACAGATTATTGAACCAGAGAAAAAGGTACCTCTTTAAATAGATAACAAGATATTAAAGAAATAATGCTAATTAAAATTATAATATTGGAAAGTGGATTAATCTATATTGCAATCAAAGATTTCTATATGAGAAAGAAATATTCAACTGAAATTAAGCTAGCACTTTTTATGAAAAACATCTATATTTCATTTTGGGTGAACACACACACTCCAACTTTGGTGTTATAGATACTAGATGTTTAAGCAAAATTTCAACAGATCTAGTTCTAATAAAATATAAATGTTGGAAAGGATTTCAAACTTCAACTGCATGGTGCAAACTGTTATTACTTGTATAGGTATATATAGAATTACCATGTGTGAATGCAAATTTTACTTAGACAAATCAAAAGCACAGGATGGCAGGCAGATTAGCTTTAGTTTTCAAAACTTCATTGGCTTCAGCTGTTAGTTTAAATGGAACCAGTCTCTTCTACTTTATTGGCACCATTCTGTGCTCTGCCTTTCACTCAGCAATCCAAAAAGACCTTCCCTAAACTTTCTCTTGCCAAGTTGATAAAATGATGTAAACATTATTACAAAAATAGATGTGTGTGCACTTTTACTGAAAACTTGAAAGTCTGGATGCTTAGAAGCATAGAAGTGACAGGAACATCAACTAAATATAGATAATTCTTGAAATTCTCACAAGTGTCATTTGTGCCCATAATTTTCAGTTGTGTGAGCAGGCCGTTCATCAAAAGAGGGACTAATGGTGTGCTTTAAAGTTTCACTGACAGAGAGGCAAATGCACCAAAGTTCTAGAATTTCATAGACCCTCGCAATGAAATACGGCGAGTCCAATTTCAAAGACAGATTTATAGGCATGATTGTGTAACCTAGGTGGCCTAGATTTCACGTGCCCAGTCCAGAATTGATTAAATTCACATGGCTTTTTCAAGGAGCTAAAACAGCTTTGGGTGTTTGAGTCTGCCTTTCCTACAAGCTGAGTCATATAACCCATAATCAGTGGCCACTGAAGCTGAGGAAATAACTCTAGAGTGTTTTTCTAAGACCCTTTCCAAGAGTACACTCTAATTTAAAAACAATTTGTGTAACTGACAAAGCGCAAGACCCACCCGCCATATTTTAGTGACTTGTCTAACAAGGACAGTAATGTGACGGAAATTTTCTAGTTGCATAATTTGCTGCATAAATCATCACTATAAGATTCTTCGTGGACTAGTTGCATAAGGAATGAAAGATAATCAAATGTGTGATGTTCATACATCAAACATATGTAGGCTACAGAACAGGCATCTTAATCACCTAATGTAGCCAAACTGTATATTACTAGGTTTGCGCCTGAAAAGACTTAAAACTTCTCACTTAAAAAAAATCTTCCACATGTAAACAAAAAGTAAACAATTGAAAAGTTTTGGAACTTTGGAATAATGCATGTGATAGTATCACCAGAAAGAAAATCAAAATAACATTTCCCAGTCTTGTCTAATGACTCTTTCTTGGCCAACACCCAGAAGTTTCACTTATCAGACTTCTGGGCTCTATACCTTACTTATACTGGAAAAATCTTATGCTGGAAAATAAAATATTTTTTCTCTCAACTTCTTGCTCTCCCTGGTCATATGTGTGTGTGTGTGTGTGTGTGTGTGTGTGTGCCCACACCATATGTCTGAGAGCCAATGTACAGGTGCCATGGTGTGGGTATAGAGGTTAGAGGACAACCTCATGAGTAAACTTTAGCCTTCCAACTTGCTGAAGACTGCGTCTCTATTTTGTTTGCTATGGCAGAGGCTAGGCCACCTGGCCTGGATGTTTCTTGCTTCTGCTGTCTTAAAGTCCATCTGGCTCTAGGATTCCTGGGACCTCAGACAGATACAACAGACTTTACATGGATTCTGGGGAATCATAATCAGGTTTACCCAAGCCATCTCTCCATCCTTAAGCAGCTCTTCTTATAGATACCAAAGAGATGCTCATGGCTCTTCTTTCATAACCTTTAATGTCATCACAAAATGTTCTTTAACTGTTGTACAAGTTGACTTTTTGCAATGCTATGAGCAATCCCATTCCTACTTAAAGAAACGTGTGGTTATTGTTTTTAGGAGAGTAATTGCTGTGTTTTTAGCACCTACGGTTTATTGACTCCATTTACATGGTCTAATATGTCTGTACTCCTTTCCTGTCTACTGGAAAGACACCTAGCATTAGGCAGTAGGGAATTAAATATCTTATATTTGCTACAACAGAAAGAGGTCCTATGTCTTTCATTAAGAGATCATACCATTGTTTAATTTTTTGGAGCCCATTGAGTACTTTATGTAAACTATTTTTGGTGCATATACAATTTTACCATTTATTAAAGGATGAAGGAAAGTTTACATTATAATGAGTACAACATGTTTTCAAATTATTTCTTTCAATTTTTAGATTATAATATAATTACATTCTTTCCTCCCTTTAAGCTCTCATTTTTTATGTTACTTTTCAAAACTAAAGCAATGCAATACATAAAATATAAGCAAGAAAAGAAAAATAAATTTTAGGAATTTTTATTAATATTTCCCCTTTTATTAGATCAAGTAGTGCTTAAACATATAAATTTTGTAAGAATTGATAGTTTTGGAATATCTATTTCTCCCAAAAACTAATGTTTTACTTAAGATAGTCATCAAAAGCATATCTAAAAAACAAGTAAAGAAAGTAAATGAAAATGCCTCGTGCTGTTATTTACTGGAGTCACATGATGCTTGCAGTGACAGAAGCAAGAGATCATCTACAGATAATGCTCTTCCCCAACAGGTATTTCCCTGGTATGTAACATGCCTTTATGTTGATCCTAATCACTCAGAGTGCTACCAAATCCAAGCTCAGCTTCTTTGGATAGTTTTGATATTTTCATGTGGTCCTGACTGAGTTTCAATCCTGGTTAGAAAAACAAAAATAAAAAGCCCACCCCCCCCTTGACCCAGGAAAAAAGATCAGCTTCAGATTCAGGCAAACATTCATTCAACTCTTTCTTGGTGTTCTCTCTCTCTCTCTCTCTCTCTCTCTCTCTCTCTCTCTCTCTCTCTCTCTCTTGTCACACATTTTTACATATAATGCAGTTAGAACCTGTATATTTGTGCCATAAAGAAAGAAGCCAGTGAATGCATTGAGTTTAAATTTTCAGATAACAGAATCAGATCCACAGTCATGAAGAAACCCAGAAATCGCATCCCAGAAAACTAACATATTGACAAAACAGCAGTCAGCATTAGAGTTTTGACTCTCCTCATTACTGTAATTAAAGAACATAGCTGGCACATAATAGATATTGACTTAATGGATGCATATGTTGATAATATACACCACATAAGCGCCAATTAAAAGGCAGAGGAGATACTATTGCATACTTTTATGGTAGAAAATGAAGGATAGGGCTAGACATCAACTCCGTCAGGCAAAACAAACATCATAGGCATATAGAAATATGAATAAAGAAATCGGAAAACTTCAAGTGATGAAATCCAGAGAAGCAATAAAGAACCTGATAATCACGGCATAAAGGTAGCCCTTCCTGAAGGTTAATTACGTGTAGGCTTGTACCTAGTTCTCTCTTGTACCTCAGATCCTTATTATACTATCAACTTGACAGGATCTAGATTCTCCCAGGAGACAAACCTCGGAGGCTTGGATGCGGGTGTTTCTGTGTTACAGAATTGAAGGGGAAAGAAGCACCGTAATTATGGGTGGCCCCATTCCGTGTACTCTGCTGTAGGATTGAAGAGAAAGGAGAGAGCAAACGAAGTATCAGCATTCATCCCACACTGCTTCCTGACCACGAGTTACCGGGTCAGCAGCTTCCAGCGCCGGTTACGCTCACTTTCACATCATGACGGACCATACCCACCACACTGTGTGCTCAAATAAACTTCCATTATTTAAGTTGCTTTTGCTGGATGTTTCACTACAGCAACAATACAGTTAATGGATACAACTTCTTTTATCCCTTCATGCCCAATTGTCGCTATGCTACAGATAAAAAAAAAATACTTTTCTTGAAAGTTTCATTGTTTGATGATTTAAATCACACTGCATTCATAGAGACTGGCAAAACAAGCAAGACAATGAATGGGAAACACTGGGAGAAAAAATCTGGTTTTAAGCCAAATACCAAGGCAAGCCAAAACAATTAGTAAATAGGATTACTCTTTGGGCAGACACCAAACCTGGGGCTTAGCTGACCCAAGGATTCAGGCAGACACATGTCGGAAGCACAGGGCAAAACATGGCAGATTATGATCACAGATGGCATTTGTATTCTATGCATTTCTCAACCCTTTAATTTTTCTAGTCTAATAATTCTGAGTATATTTTAGACTACATTTTGTACTTTGTCACAAGGATTATATTTACTATTTATTACTTGCTATGTTGGTCAATAAAACTTATATGACAAACAGTCTGAAAGATAAACATAGTTTTCTTTTTGGTGTGTGTGTGTGTGTGTGTGTGTGTGTGTGTGTGTGTATGGTGGTCTTCTTGTTGCATGTTTATGCATGTACACACACACACACACACACACACACACACATATATATATATATATATATATATATATATATATGCAGGTTTCTTTTTTACTGGTTTGCCTGTACTGCTGGAGACCCAAGGTTGACAACAGCTATCTTTCTGGACTACTGGCCACCTTATATTGAGTCATTCTCATCTAGATGAACCCTGTGCTTTCTCTCTTGGCTAATCCAGATATCCAGTCTGTTCTTGGGATTCCCAGTCTCTGCCAATAATGCACTGAAAACACTAGTGAGCCAACACATCCATCTGGATCTTAGTGGGGTTTGAGGACATGAACTCAAGGCTTGTGCTTGAGCCGCAAATGATTTACCTACTGAGCCATCTCCCCATACCAAGAGCTAGTGTGTCTATAGATATTGCATTTTGTGTTTTACAAGAACATCTACATATATTAAACATTGTCAATTCATACATTTAAGACATATTCTTATGTAGTTGGAGACATGCTCCTGTAACAGTTGATATTTTGCAACTAGATGAAAAAAGATGACCCTGGAGTGTTAATGGAAAGAAGCTGCTTCATTTTCAATCTACATTAAGACAACAGGTAACTACCATTTCTTAGGGGCTTAGTTTACGTGTTTAAAGTAAGTGTAACAATCTCTCTTAACTTCAATACTGTAACTTTGAGTAGTTGCAATTCATTAATGTACTGTAGAATGTTTCATCTCTTCTTATTCCATAAGATTTAACATTTCATATCTTCTGGGTTATATGTCACTTAACTCCATGCCTTCAATCACAATAAAATGCACCCTATAGAATCTAGGAAATGATTGTCTACAGATACACTGATTTAAAGGGAGATTAGTATTTTTTTAAATCATACTAGAAAAATTTCATGTTCTCAATTATGTAGATGTTTGTGTTCCTTCATACATATGTCCAGATACAAAATGTTCACCATGCAAGTCTTTCCCATGTAATGACTAAGTTCTTCACACAGTGCATTTCCTTTTATTTCGAGCCTTTGAATTTCCATGATCAGTTGGAAAGTAATTAACGATATTGTGGAAAGGACAAACAATCTAAAGCTGACTTTCAGACATGTAAGACTCCGAGGGACTCTATCTATGGACTTGAACTCAGTTGTGTGATGAAGTCAAGGAATTCTGTAAAATGAAGTCTATTTTGTGGCCCATATAAAGAAGAAATACATATTTAATGAACAGTTTGTACAAATGCCCTGGAGAACATAGAAGCAATATCTGTGTGAAAGGGAGAGAACTCCCCCACACTACAAATAATTTAAAAGCATGTTTACAAGAAAATGAATAAGTAAATTGAGTCCATTTGTACAAGTGAATAAATGCAGCAACAGCAAAAACAAATGAATTACCCTTGTTTGGACAAGAGGGACAGACGTGTGGAAGTATAGTTGAGCAAAATAGGAAGGCCTGGGAGGGCATGTGCAATGCAACATTTTGATAGAACTTGGAATTTACAAAAATTCTAATTACTTTTTAGGCACATTATAAATATAGGAAATAAAGGAATCATTGGTCACAGAATACAGAATAGTGATTTTTCTCTAAGAGTAAAACACGGTGTGAGTTTTGGTGTAGAACAAAAGGATATAAAGGGTTTTGAAAATGATCCTATACAGTGTCTGAGTTTCAATGTGATTATTCTGGTTATTCAACTGTGTAACTCACGACATTATTTATAGCTAAAGTAGGCAATACTTCATTTATACCTCCTGCATATACTTTAACAATAGACAAAAGCACAAGAAGGATTACTATTTATCATCGAATATTACAGATTTGACAAAGCATCTGATAGTGGCAAATTTCCCTAATCTTTGAAAGCTTTGGGACTGTACTTCTGGTTATTTTAAACAGCTTCTTAAAGCAGGACAAAGCAGTTAATTATATGCCTGTGGGTGTCTTGTACTCAATTTCATTTTTGCTTTAATTACTGTTATTTTGTGATTTATTTTGATTACAATATCTAAGTTTTAACAAGAGGATTTGCTAGTAAACTGTTTTGAATATGTTAGAGGAAATTGTTTTCCATGCTAATATGCATTTGAAAAAATGTGATTTTTCAATTTTATGGGAGAGTTATGTTTTCTATACTTTACATTTTTAATGAGACTCAGGAATAAGATGAAAAATAAAGTAGTTTTTTATCTGAAACTCTATTGGAATAATTTACTTTATGAAATGAGAAACAGTAAAAGAAAGCAAATAACTTTATTGAATATGCTGTTAAAACATCCTATATATGCACTGGAAAGCCAATTTGTACTGGCCTAGAAACCTTAGAAAGTACATTTTGTAATATAGATATATAGACAAAGAAACAGTTTACAAGGTGATGTTACTTGTCTTTCAGGTAATAAGCTCAGAGCCTTATTCTATTCAAAAGCTCTCAATGTAGAAAAATGGGTGATGTCTAAGCTGAACCCCTCTACTAATCCTGATCTATATCTTTTTATTTACATTAACTTGTAACCTTATATGGATTAAAGAATTTGGCCATATTCTGCGGTAATGGGAAAAAGACAAAATGTTTAAAATCAAATAAAACTCACTTGATCTCACGGTACTCCTTTCTCTTAAAATATTATAGCAGACCTTATTTCCATTCATTTAAAGTATATCATCGGGGAAATAAAGCCATGATTTAATGAGCTCACATTAAAGTGTAATACATGCAGAAGTATATTTTTAAAGATTTAAGATGAAGCCCCAGTGTCCAATTAATCTTTCTCTTGCTCTATTTGTCATTTAGGTTTTAGCATCCGTGGATATTGTTCAAGCATCTTATTTTGACAAAGGTACACACAGAACCTCAAGCAAATACATTTGCATGAAGCTAGTCATGATATTTTGACAAGTTTAGGATGGGTAAACATAAAACTAACTCAGACACTGCGATGTCTGACAGCCGCTGGTGTTGGCTTCATTATTGTCATGGAAATTCTGTATAAAAATAAATTTGACAAGCTTTGTTGTGTTTGGTGCCATTGAAAAAGTTGTTTGTGTAATTTCTTTGATGATTAACTGGCTAGAGCTTTAATGATGCCATCGAAGAGCAAAACAACCAAGCGTCATTCCCAGCCGCTCAGAGAACAGCACATTTGGTAAGTTCACCTTGAATGCAAGCTGTTGGGTATACATAACATTTCAGTAGTTGGGGAAAAAATAAATGTATACCTTAGTATTAATAAAGAATTATCAAATGGTGGAATTTTACTCAATTGAACCAAAACCTGTAGGTTTTTTTCTATTAACTCATCATGGTGATTACCTTGTTTAAGGCTATATTGTGTCTAATGAATCCATTATAACAAACTGTGCTGAAGCACAATGATGCCTCTATCATTCGATGAAGAAGAAAGGAAGCCCTCAGAGGAGAATGGGAGGGAGTGGAAGAGTGTAGGAAGTGAGTAAGGGGGGAGTTACTGGGAGGATGGAGGCGGCTAATTTGGGGATGCAAGTGAATAAAAAATAAAATAAATAATTTAAAAAAAAATGAATGAATCTCATAGTATGCTTTTCTATTAAAATTTTTTTCCCACTATGTAGTTATCTTTTTTGGCTGTCTGGATTGATGAATTGGGGATCACCGGGTTATTAATTGTGTAAATATAAAAGCAGTCATTTAAGCTAAAATTACTGCACAGAATCAAGAAATTAATAAAATGAGAGAACGCAAGATAATCTTCACGCAGAATGGAGGGCATAATAAAAGAAAATCCTGATTTTTACCTTGTCGATATTTAGACCTATGACCCTAGAGCCTATGATTTTTAGACTTGAATTTCAGCGGCATTAATATCACTCCAGGAATAATCATGCTTCAGATTCTTATCATATCAAGAGGAATCTCAAGCATATAAGATACATTGAGCTTAATTTTCACAATTATAAGTGGGACAGGTATTATAAACCTATGCTATTAGGTAACTTTGAATTTACAGTTAGATAGCTGTGAGTTATATTAGGAAATGTGTTAATAATTAAATAAGGCATATGGAGCATTGCAAACTTTACACTTCTTATAGCTTCTTATTTTTAAATTGTTTACTGTACCTTGATACATAATAAAGATTTTGGCTAGATATATTTGTTTTGAGGACATAAAAGTGAGACCACAGTATAAACATTCTTCAAAAACACATTGATTAACTTAATTGTTCTTAAGGTGTAGCTATGTATTTCTGGTTTCCTGTCAATCACTGATTTACAGTGCTGCATAGTATTCTGTTACCTAGCTGTACCATAATATATTAACCCTTTTTCTATCAATATTTTTCCTAATGTGAGCAATGTTATCATCTTGAACATGATCATTTTTCTCTTATATACAGATATACATTATCCTAGAGCAGAACAAAATAGTTCAGAAATCTCTTTTGTTTTGATTACCAAGTAAACATAATTTCTCAAAAGTTCAAAAACAATGCTCATTTGAGACAGTTTCATAGTTTATTTTCTATTAAATGATTCTTATAGATGGATATTCTTTTTTATAACATAATTTTCATTATGGTTCAAAAGCATCTGGATGATTTACATGTATTAGATATGAGTTCTATGTTTATACCGTAGTTGTGCATGGGTTACTAACTGTAGATGAGAATTTTTGATACAAAGGAGATAAGTACATGGCCAGTTTAATATGTACATTTTTATCATACACTTATATTCTGCATATATTTAGAATGTTACAATTACTGGAAACAACACTTTCTGATTGCTTTCTCATCACTGTCTTCTACTGTGATCCAGGGCAGACGGAGAGCAGCAAGAATGCTAAGTGAAGCAAACCACAAGCTTTCCTACTAGACAGTTATCTGCCCGTGTCTGCTCCTGTGGGCATGTGCTCTGCACACATTAGGTAAAGCCCACTGTTCTCAGATAAAGATGGTCTTTTTTTTTTCACTTTTTTTATTAGACATTTTCTTAATTTACATTTCAAATGCTATCCTGAAAGTTTCCTATACCCTCCCCCTGCCCTGCTCCCCTACTCACCTACTCCAACTTCTTGGCCCTGGCATTCCTTTGTATTGAGGCATATAAAGTTTGCTAGACCAAGGGGCCTCTCTTCCCAATGATGGCCGACTAGGCCATCTTCTGCTACAGATCTAGAGACACGAGCTCTGGGGATACTGGTTAGTTCATATTATTGTTCCACCTATATGGTTGAGGACCCCTTCGGCTCCTTGGGTACTTTCTCTAGCTCTCCATTGGGAGCTCTGTGTTCCATCCTATATATGACTGTGAGTACCCACTTCTGTATTTGCCAGACACTAGCATAGCCTTACAGGAAACAGCTATATCAGGGTGCTTTCAGCAAAATCTTGCTGGCATATGCAGTAGTGTTTGCATTTGGTGGTTGATTATGGGATGGGCCCCTGGGTGGGGCAGTCTCTGGATGGTCCATCCTTTCTTCTTTGCTCCAAACTTTGTCTTTACAACTCCTTCCATGGATAATTTATTCCCTATTCTAGGGAGGAATGAAGTATCCACACTTTGGTCTTCCTTCTTAATTTTATTGTGTTTTGGAAGTTCTATCTTGGGTATTCTAGGTTTCTTGGCTAATATCCACTTATCAGTGTGTGCATATCAAGTGACTTCTTTTGTGATTGAGTTACCTCACTCAGGATGATATCCTCCAGATACATCCATTTTATTTTATGAAGGTCAAAAATTTCCATGACAATAGCAGTCATATTAATGCTTTATCACTAAGAAAGTTGAAAGTAATAACTGCGGGAAGGAATGACAAATGCCTCTAAAATATCACCACAATTATTTTTATTTTTATTTCATTTATAGATATATAAAAGTCAAGTGGTTCCCTCTCTTCTGTATTTGTAGAAATAAAAGCAAAATATAAACAATTTACACTGGCTTGTTCTTTCCATCTCTGTCTTTGTATCTCTTCTTTCTATGTCTTTCTGTCTATATCTCTCTATCACTTTCTGTCTCTTTCTGTCTGTGGGTGTGTCTATATATCTCCCTCTTTTTCCATGCCTTCCCTCTCACTCTCCATATTCTGTCTCCTCTTTCTCAACAATGATATTTTCTTCTTATATTTATTTTTAAGCTTGCTCATGTTTCATGCAGAGTATACACATAGCTTTTGACTGTCAACCCATTGTACATTAGTCCTTACAAAGAATCAGAATCAACATCTCCACATAGCAAACCCATAAATATAAAGCCCTTTTCCTATCTTTGCCTGCTTTTAATTTGAAAATTATTCTCCCTTTTCTCTTCTAGTTTGACAAAGAGTCTTGAATCTGTCCCCACATACAGCACGATGAAAATAAAAGGTGAGAAGGGGTGATTCTAGGAAAGCAAATTCCGAGCATAATAGGAAAGAGAACTGCTGTAGTTGATAATCAAGTTTTATCAGTATTGTAGACGTAGACGCTAATCTGGCTTCGTGTCCATACTTTCAGTGGATCAAATTAAGATGGCAGATTTTTCAGCATTTTTCCATTGAGGTGGAATCTACCATCCTGTATTAGTTAGGGTTTTACTGCTATGAACAGACACCATGACCAAGGCAACTTTTATAAGGACAGCATTTAACTGGGGCTGGCTTACAGGTTCAGCCCCAATAATCATCAAGGTGGAAACGAGGAACCATACAGATAGGCACGGTGAAGGAAGATCTGAGAGATCTACATCTTTTAAGGAGAAGACTCTCCTATGTGGTTAGGAGGAGGGTCTCATTGTCCACTCCCACAGTGACACGCTTCATCCAAGAAGGCCACATCTACTCTAAAAGGGCAAAACCTTCTAATACTGCCACTACCTAAGCCAAGCAAATTCAAAATACCACATGCCTTCTACACTAAACTAAGTGGAAATGGCTGCAACATAACCTCTATATAACAGAAACCAAATCTCTGCAGCGTCTATATCCTTTTTTTTTAGGACACTTCCAAAAGTCTTCTAATAGCTATCTCAAACCCCAACTGGCAAGATGGAAGAAAAATCAAACCCTAAAGGAAGCCAGGTGAGCGCATACAGCTAACTATACTAAGGAAGCCCAGGACTGAGCCATCCACCACAGGCGTCAGATACATCACTATATCAGTATATCTTCATAAAATTAAAGCCCCAAAGTACCTAAGTTACCCATCTATTTCAGTCTGGTTAGCTAAATATCTGAAATCAGGTAGCAGACCCCGACCTGAATTCCATACCGAGAAAATTTGTGAATATAATCAAATGTAAATTTTTATATCATACAATAAAAAAGACTTTAAATTTGGCCATGCAGATGAGGGAATCTGAAATTTTCCTTCTCTCCTATATTAAATGCTTAAAACCCAGATGGGTTGCAATACAGAAAAAGACAATTCTTGGGAAGAAGAACTCTGATAACCGTAAATTTTAAAAGAATTGATTAGAAAGCCCCATTGGTTAGTGCTAAAAGGAACTTTAAGGATACAATGTTCATATGGATGAAACAAAAACATGATAAAACATAACTATTACTTACCTGGCCATTTATCTATATCCTTGAGAGCTTGTTTGGAGGTTCTAGCAGGGGAGCACAGCTACTCGTATACCCTTGACCGAAGACCAGTCCTCCTCTATTGGGGGGGTGGGGGAAGGTCGTCCTCTTCGACCAAGCGCGCAGGTTCCGGAAGGACGCACGTGGAGCGGAGCGGTGAGGGAGGAAGGGGACACCCGCCTAGCCAGCCAGATCATCCGAATCAACCCTGGCGATCAATAGGGTGACAGATGTCGCAGCCAGATCGCTCTCACATCCTATCTATATCCTAAAAGGCAAATATGTGTATGTTATTCCAATTGTAAAAATTTTAAGATAGCTATATGTAGTAAAAATGTTATAGAAGTATATTTATACCATGATTTGGATTTAATAATACATATTCATTATCAAATATTTAGTGCAAAATATGTTTGACTTCATGCATTTTTATATAGATATGTTGAGAAAGTGTGTTGATCCAAGAAGTAATGTATATTGTATTTTATATATATATATATATATATATAATACAATATACTATAAAATAATAGATAATACAGTTTAGATTATATATTTATTTCTAAATAGGAGCAATAATGGGTTCTTACTTTAAGATACTGAAATAATGAAGTACGTGTTTCTTTACAATATACTACCAAAAATATTTGCTAAAACCTAAAACCTTTGACTGAATGTAGAAGCAAACTTATTTTTTCATTTGTCAATTTTATTGAAAAGTTTTTTTTCTTTATATACATACATACATATATATATATATATATATATATATATATATATATATATATATGAGTGGGTTTTAAATCCAAGCAGAAGTTTGTTGGTTACTCTCATAATGTGTTCCACTATTGAACCAGTGTATGGTGCAGCCTGGTCTCGGTTATAGGTTGAACACTTTGTAGTTGGATAAAGTTAATGATTAATTTTCTCTTCTGGTATGTACAAAGAGCATGCCAGCACCATGAACACTAATCAGGAATGAATAGTTTAGTTGGGCACCAGCTCCATTTACCTTGTGTCCTCAGCAATAGGGCATTACCCTTGGGTAATGGAGAGACTGATAACCTGTGATGTTTAGGGGCTTCTATAATATCTTGTTGGCCAGGGACATGACAAGCATAACCCATTCCTGGTATCAAAGCATAAGATGTCTACTTGTGGCACTGTCTGTCCATTAATATAGTGCCTTCATTTAACTTCCTTTTATATATATTCAGATTTTAGAAAGCAGCTACAATGATAGATTATCATCGGCATTTTTGAAGGCCTTTAATGTTCATTTACCCTGTGCTCCTTGTCCTCTTTCCAATTTTATCCTTACTCTAGTTCTCCCTTTGTTATTTCTTTATAATGCTATACTCTATTTTCTCTTTCTTGGAAGATCATCTCCTTCCTACTGGTCCTTTACTCTGTGCTTATGGAGGTTGAAACACTCATGTCTAAAGTTTAAAAGCTATCATCCACATATATGAGAAGGCACAATATTTACCTTGGGGGGATTCTGAATTATCTCATTAGTATAATTGTTCCCAGCTCCATCACTTTATTGTAAATTTTACAATTTTATGTTTATTTCTATCTGAATCATCTTCCATTGTACACATGCATCACATGCTCATTTTTTACTCATCTGTTGATGGACATCTAAGCCCTTTCCAGTTTCTGGCTATTACAAACAGAGCAGAAATTAACATGGATGAACAAGTATTTCCATAGGGAAATGAAGAGCTCTTCGAGTATGTGGCGAAGAGTTATAGCTGGACTCTGTGGTAGAATGATTTTCAGCTTTCTGAGGAACCTTCAACATGATTTTCAATAGTTACATTCTCACCAGCAATTAATAAGTACTCCCCTTTCCTCACACCCTCACTAGCACAGCTGTCATGCTAATGTTTTATTGGATTTGGCCATTCTGAGTTGGATACGATGAAATTGCAAAGTAGTTTTGATTTTCATTTCCCCAATGGTTAAGGATGCTGAATAATTTTTTAAACTTTATCAGCTACTCTTTTTCAGTTTTTGAGAACTCTTTGTTTAGTTCATCTGTTTTCTTAGTGTTTAGTAATCATTTTTGTTGTTCTCTATATATCCTATCTACTAACTCTCTATAATATATTTAATTGATAAAGACCTTTTCACATTCTGTCTGCTGTCACTGTGCTTATAATTATGCTTAGTTTGTTAGACAACATCATGGGCTTCATGATGACCCATTTATTAGTTGCTAGTCTTAATACCTGGTAACATAAGTATATGCACTTATCACTTAGGAGACTGATACAGGAATATCACTCTGAGTTCTGGGACAACTGACCACATAGCAAAGACATTTTAAAACAAAACAAAAGAATCAAACATTTCAATAACAAGAATGAATCTGTAAGTTTAGTTAGTAGCATAAGTCACAGCAACTATCTTATCAAACCTTAATAATAAAATATGTTCCATCCTTTGTGAGTGAAATAAATAGGCTGCAATATTTGATTTTAGATTCTTAATATACTTTTTAATTCCTTTTGGTCCCTATTTTAAACTAAAGACTCCTTGATTTCTTGAAAAGAAATTTTGTGTGCCTTTATGTTATTATGAGAACTCTAACTTTCCAATTACTGATAGGAATATTAAAGTCAAATTTAGAAGTATGGTTTATATATTATAGTAATGCAAAAATATCTGAAAGAGGTGTATAAACAATGTTAGTATGTTTCTCTAGGACTAGAGACAGGAAACAGGAATTTAGGCATCTCTTCATGTATGCCTTGATTTTTTTCTCTTTCAAAGGTAAATATACTTTTAAAAAAAATTCTATAGGTCATAGAATAACTAATGAGTATGCTTAACCCCTGTGTTGACACATTACACTGGAACAGATGAGTTTCTTATTCCCAGTTTGAAACATCTACCCTATGACTGGTTTAGGTTCAGTGATTATCTTTGAGGAAGGAAATCCTATGCACCTACACTGCCTGGTTGAATAACAGGTTCATGTACCAAAGAGCAAGCTGTATTGCCTGCTGCTGAGCCGTGCAGAGGCCTGCAAAGCCTTCTCTGTGTAAGAGTGTCTGGGAACCGGGCTGCATGTATGCATCCTAGAAATCCACTGGGAACACAAATATTGTGGCTTGAAACCTATAGCAAGTTCCTAGAGAAACAAAGATGCTAAAATACATAAAAGCTCTGTTTTCCCTAGCAAGCCCACATATCCACCTAAATGTTGTGAAATGTATCTGCCTGGTGTATCGATCCCTTCAAGGATCCTCAAAATAACTGCCAGGTTTTTATTGATCTTGCCAAATTCTATTTACCTTCCCATGACTACCAGTTTATTTATAAGCCACCAGCACCTAGCCGTCTATGAAGTGACCAATGGGAGGGCCCTACACATCAGGTACGCAGTATACTGGGGGACAGCAGCCAACTTATCATGGGTCCCTGGCTAGGTAAGCTTTACTTGAAATCAATTGCCCTGATGTTAGAATCAAAATAGGTTTGATTCAAAAATGCAACAGGTTCAACAGAGATCTAGGTACTATGGCAGAGGTATTTCCTCAGAGCTCAGACAATACCATTTTCTGCAGAGGTGGCCAGAAGATAATGGGTCTAATAGTGCTATCTAGTCTAATTATATCTAATAGATGATAATGAATCAATAATGCTACAGTTGTAGAAAAACTGCAACATAATTACAGGTCTAAAGAATCTCCTAACCACTTCCTACACATCCTTACTTTCCCGGACATTATTACATTAAGCCTCTAGGACCTGAGGAAAGGAATTATTCAATTCTGCAGGACAGAGAAGAGACGAAGTGAGACATTTATTCAGGGGAAGCAGGCAGGCAGCAATACTGACGGTGAGTGGGACTGAAATGATAACTATCCTAAAATCAAATAATTTGGAGAGTAAGGGTGACAATGGCTACCTGGAGATTCTCACCATTCATGCCTCCCTCTGCAGGATGAAGGTAACATGTAGCTGTGTGGCTGTATTCCAGTGTGCTGACCCTGCTTGGCCCTATCAGGGCCATGTCACAGAGCCATGGATCTAAGTGGAGGGAGGGGATACTTTGAACCCTTTATGACTGCTCATGCTGCCCTGGCAAAGGCCTTTGCACATTGTAGAATCTGAAGTAGGTGAGGATATAGACAATATCTAACAAGGAATACCATCCCTGCGGAGGGAGGAGCTACACATTAAGAATCCTAAAGTCACTTCTGCCTGAACTACACTTGGCCCAGCTGCTAGAGAGTCTAATTCCTGCATGATCCGTGAAGACAGCAGGCCTATTCAATTCTGCCACACTATTTTTTCTGCCTAAAGTAATTTATTACAGCCAATGAAACTGTAGAGATCCTATAATATGCTGTTCAGCAGAAACTAAGTTAACATCTGAAAAAGAAACATATAACATGAATCTTCAGGAGGAGACTGCTTATTAAAAATGTTACCCATAGGAGTAGCAGTGATGCCTGAGATAGCAGACTCAGGGCTCTTTGTGCAGGTACATAAAAAGTATGATAACTGAGGAAAAAAGAAAACCTCATGAAAACATAATGCATACAAAAGAGCAAAAGAACAAGCTAATTTTATCACGACATTCTGAAGAAATAAGTATGGAAAATATTTGATAAAGAATTTAAATGGATGTTTGTAAATATCTTGATGAAATTCAAGAGGTACAGGTAGAGAAAAACAAATAGAGAAACAATGTAGTCTATGAATGAGAAATTTAACAGAGATTTAGAAAAGGAACAATGACTATTTTAAATAAAGAGCTCAACAAGAATCCAACCCTGTCATCTGAGGGCTGTGTGCTCTGTGGGCCACCCTATGTAGGAACCTCCAACCTTACTACATGAAAGCAACATGTCTAATGAGCCCCTCTCCAAAGTAGGAATACTAAATTCTGCTGTTATCTTCATCATCACCTGAGGACCCCATATGCCTCATGCCACATCCAGACAGGGATCTCTATTCATGCTGCCTAATGATGACATGTTTCTTAAACATTCTTTCGGGTAATAAGTCCTGTCACTGTCTCAGTATATCCCTACCAAATCAAGTGGATACCATTCAGTAATGTTCATCTCCACTGGCTGATTTTCATAGTTCTAAAAGGTGTTATGCACACTATAATGGCCTGGCATGATATGCCCACTGGTGCAATGACAAAAGAACACACACACACACACACACACACACACACACACACACACACACACAGAATCCCTTCCACAACACAGAACTCATGCAAGGCAGCAAAAGGAGGTTAACAGCCGGTAGCCAGTTAGATTATATAGGCCCTATACTATTATTAAGCTATATGAGCTTATTATGAAACTGACTCCTAATGACCAGTAGATTAGTACAACCATAATCAGAGGACTTTTTGCCATAAATGATGATTAATACAGAGACCTTCAACTGGTCAATGTGCAGAGCTATGAGACTCTCAATTCTTCAAGTCAAAATGAGAAAGCAATATAACACTTCACCTGTCCATTGCTCAGGGATCATTGCATAATTGGGGACAGAAAGATTATAGGAGCCAGAGGATATGGTGTTTTTCAGGCATAGTAGGGAAGTCGTATGTATAAACTTGTAGCAGTGGTAATGACATAGACAAAACCTATGTACCATCAAGTCAGGAATACTTTCACAATGGATGCAAGGGTGATTATCATGGTCCCACCTGCAGCTCAGGAGCTATTGGCAGTTGATGGTTTCTTGAGAAGGAGACTCGGTTTTAAGAATAAGGCCCCTGAGATGCTACTCATGGTTCAGTAAGATAGTCGTGCATCCATGCACAGGATATCAACATGAAGAAGACAGAGTTGGAGGCAGAGGCAGGCGGATTTCTGAGTTTGAAGCCAGCCTGGTCTACAAAGTGAGTTCCAGGACAGCCAGGGCTATAAAGAGAAACCCTGTCTCAAAAAAACAAACAAACAACAAAAAAAAAAACAACCAAACAAAAAGTTAAACACAGAAAACTGAAGAAGAATACTTTTGTAGGAATAAGAAAGATATTGGGGATAGACTTGATCAAAACAAATTACATGATTGGATGAATAAAATATGCTATATAGAAATAATAGAATATTATTTGACCACAAAATAATGAAACCCCACATTTGTATCAAAATGTATAGATGTGATAAGAGAAGTTATTTTACCAGATGAAACAAAAACAAAATAGAATCAGAAAGGCAAGTACTTTTTAATATAATATATACATATTACATAATATATACATATCTATATACATACATATAGAGATATAAAAATTGGGAAGGATAGAAAATAGAGGATATATGTATTAATACATGTTGGCTTTGATTCAATATTATTTACATGTAGAAAGATCATATTCTACTTAATTTATATAAAAATACATTTTAATCCACAAAATAGTTACTAAATTAAAATATATGTTGATAGCTTGAAATATTTTATCCTTAACAATAATTGAAAATATTAATATAATGACAGTCTTAGATACGTTGCATTGAAACCCTAGTAAGTTTCCTGAGGGAAAGAACTTTACAGATTTCATTTAAACTTAATGTTCCTAAGAGGCAAGACTAGCTGACTTTATTTTTCTCAAATGAGAGATCTGAAAAGTTAAATTTATACAAATCCAACAATCAGGAAATAGTAAACTAAAAAATATGGGAACGGGACCTAACTCTTAATCTTTTTTCCTCTGAACTGTTTCACCTGTGGAGTTTTTAAATCTTAGACTATTAAGAACACCTTGCAATTTCATCTTAGAAAGTAAAGACACTTGTGTAGAGAACTCCCAGTAGCAGCACGTGGTTACCTTCCTACACACTTCCTGAAGTATTTGCTCTTGCTTACTAATCCTGATGAATGTCAACATCTGGTATCAATCCTGCATTTTGCTTTATCTATAACTGCACTGCTCTATGTCATACCATCAAGTCAACACGTGTTCTTCATTATACTTATTCTCCTCATATTGAAATAGTTATTAAAATAACATGACACTGTTTCTCCAGTTTCTGTATTGACTTTTACCATTTTAGTAGCAAATACATTGCCTGAACAACATTGAAAATTTGGGTGAATTTATTTTTATTGGTTTTGCATATGATATGCTATGAGATCATATGAAGTTGTCGTAACCTAGAGTTTATTAAAAATAAGTCCCATCCCATGAAACCAAAAATGCCACATCTTCCACGACTACTGATTACATTCAAGATAAATTAAAAGGACACATAAGAACTATAAGAACAGCTTTCTTCTGCTCATCATTTCAGAATCTAACAGATTTGGGGAAATAATGTTTTCCCATCATAATCCTTGCTCCTTTCATTCTATTCTACTCTTGGAAGAATGCTGCTTCTCATTCCGCTCCTGGAACATGGTTGTTTTTCTTTATATACATATAATTTTAATTAACTTAATTTATGTATGGAAGTGTCAGCCAAAGGAAGGCTTTGTTGCTTCTGGAGCTGGAGATACCCACAGCTGAGAGTTGCCTGACAAGGTGCGGAGAATTCAACAGGAGCTGTATGTTCTCTTATTTACTCTCCAGTCCTACTATTGTCTTCCACTGCATTCTGTCACCTATGTGGTTGGCGTGCTTTGTTCTCATTACAGCAAAAAACTATAGCTGATAGTGGTTTCAACATCCATACTTAGAGTAAGGCTCCGTACTAGAATTGGACTTGCTAGAAATCCTTTTTCTGTCTCTCTATATTGGCTGTCCATTATTGTTTATACAAAATGAGTATGTATATGATCATGAAAGACAAGTTGAACTCAAAGTAATATTATATGGGGGCTGAGAAGTGGTTCATGTAGATGCCACAGAAGGATAAACATCATACTTCAGATATTCAGAAGCCCAGAGTCCGCATAAATGCTGGGTAGGTACAGTGACCCTTTGCAATTTCAGATAAAGAAGGTCAAGGCAAGACCTCCAGAGCAAGCAATGCAGCAAGCTTCACTGTGTAAATGAGCTCAGGGTTGGATTCAGAGAAGCCGTTTACATGAATAAGGAAGAGCAACACGGGATGACTCCCAGCATGAACATCCACATATATCAGTGCTCCCATAAGAGCAGACATGCATACACATACATACCACATGCCAATGAACAATGTGGTGGTGAGGTGTGTGACCTCACTGTTAAATAATATATATTGGAACAGCAGAAAATATCCAGTAAAGCTCATAGAAAGATTATTGTTTCAGGATATGCTAATGTGAAGGAAAACAGGAATGAACGTATTTTAAAGGTTACAATATGATGCAACCTGAAGGAATATGAGTATAATAACATTGAATATGAATGTGTAAGTACCTCTGTGTTGGGAAATATAGTCCTTGGGGTATATTCCCAAAGCTGATATAGGTGAGTTATATGGCATACAATGTATCTATTTTTAGTTTTGGAGCAATACCTACACTAATTTCTATACTGAATTTACCACGTTGCACATCTGCAACATGGAAAAAATATTACCTTTTCACCAAATTTGTACTAGAAATTATAAAAATTTAAGTATCAGGTTTATTTGTCTTTCATTTCTTAGTAAAATCACGAAGTTAAATTTGTTTTGATAATCAGAAATTAATTCTTTTCTTAGACCTTTACTTTGGGTTTGTTCTGAAAATCAAATGATCTGGCCTGATTCCATTTTAGCTTAAATAGGGAAAAGTAAACTGAACCTCTGGTGAATATATTCTGTAAAATATATTACAAACCTCGAGAATGATAAAAGTCTTAATGAGTAGTTACAAGATATTTGAATACCGTGAGTATTTTTAGGTATCACCTAAGGTAAGTCCAACTGATGTAGGAGTCATGTAGAATGATTTTGGAGCCAAGACATACCTGAGTAAGTTATAAGCCTTATCACTAATTTCATTATCATGAGCACTGAGTTAATAGAATCACAATGATCTTTGTTCATACCTGTTCATATTTACTTTCTCTTTGTTGCTTTCTAAAATATGTTAACCACACTTTGAATAGACAGAGAAATAACAGTGAAATTAAACAGACAGAAAAATGTTCACAAAACAAAATGTCCAGTGATGAAAGAGGGTTGAAAATTATAAAGAGATAATACACATTGATCTCTTTGTTCTCTCTTGCCCTGTGTGGTGTCAAATGCTCAGTCCTGTCACTGGCTTCCCTATAATCATCCTGAACCATAGATGGCTATGGGTGAATCTTCATCAGAAACAATCCCTTCCTTGTTTTATATTTATTTCTTGAACATAAGTATATTTGAGCTTATATAGCAGCTTTGTACTAACGTATCTTGCAACTTGCCAACTGTGCATCATTGCCAACATGCACTCTAAGTTGATGCTGTTCTTTTGATTCATGCCTGCCATGAAACTTCAAGAGCTTCTATGAGAGAGGACGTCTAAATCAACTGAGCCATCAAATTGCACATATTGCCTGCTCCCAATTGAAAAAAAAAAACAAAAAACAAAAAACAAAAACAAAACATTGTTTTGTCAAACATTCTTTTTGCCTTTTGTTGTACTATTTAATTGAGTCACAGTAAACATCACAACGGACACCATAGAGAATACTTTTGACTTTCTTCAGTGTACTATTTTCTTAAGTAATGATGGAATAAAATTCAGAGCCAATAAACAAACAAACAAACAACACCCCCCAAGAAAACATATCTACATCACCACTCAGCCCGGGGAATGGAAACAAATATGCAATACACATGTCTACAACATTTGTAACTCAGATGTGGCAAAGAAATTGTGAGTTTTGGTTTTTTTTTTTTTTTTTGAGACAAGATTTTACATTTCCTATAAGGGTGGAGGGTAAAACAAGCATGTGTTGATGATTTGGTTGGTTATTATAAACTCTGTATAAAGGAATTGCAGTAGGAATCTTGGAGATTATTCTCAAATGAGGATAGAAGGGATCAAGCATACATTTGCACAAATGTGTTCAATGTCAAGGTCATTTTTAAAAATTAGCTTTCAATATTTATAGACTCTTTCTTTTTAAAAAATGCTATCGGGATTTTAAACCCCTTTCCTACATCTTTTGGACTAAATGTAGGTCACATATAACAAAAGTATGTTTCCAGAGAAAAAATTTCTAGTGCAGAAAATTTCCTCACAAAGTAATAAAAATAAAAAGCCCTTGTCTTCTATTAGATGATTATCATCTATAAAGCAGTCTCTTCACTAAACAACTTCTACATTAGAGCTCCATTGTGATATTAAAAATAAATAATCTGCTGCAAATCTCAGGAATATACCATTATTGTATTGAACATACATCCAAAAATGATACAATAAAATATTTTATGTCTAAAAACATGCAGATACTAAATACACAAAGTAATCATAATGAACAGACACATATAAGCAGAGTTCAACAGGTAACAATGATTAGTGACTATATACATCCACAAATAAAATTAGTGCTGGTTGGGAGAATCTGCCCTTTGGACTACCTCCAAACTACTTGCTAATTTAAAGTAAATATGTTCAATAAAACTACATAGTATGAAAATACACTCTAAGCTTTATGTACTCTTTCAGTACAATAAATTTTAAACTCAAGAAAAATATTTAAATAAAATATATATCAAGGTCTGCTTGAATGGGAAACAAGTAATTATCTTAACTTTTATTTCTGAGATTTTGTTCAAGTCATGTTTTCCTCTCATTAATCAATGTTATTTCTTCTCAAAAAAAATCTCAGTTGAACCATTAAACAATCTATGTTTGAACTGCTAGTGTTCTGATAACATCGGAAGATAGTTTTATGCAACATGTAGGCCTCATTTTTGTTAAGGGCTCAATAAAAAGTGAAAATGAATGGGGAAATTTAATGAAAAGCCTGGGTTTCAGCCTTGAAATGGCCTTGCCCTCAGAACAAATAAAGGTCAAATTATGAGGCATGTCCACATATCCTATGAACTACATTGAAAGTGCTGAATTTAGAAAAGCTACTTTGCATTCTAAAATTGTGACAAGAACAGAAGTTGGCACAAAAAAATCAAAATATTCATATGACAGACACTGTAATAAAAATAGAAATAAAGTGGGAGAATTTTGAACAAATTTATTATAAATTTGGGCTAACATGCTAATAGATAAGAGTAACATATCCATAAATATGCATTTTCAAATATGTCCTTTAATTTGGCACTTTATCATTCTCAAGAGTAATAAATAGAATATTTCTGATTTCTCTGTGTTTATGTGAGACCTAACACCAGTGTGAATCTTAAAACAGCTGTTTCTCCTGATGTGAGAATAACCAGGCCTCGATGCACCTCGTGAGAATTCCCGGAGCTTGTACCTGATGCTACATTGTGGAATCCTACTATGGATTGGCCCCCTGGCACTGAGAATGATTTCATCTTTATGCTACATTTCACAAATTAAGAAACTGAGGCATAAAACAATTAACCTATTTGTCGTAGGTCACAAGGAGCATCTGTAGTGAATATCCAATTATGAATTCAAAGATGGGACCAGTAGAACTCAATTCCACTCGTTCTCTCAGCCACATGAAATCCTATTTCTTGGGTCATGAAACCATGCATATAATTGCTTCTGTACCTGGGTATGTATGTTTGTATGTATGCATGCATGTATGCATGGCTTCAAAGACAGGAAAAGCTATGTAAAGCACATATATAAATCTTGGGCATTGCAATAACTTCCTTGGGCAGATCTGAGATTACTCTGACCATCTTTGGAACTAGAACAGTGACAGAAACACCTGTAATTGCATGTTTTAGATTGGATATAAAAAATCAAAATTCACAAAATACTTTTAAGAGAATTCCACTTAATTCCAGATTTGTGCTTTTCAAAAATTTAATATCCTTATAAGAGTTCTTTATTAGCACAATCGAATAATCTATAATACAACCTTGACAGACATAAATGTATTAATATCTGTATGCTGGAATAAATATCCAAAGTGTAAAAATTAGCATTTTTGCCAGACATAAAATAACTGTTCAATAAATGTATCTGCTGGGTTTAAAACAAAACATCCATCTTCAATGCAAAAAAAAAAAAAAAAAAAAAAAACAGAACTTAGATAACAATTCCCAGTCCCATTTTTTTTTGTCTACATAAAATGAAGACATATCTTTTCAAATCCATTCTTAGAAACATCCAGTATCCTTCGAATAGCTCATCTCAATGCTACAACACAGAAGGAAACACTAGTACCCACTGAAGTCCTTTTGATTTTATTTTAGCCAACTTGTCTTTAGCGTTTTCAAAGAGAAAGGAGATTGTTAATAAATCCTTCAGCAAAATTCTTTCATATGCCTTTGACAGTTCTATTTTTTTCCTCAAGCAAAAGAAGAGGCTTCTTTCTGTCCCCAGAATGCTCACACTCTAGACACACACACACACACACACACACACACACACACTATACACACAGGTAAGAGTGACTCAGCCTTCAAATGTCAATTACTCTGGTTTAATATGCATTAACATCTTGTCCCAGTTTAGCTGGTTTGTAAGGCTGTTTTCTTATTCCTTTTTATACATTTCCTACATTGGTCACTGATCACAATATTTTGATTTTCCTTTGTTTGTTTATTTATTTATTTATTTATTTATTTATTTATTGTTTTTTCTCAGTACTATCTCATTCTTGAGTAGGCTCCTTGCTTGTCCATCGCTGACTTCTGACCACTTATCTGGTAAATAAGAACAGCAGAGTAAATGCCATTTAAATGAATTACTGATTATAAAGAAAGAAATTTTCCTTAATCCTTTCCTGCTTTTTTTCAAATTTCTTTTTTTTTAAATTATGAATTCAACTTATAATTTGCAAGGATTTTTAGTGAAATCTGGAATAATTTCATTTCATTTATAATTTGAAAATGTAAGGAAAATTAAATTTTTCATTGTCTCAAGCAAACAAACAGCTAATAATGGAGTTTTCTTGTTTTTAATCATTGTCTGGCACTATGTTAAGATGATAATGCTTATTCTTAAATATAGAGTGCTCAGCCTGCAAATTCAGAAGGTCTCTTGCTGTGGTTTAAGCTTTGCTTTTGATGGAACAGTTACCAATTAATCAGGAACACATGAATTCGTGTGCTGTGTATCCTTGGCAGCCTTCCCAGATGTGATCTGATAGTGTTCTGTTAAACTGGTGGCTAAGATTATGTCTCAGCTATTGATAAAATGTTTGAAAAATATCAGGTCTTGAGACTGACCTCTGTGGGACATTTCTCAATATATGATTCTATGTTGTCATGTAACAGCTGAGCAGCCTTTTGAGATATGACCTTCCTGTAGTTATATGGTGACTTATAAACATTATTAGTAAAAAGTAGTCTATAAGTCTGTATTACAAGCCTTACTAAACCTACACATATTAGTTCTATTTGTCAGAAAACTAAGAAATTAAATTGGAGGGGGGAGATTATCTTTTATAAAATCTTATTACCTATGGTTAAACACCTGTGTTTTTAAAGTTCATGCTAGTTAATAAATATATGTTAAAATCCTTTAAAAATTTATAATTATATCTAACAGCAAACCAAGTATCAAAATTATGTGAACTAATGGTTACTTTAAAGTGCTTTTTTAGAGGATGCTCTATGTGATATGGCTTATTATTCTACTGCAAAATGCCCACCTCATGAGTTCATACCTTCATGCTTCCTTGATGGACAGGCCAGATGCCCTATTCCCAGAATTTCCTTCCTTACCTATCGATCACCTACTCTCCCTGAAAATCATCTTGTCTAGATGTATCAATTCAGTTGTTCTTAACTATTTCTATTGTTGTTTCTATTTTGAGAAACATTTCTTCATACATGGTAGATTACCTAACAGGTAGAATGCCTTAGTCACCATGTGGTTGCTAGGAAATGAACTTGGGATCTCTGGAAGATGAGTCAGTGCTTTCAACCTCTGAGCCATCTCTCCAGTCCCACCTTTCAAAACCTTAATTGTTCTCCATGTTTTATCTATTCTTACTCACACGAAATATGATAATTTGAAGCAATTCATAAAATGAAGTTTCCTTACAGAGCTTGGATTTTTATCGGATCTAATGACTACAATGGGTAGGAATTTTGACAAGAAAGATCTAAAGGCAAGCTCTTTCCAGTTAGGACATCAATCTTCACAACTTTCCCTGAATACATTCCTTCTTCTTACCCTAAACACCAAAGCCAATGAATACAAACTTAATTCAGTGAAATTCAATTTAGTCTCGCACATTAGTTAGCACACTTTATTTACAGGAATAGACTGAATAATTGGGCACAAGTCAGTAAACCAAACAGGTGAAACTCTCTGCCAATTTGATACTTGGTTCCTCCACTCGAATTTTCGTGTAGAATGTAAAGCTTATAACCTTATATAATATTTGCAAAATCTTTCTCGTTTTATAACTTAACCACTAACTTTAAAACACTTTGTCTTCCATGAGTGCAGCTTATAGCCTTATAAACTTGTTCAAGAACTTTCTAAAAAGAGATATTCATGTCAGTGTCTCAGGTTATACTTAACATTGTAGGTATTTTGAAACACATTTATTAAAATTATTTATGCTCTTTTTAGAAGTTGGAGTGATGATACTCTATTCAAAATTATAGGTGCTGATAAACTGTAATTACTTATATTAGGAATATATATTTTCATGACCCTTTCTAGTAAATGCTAAATGCCTTGAGAATCATGAAGTTAAATATCAAGAACTGAGCAAGGTAAAGAAATACTAAATCAGAGCTTGGAGAAGGAGAAGTGGGCAAAAGGACCCACCCCTAAAAAAAAAATCTATCTGTGACTGACAGATGCTGAAAGAAGGAAATCCAATGCTCTTCAGTGGAATGACATTGGGTATGTCAACCATACCCCAGAGCAGGCCTAACCCTCAGAAATAACTAGCTTACATAAAATGGTGTGTGTGTGTGTGTGTGTATGCATATATTGTGTATGTGTATATGTACATGTATGCATGTACATATCAAGTGTGTGTTTGTGTGTGTGTCATGTATGTGTGTGTTATGTATGTGTGTATGTCTGTGTAGTGTGTATATATGTATGCATTGATGTGTGTGTATGTCTGTGTGTTGTATATGTGTATGTGTGTATTGTGTTTGTGTGTATGTATAGGCATGTGCTTGTGATATGTTTGTGTGCATATGTATTGCTTATGTGTGTGTGTGTTTGTGTATGTGCATTGTATATATGTATATGTATGTTTGTGCATGTATATTTTAAAGAGGGCAAAAGAACATTAAGTTGAGCAGTAAAGGAGAGAGGGTGATATAGGACAAGTTGAAGGAGGGATAAGAATATAATCGCATATATTATACAAAAAAAATTTTTTTTAAACTCTCTCTTTAGTCTCTCCCACCTCTCTGTGATTCTTGAAGTGAAAGACATTTACCATTAAAGGCTTGCCTGTTATGTTGAACTCAATAATGAAAGCATAATTACATACAGGTTTCTTTTGAGGCTCTATATACCTTAATTTTTGACACAGGGTCTCCCATTGAAGTGGTACCTCCAAAATGAGGCTAGATTGTCTTCCCAGTGAGATCCAGGAATAGACCTGCCTCTGCCTCTCTAATGTGAGGTGTTAGGTACACACCCCTGCACCTGGCTTTTATGTGAGTGGTGGAGATCCAAACTCAGGTCCTAATGCTACAATGCAACTCCTCATCCACCATGAAAAGAGTAATGCTCTGTTCTTTGGAATCAGCAATAGTCATGACACAGTTTATCATGGTTAGAAACACAAATCCAATAAATATACATACTGAAGAACACCCTGCACACCTTTAAAAAAAAGATAAGAATTATTCAGTCAGAAGACAATGAAATCTAGCCTCCAACCTTTCCAAAGCCTAGATTTTCCATATTTTGTATGCTAATGACTAATCAAATCACAATCAGTATGCATTTTAAACCACAATGCAAACACTGAACTTCATTTAATGATGTAAATATGTGATAATAATTATGGAAATTTCCTTGGGTGAATGAAGGGCAGCAAAACACCAGTCATGTGGTCCCTATTTGTTTGGTCCTAAGTGCCTCCACATGCCAAAATCATGCTTGGGAAACTATCACCTGAGTTTCAGGGTGTATTGTTTTTGTTTTCATTTGGTTTTGGCTTTTGTTCTCATTGGTACAAAACCATATATGAGCAGGTCTTGGTGAACATGTTAAACTCCTTAATGGTGTTTGCTTATTTTGTGATACTTTCTTATAATTCTTTCTGACCTCTGCATAGCTATATGTAGCTAGGACTGCTTCGTTTCTGTATTAGATCTTCAATATTTAAGAGGGTCTCCCATTCTGATAAAGAGACTGAATCAGATGACCGTGGCCTCCTGCAAGTGTTGTTTCAGTTGCTCAGCTACACAGTCAATGAGTTTTCTATTCGAAAGTGAGTGATCTGTTTTGCACTGCTGCCTGATAACAGTAGCAGGTTTCTGAAGGAGTTAAGTCAGCTTCTCAGTGAGGCAATGTTTTATCTCTGTAAGAGCCATTTCCTGCAGCTCTTCCACCTTGAATTAGAGGTGAGCAAGATAATCTTATCAATAGTTCAAAGCAAATCCAGCCTCCGATTTCAAATTATGAGAAAGCACTATATACTGCCAAGTGATCTCTCATGCATAATTTAAATTATTCCTACAACTCTGCTAAGCAAATTTAGAGGTTTCACTTTTTCTGATGAAAACACTGAGAGACATATGGTTTTATTATTTTGATTTGCTTTAATGGAAAAGTTATAATATTTACATATTTTTGTTAGAAAATTATATTTTCTTACAAGATAATATTCATATGTCCTATAATATGCAATATAACTCTCAAACAATAGATAAATGCATAATATACACTTTATTACAAGAATTTTACTTAACTTTCTTTAACTTTTTATGCACAATTCATATATATTTTCTTTATATATTCAATATATTTTTCTGCTGAAACAAAGCAGCACCAGCTATACATAGCTATGCAGATGTCAGAAAGAATTATAGAAAATTATAACAACATAGGCAAACACCATTACATAGCTGAACATGTTCACAATAACCTGCTCCTATATGGTTTTGCATTGATGAGAATTTAAAAACTCTGAATATCTGAAATGCAATGGTAAATAGATAATATTTTCTTCATACTACCACTAAAATTATTTCCTTTCCCTTTTAATTATGCTTATATTTTTGTGTCATGGTAATTTTATAATCTTTTAATTCTTCACTACTAAAAATAATACTATATATAAGAATATTTGTTTATCTTTTTCATTTCCAGATAGTTTTATTTTTGTTTTATAAAATACTTATATATATATATATATATTACAATAGATCTTAATTAGTAATACATATTATCAGATTTTTAATATTTTTGTCATCTTGTTTAATTCATGAAAGTAGAGAGTAAATAATGTCTAAATGTATGTAGGATAATTAAAATCTATATAATATTTTCTAAACTCCCTTTGTGAAAGTGCCACAATAGACTATCTAAAGGTAATTTATAAATATGTATGTTTAACTGATAATCTCAGTTAAAAAATATGATTTTCACATTGTAAAACATGTAAGGTACATACATGGAAGAAAGGGGAATTAAAGAGAAATAAATCTTGTTAAAATTAAGTATTCCATGATCACCATGTGAGATTTATCTTCGTTGTTTAATAATAACAGAAAGTATTTGACATTTTACCTTATTATTTTTATCAAAATTGATACATATTTTTCAAGTGGTAAAATAAATTAATATGTAAATAAATTAATCCTATTTACAAAATTTAGTAGCGATAAATTTGAGACTTGAACTAAAGTCTCAGACTCAATGTTCATGAGATTATTATTCTGCAACATTTTCCAAATGAGAAGGCAATACATTCCTGTCTTTGGTCTAGTCTGTATTATCCTGCTTGATTCTAAACAATATATCTATATGGAGAGGTAGATATGATATATGGCTCCTTGTAACACAGTGTGGTCTTGTGAATTTAATAAAACATTTTCCTGTAAAGGGGATATAATTCAGCTAATTGATTTCCCCTCATGGGAAACAATGAATAGTGGTGTCAATGTTGCAACGAGTCCCGGATACCCCAACACACCCGAAAAACAAGACACAGATTTAAAATCATATCTCATGATGGTGGTAGAAGATTTTAAGAAGGGCATTAATAACTCAAAGAAATACAGGAGAACACGGCTAAACAGGTAGAAGGCCTTAAAGAGGAAGTACAAAAAATGTCTCAAGAAATTACAGGAGAATACTGCTAAAGAAGGAGAAGCCCTTAAAGAGGAAACACAAATATGCCTCAAGGAATCACAGGAAAACACGGCTAAACAGGTAGAAGAAACAAAAAAATCCCTTAAACAATTACAGAAAAACACAACCAAACAGGTGATGGAATTGAACAAAACCATCCAAGATCTAAAAATGGAAGTAGGAACAATGAAGAAAACCCAAAGGGAGACAACTCTGGAGATAGAAACCCTAGGAAAGAAATCAGAAACCATACATGTGAGCATCATCAACAGAAAACAAGAGATGGAAGAGAGAATCTCGGGTACAGAGGATTCCAGAGAAAACATGGACATAACAATCAACGAAAATGCAAAATGCAAAAAGATCCTAACTCAAAACATCCAGAAAATACAGGACACAATGAGAAAACCAAACCTACTAATAATAACAGGAGTAGATGAGAATGAAGATTTTCAACTTAAAGGGCCAGCAAATATCTTCAACAAAATCATAGAAGAAAACTCATACCTAAAGAAAAAGATGCCCATGAACATGCAAGAAGCCTACAGAACTCCAAATAGACTGGACTAGAAAAGAAATTCCTCCAAACATATAATAATCAGAACAACAAATGCACTAACTAAAGACAGAATATTAAAATTAGTAATGGAAAAAGATCAAGGAACATATAAAAGGAGGCCCATTAGAATTACTCCAGACTTCTCACCAAAGACTACGAAAGCCAGAAGATCCTGGACAGATGTTATACAGACACTAAGAGAACACAAATGCCAGCCTAGGCTACTATGCCCAGCAAAACTCTCAATTACCATAAATGAAGAAATCAAAGTATTCCATGACAAAACCAAATTCACACAATATCTTTCCACAAATCCGAATCCAGCCCTTTAAAAGATAATAAAGGGAAAAGATCAACACAAAGATGGAAACTACACTCTAGAAAAAGCAAGAAAGTAATCCTTTAACAAAACTAAAAGACAGCCACAGAACAGATTCCCAATTTTAACAACAAAAATGACAGGAAACAACAATTACTTTTCTTTGATTTCTCTTAACATCAATGGACTCAATTCCCCCAATAAAAAGACATAGACTAACAGACTGGCTACACAAACAGTACCCAACATTTTGCTGCTTACAGGAAACGCACCTCAGGGATAAAGACAGACACTACCTCAGAGTAAAAGGCTGGAAAACAATTTTCCAGGCAAATGGTCTGAAGAAACAAGCTGGAGTAGCCATTCTAATAGCGAATAAAATTGACTTCCAACCCAAAGTAATCAAAAAAGACAAGGAGGGGCACTTCATACTCAAAGGTAAATTCTACCAAGATGAACTCTCAATTCTGAATATCTATGTTCCAAATGCAAGGGCAGCCACATTCTTTAAAGAAACTGTAGTAAAGCTCAAAGCACACAGTGCACCTCACACAATAATAGTGGGGGACTTCAACACCCCACTCTCACCAATGGACAGATCCTGGAAACAGAAACTAGACAGAGACACATGGACACTAAGAGAAGTTATGAAACAAATGGATTTAACAGATATCTACAGAACCTTTTATCCTAAAACAAAAGGATATACCTTCTTCTCAGCACCTCATGGTACCTTCTCCAAAATTGACCATATAATTAGTCACAAAACAGGCCACAACAGATACAAAAATATTGAAATTATCCCATGCATCCTATCAGATCACCACAGACAAAGGCTGATCTTCAATAACAGCATAAATTATAGAAAGCCAAAATTCATGTGGAAACTGAACAACAATCTACTCAAAAAAACCTTGGACAAGGAAGAAATAAAGAAAGAAATAAAAGACTTTTTTGAGTTTAATGAAAATGAAGCCAAAAATTCCCAAACTTATGAGACACAATGAAAGGAATCCTAAGAGGAAAACTCATAGCCCTGAGTGCCTCCAAAAAGAAACTAGAGAGAGCATACACTAGCAGCCTGACAGCACACCTAGAAGCTCTAGAACTAAAGGAAGCAAATTCACCCAAGAGGAGTAGATGGCAGGAGATAATCAAAATCAGGGCTGAAATCAACCAAGTAGAAACAAAAAGAACTATTCAGAGAATCAACCAAAACAGGAGCTGGTTCTTTCAGAAAATCAACAAGATAGATAAACCCTTAGCCAGACTCACTAGAGGGCACAGGGACAGTATCCTAATATACAAAATCAGAAATGAAAATGGAGAAATAACAACAATCCTGAGGAAATCCAAAACATCATCAGATCCTACTACAAAAATGGAGAAACCTGTATGAAATGGACAAATTTCTAGACAGATACCAGGTACCAAAATTAAATCAAGATCAGATTAACAATTTTAACACTCCCATTTCCCCTAAAAAAAAAAAATAGAAGCAGTCATTAATAGTATCAAAAAAAAAACCAAAAAACAAACAAACAAACAAACAAAAAACACAGGACCAGATGGGTTTAGTGCAGAGTTCTATCAGACATTCAAAGAAGACCTAATTCCAACTCTCCTCAAACTACTCCACAAAATAGAAACAGAAGTTAATCTACCCAATTCATTCTATGAAGGCACAATTACTCTGATACCGAAACCACACAAAGATCCAGCAAAGAAAGAACTTCAGACCAATTTCCCTTATGAATATCAATGCAAAAATACTCAATTAAATCCTAGCAAACCGAATCTAAGAACACATCAAAATGACTATCCATTATGACCAAGTAGGCTTCATCCCGGGATGCAGGGATGGTAAAATATATGGAAATCCATCAACATAGCCCACTATATAAACAAACTCAAAGACATAAATTACGTGATCATCTTGTTAGGTCCTGAGAAATCATTTGATAAAATCCAACACCCCTTCATGATAAAAGTCATGGAAAGAGCAGGAATTCAAGGCCCATACTTAAACATAATAAAAACAATATACAGCAAACAGGTAGCCAATATCAAACTAAATGGAGAGAAGCTGGAAGCAATCCCACTAAAATCAGGGACCAGACAAGGCTGCCCACTTTCTCCCTACCTATTCAATACAGTACTTGAAGTCCTAGCCATAGCAATTCGACAACAAAAGGAGATCAAGAGGATTCAAATTGGAAAGAAAGAAGTCAAAATATCACTATTGGCAGATGGTATGATAGTATATATAAGTGACCCTTAAAATTCCACCAGAGAACTCCTAAACCTGATAAACAGCTTCAGCACAGTTGCTGGATATAAAATTAACTCAAACAAATCAGTGGTCTTTCTCTACACAAAGGATAAACAGGATGAGAAATAAATTAGGGAAACAACACCCTTCACAATAGTCACAAATAATATAAAATACCTTGGAGTGACTTTAACTAAGGAAGTGGAAGATGTGTATGACAAGAACTTCAAGTCTCTGAAGAAAGAAATTGAAGAAGATCTCAGAAGATGGAAAGATCTCCCATGTTCATGGATTGGCAGGATTAATATAGTCAAAATGGCTATCCTGCAGAAAACAATCTACAGATGCAATGCAATCCCCATCAAAATTACAACTCAATTCTTCAGAGATAGAAAGGGCAATTTGCAAATTTATTTGGAATAACAAAAAACCTCAGCAAAAAACTCTTCTCAACAATAAAAGAACCTCTGGTGGAATCACCATGCCTGACCTAAAGCTGTACTACAAAGCAATTGTGATAAAAACTGCATGGTACTGGTACAGCGGCAGACAGGTAGATCAATGGAATAGAATTGAAGACCTAGAAATGAACCCACACACCTATGGTCACCTGATCTTTGACAAGGGAGCTAAAACCATCCAGTGGAAAAAAGAGCATTTTCAGCACACTGATGGTTATCATGTAGAAGAATGCAAATTGATCCATTCTTATCTCCTTGTACAAAGCTCAACTCTAAGTGGATCAAAGAACTCCACATAAAATCAGAGACCTTGAAATTTATAGAGGAGAAAGTGGGGAAAAGCCTGGAAGATATGGGCACAGGGGAAAATTTTCTAAACAGAACAGCAATGGCCTGTGCTGTAAGATCAAGAATCGACAAATGGGACCCTATAAAAATGCAAAGATTCTCTAGGGCAAAATATACTGTCAATAAGACAAAAAGGCCACCAATGGATTGAGAAAGAATTTTTACCAATCGTAAATCTGATGGGGGGGGGCTGATATCCAATATATACAAAGAGCTCAAGAAGCTGGACTCCAGAAATTCAAATAACCCCATTAAAAATGGGGTACAAAACTAAACAAAGAATTCACAACCGAGGAATACTGAAGAGATGAGAAGCACCTGAAAAAATGTTCAACATCCTTAATCATCAGGGAAATGCAAATCAAAACAACTCTGAGATTCCACCTCACACCAGTCAGAATGGCTAGGATCAAAAATTCAGGTGAAACACTCCTTCATTGCTGGTGGGATTGCAAGCTGGTACAACCACTCTGGAAATAAGTCTGGAGTTTCCTCAGAAAAATAAATATAGTATTACCACTAGATCCAACAATATCTCTCCTGGAAATATATCCAGAAGATGTCCAACTGGTAATAAGGACACATCCTCCACTATGTTCATAGCAGTCCTATTTATAATAGCCAGAAGCTGGAAAGAACCCAGATGTCCCTCAACAGAGGAATGGATACAGAATATGTGGTACATTTACACAATGGAATACTACTCAGCTATTAAAGACAATGAATTTATGAATTTCTGGGACAAATCGATGATCTGGAGGATATCATCCTGAGTGAGGTAACCCAATCACCAACGAAATCATTTGATATGCACTCACTGATAAGTGGATATTAGCCAAGAAACCTAGAATACCCAAGATCCAACTTCCAAAATACAAGAAAATCAAGAAGGTAGACCAATGTGTGGATACTTCATTCCTTCCTAGAATAGGGAATAAAATATCTATGGAAGAAGTTGTAGAGACAAAGTTTGGAGCTAAAACGAAAGGATGGAGCATCCAGAGACTGCCCCACCCGGGGTTCTATCCCATAATCAACTACCTAACGTAGACACTACTGCATAAGCCAGCAAGATTGTGCTGAAAGGACCCTGATATAGCTGTCTCATGTAAGGCTATGCTAGTGCCTGGCAAATACAGAAGTGGATGCTCACAGTCATCTATAGGATGGAACACATGGCCCCCAATGGAGGAGCTAGTGAAATTACCCAATGAGTAGAAGGGATCTGCAACCCTATAGGTGGAACAATAATATTAACTAACCAGTACCCCCAGACCTCGGGTCTCTGGCTGCATATGTAGCAGTGTAAGACCCAGAGGGAATCCCCCCACTCGAGTCTCTGGACTGCATACACCCAAGGAATCGAGAGAGACCTTCTTGATGTAAAAAAACATGAGGCCGTTTATTTACAGAGCTCCAGGCCCATATGTATCTCCTGCAGGGAGACAGAGGAATTGACCTCCAGGCTTGAAAGCTAGGGGTTTATATAGAGGAAGGGTCGGGGGAAGGGTAGAAATTGGCGTGGTTACACATGATTAATCAATTTAAACATCAGCAGCTTAAGTAGTAAGTGCAGGTGTCAACACTCTGAAAGGCTTATCTAGGGTAGTAGAGCACGTGGGTAATTTTAAAGGAACCTGCCTTCATCTCCCAGGTGAGTCAGGGATTGGCCAGTCAGCTGGAGGTAAATTGGAAATTACATTGCACTTACAAACCCCAAAGCTCAGGTCAGGTAGAAAGAATGAATAGAACTCTAAAAGAGACCTTGACTAAATTAGCCTTAGAGACGGGCAGGGGTGATTGAACAGTCCTCCTTCCATATGCTTTGTACCGGGAGCCTCTGGCCTGACACCTTTTGAATTAATGTTTGGGGCGCCTCTGCCCGTTTATGTGATTGTAGGGGAAAGAACTTGTCCTGATGTTCCTTCTATTCCCTCATCCTGCCTTTTAGCCAGGTTGAAAGCTCCTGAAGTCATGAGGAAAGAGATCTGGGAGCAGTTGAAAAAAAACGACTCTGCTGGTGACTTACAGGTGCCACATCAGTTTGAAGTGGGAGTCGCGGTTTTAGTGAGAAGGCATTGAGTGGGGAACCTCGAACCTCTGTGGAAAGGACCTTATTTGGTACCGTTTACTACACCCACCGCTCTTAAAGTAGAAGGAATTCCTAAGTGGGTTCGTTGTCTGACCCAATTACCTTAGGTATTCCGAATTGAGGAAGAATTTCTTTGAGTATCTTCTTAGCCACAATATTAGCCGTCTCTCTCTTGGTGGGGAAAGCCTCAATCCACCCTGAAAAGGTGTCTATAAAGACTAAAAGGTACTTATTTCCATATCGAGCTGGTTTGACCTCAGTGAAGTCGACCTCCCAGTAAGTCCCAGGCCTATCCTTGTAAACGTCTTCCTTCTCCTTGGTATTTGCTGGATCCTGCTTTGGTGAGGGCACATGCTTTACAGTTCTTTATTAGATCTTCTACTGTTTTTATTTTTTTTTTTCACCTAGGGATATGGTAAGGGGATCTATTGACAAGTTCTATCATCTTTTTGGGTCCCAAATGGGTGAGGCGGTACATATTAGTCAAGTATTCTAGCCCCTCTTCTTTTGTGAGAATCCCCATTTCTGGGGTCTGCTGAGATGTAGTTTTGGCTACCAAATTCTTTGGCCCCTGTACTGCCTCCAACACCTAGAGTGCACCACATGTGCGGGGATCATAGATAAGCACTTAGGACTACGCCACTCTGGGCAGCCTGTACTTGACCGGTTCCCCAGTGCCGCCCGCCGGTTCTCATGACAGGAAAAAGGCCAATACTGCAAAAGTTGTAAATCAGTTTGATCAGAAGGGGATGGCCCAACAGCCCTAAGAGGAAGTGCCACGGTGGAGTCCGCAGGCCCCTCACTGGCTCCTAGTTCTCATTGAGTGACCTCCTCCTCCAGCCTCTGAGGCCAGGAAAGAGGCTAGGGGAACTGAAGGTTGAGGCATGGGTTGGGGAGCTGCTGGGTAGGGTAGGGAAAGTGGAGCAGGCCACCCAGGGCGTTCCTTTATCTCAGGGTAAATCTTAGGGACAGGTTCCAGTGAAGTACTGTGCGCCCCCCCCCCTCCCTTTTCGATTTCTCTCTGTCAGGATCTTAGAGCCAGAAGGACAGGGTGGGAGGAGGAATGGCCGGACCCATGGGGGAGGGTTGTGTGCCAAATCTTCCAACACTGTAATGTATGGCTGCTGGTCTGGATGGGATCCCCATCCTTCCTGAAAAACAACAGCTTTCACGGCCCTAATGGTAGGTAAGTCAAAAGTCCCCTTGGGCTGCCAGCCCACTTCAAAGAGAAGCCACTCTTAGGCACAGAAAATCTACCAGGGTTTCTTCTTTACTATTACTGATAAATTTTGTCCTCTTGCCCTAACGTCAGTCCAATGGTCTATCGTCAAAGACAAAGGGGTTGACATAGTCTGTCCCATATCGAAAATCAAAAGACAAGAACAAAACAAGAGACTAAAGACACTAACACGTCTAGACACACTCATCCACGTCTGGACCAGCCAAACGTGACCTCTGATGGAGATGGAGTGGGATTCTTCTTCCACTCCCTCTCTGCCCTCTCTGGTGCAAGGAGCACTGTGTCTCCCTTGTTCTGGAAGGCTCCTGACTGTCTTTCACCCTTGGAACTTCTTCCAAGGGTTGCAGCTGGTGGTCCCAGGACGTCTACTTCCACAGCCACTGGGTCCTTACGGGCCCGCAGTGGCAGCTGCTAAGAAACCACAACCCAAATTCAATGGTGCCACACTCAAACAACATTCATGACTCACACGAACGTACCTCCAAGGAGTCTTCGGGGTTCCTGGGTGTCACGTCTCCCCATATGGGCCACCAAATGTAAGACCCAGAGGGAACCCCCCAACTCGAGTCTCTGGATGGCATACACCAAAGGAATCAAGAGAGACCTTCTTGATGTAAAAAACATGAGACCATTTAGTTACGGAGCTCCGCGACGATACTATCTCCTTCAGGGAGACAGAGGAATTGACCTCGAGGCTTGAAAGCTAGGGGCTTATATAGAGGAAGGGTCGGGGGAAGGGTAGAAATGGGCGTGGTTACACATGATTAATCAATTTAAACATCAGCATCTTAAGTAGTACGTGCAGGTGTCAACATTCTGAAAGGCTTATGTAGACCATCTGGGTAAACTTAAACCAAACCATATAAGGAAGACAAAGAAGGCAAAGAGGTGTCAGCTGATGAGTTACAGCTTTTATGTAGGCATGTCCCTACTTTGCCCTACACCTGTAACTCATCAGGCTTTCCAGCACAGATTTTGAATTCAATTTTAATTTTCTTTTATTACAGCAGAAGATGGCCTAGTCAGCCATCATTGGGAAGAGAGGCCCTTGGTCTAGCAAACTATATATGCCCCAGTACAGGGGAACGCTAGGGCCAAGAAGTGGGAGTGGGTGGGTAGGGGATCAGAGTGGGGGGAGGGTATAGGGGACTTTGGGAGAGAATTTGAAATGTAAATGAAGAAAATATCTAATAAAAGAAACAAACCACATCCCCCCCCCCAAATAAACGATATATCTATATGGAGAGATAGATATGATATATGGCTTCTTATGACAGAGTGTTGTCTTGTGAATTTAATAATACATTTTCCTGTAAAGGGGATATAGTTCAGCTGATGGATTTTCCTCTCATGGGACACGCTGAATAGTGGTGTCAATGTCGCAAATTTAGAAGGAGACATCTTAGAATCCAAATATTAATTTTCTCTAAAAGGCTATCAGCAGGAATAGTATCTTTTCAGTAAATCTAAGCCTGTTGCTGGAGTTGTGGAGAATGTTAACTGAGACATTAATAAAATACTTCACTGAGCATACAACCATGGAGGATTTACCAGGATTTAAGGAAAGATGAGGAAGCATAGTACAGATAGACATCACTGCTGTTACTTATTGCCATTATCTGAGAGTGGTTGACCAGAACCCTATCGTGTTCTGATAAATTCAGATACATGAGTCCAGTAGTTGCTCTTTCTTTCTTTCTTTCTTTCTTTCTTTCTTTCTTTCTTTCTTTCTTTCTTTCTTTCTTACTTAATGTTTCAGGTAATTTTATTTGCACATCAGTAAGATGGCTCAGTAGGAAAGGTCTACAGTATGCAATACTGGCAACCTGACCTTGATCACTGAATAAAGAAGGTCACATAGACCCTTGAATGTTGTCACCCTATCTCCACATATCTTTCATGTCTTAAAAACCCATAACACATTACACACACACACACACACACACACACACACACACCAGAAATGCTTTATCAAAAATACATCTCATTGCTGTTGCATTTTTAGTCTAAATCTGTCTTTATCATAAGTGTATCCAGCGTTTGGAATACTTCAATATTAACTTTAAAATGTGTAATGAATATTGAGAATTTATTATGATTTTTTATCTTATTCAATTATTGTTTGGTGTTCTTTAAGGAATTGTATATTAACTTGGTCATAAAGTCCATAAACCCATCCATGATAGTAAACTAAACATAGATACTAAATGAACTAAACCATCTTGAGTGCAGAGACCAACTGAATAGAGTTTTTGTGAAGTATGCATTTGTTTCAAAGATGTAAACAGTTTGTTACCTGAAACTATTTATTTATTGCAGTGTCAGGAATTTTATTATACCAAGTGCATCTTTATAAGCCTAAAACACTCTATTTAAAACAAAGTCCCATGAGTAGTCATCAAATAGAAGCTGTAAGTCATAGGTGTGGTGTTTTAATAAAAAGGCAACAGATATCATTAAATTATGTCAGAGTCCCATGAATTCATTGTGACTGGACATTCTACAGCTGTTTCTTGAGACAGTTTTTGGGACATGCTAATCTGCATTGAAAGCAATAGACTCACCACAATTGTAAATGTTGCCAGATCCTTCTTTCTTCTTTTTCCATTTTTGGAGAATGTTAAACATTGATCTAGAATATACACATTTAGAATGGACTTGCCTGAGCCATCTGAGATGGTTTTGTATATATCACAAACTCACAATCTACAGGGATCATTTTCATTTTGAAAACCAGATTTTTTTTTTAACGCACAAAATGTTCTAGGTTCTGTAAGACTTCAGAACATGTGAAAGATACCAGGAATTTGCAACATATGCAACACCCTGGAAATCTGTCATTGAAAATGGTTTCAGGAAGTAAATATGGGTGAAGGTAGGAAATGGCAAGACAATAATCTCCATTGTTTTACTTTTTCCTTTTGCGTTCTTCTTCTGGAACAATATGTCAGACATATTATAGGATTTCAGCTTTTAATGTAAAGACAGGCAATCATGGGCAATGCAAAGAAGGGATCACTTGCAGCAATTGGCCTGATTTCTGTAGCTGGCCATCTCCACACCCATGAGCACGTCCCTAGTCTGGGACAACTGCCAGGTACTCATGGATGAATGAACAAGTGTGCACGTGGAAAGCACCTGACACACATTCTTGCCTCACGGAAATACTCAGTACATGAATGCACAGAATTGGTTTTGCATTATATTGCATTATGAACATTGATAGTGTATTACTGAAGTATATGTTGAAAATAATTTAATGAGAAATCTGTTAGTGGTTTTAAAAAATCCTTGATGGATTGGTTTAGAAGCTTATTTAAAAAAAAGAGTTGGGAACTATAAAATTAGTTGTATATAATTATGATATATATTATTCATCACAAAAATTAAATACACAATTGTTATCAAATTAATTGATTATAGGAGACAGTTTCCTTGAATGGATATAATAACTCTACTACTTTGGTCCTTGAAAGGAACTGCCAGTGTTTTAAACATATAATGTAAACTGAAGTAGTTGGCATTAAAATTAAAAGACACCCATCAGATTTCTTTATAGATGAATTTGGTGTCATGAGCTTTCTGAGAATATGCAATTGCTGTCTGCATTTTTTGTATTAATAAAGGGCATCTACCCAAAGAAAGCAACTAGACAGTTACTTTGATGATGGCTTTGCGATAAAATCATGGGACCTCTCCTGTGACTCCTTTTTCAACCATTGACATCTTCTGGTGCTTCAGAATTCAATATCTTAGAAAATTTCCTTTAATCTTAAACATCTACTGAATTGATATTAGAGATTCTGAGACTGGAGATGCTTATTAAACCAAAGATCTTTGCTCCTATTTTGAGGTCCTGGGTAATATGGGTAATGAGAGGTAGAGAAGCCTCTGTATCTGCTAGAAATTCAGGAAGGCTTCACAAAGACAATTCTTTAGAGTGCTGTGCCATAATGTAGGCCTCATCACCCAGAAGCCTCTCTGCCCACACAGCCATGTAGCTATGATCACATATACGTGCTTAGACCACAGGTATCTGAGGTAAAGCAAAATACATGAAAGTGATAACCATGAAATCATTTCAAGAGTTTTGGTATGAGACCCACTTGAAATGAGATAGATCATTATGTGTTTTGTTACCAATGTGTGCCAGCAACACACATCTGACTTGTGCTGTGCTCCTCTGCACAGAGACGGCTCATTGATGCTTTATATAATTCCTTGTGCCTTTTCTTGGGCTCCATGATCCTGTTTCTTTCTTTTATTCTATTCTGCTCTGTTCGGTTTTTGTTCTCCTATTTTCTTTTATGATTTTCCTTTATACCATGCTTGTTTTCTAAGGAGAGACAGAGGATGGATCTGAAGGTACAGAGAGATGGTGAGAAACTGAGGGGGGGGGGAACTTTAATCAGGATATATTATATGAGAGAAAAAATTCTGTTTTCAATAAAGAGAAGAATGAAAACAACAAAACTATTGTAAATACTATTTACCTCTTTAATGTTCCAAAATGATAAAATGATTACAGATACATTATAACTCACTTTTTCTTCAAAAATATTTCATTCAACTTCCTTATACTACAAGTAAAGGAAAGATTAACAATGCCATCACGTCAACCTTAACATAGGGACTCAACAACAACAACAACAAAAAATAAGAATGTCTATTTTCAATATAGCATGTCACTAAAATATTTGTCTGTCTACCATCTATTTATTCTATTATATAGAGAGTGATAATTACAGAAATGATGTTGTATTTTAAAAGAAAATCCAAATGTTTGATTTTCCAAATGAAGGATTCAGTAGCCAGACATGGTGGTGGTGAAAGCCTGCTAGCTCAGAAAGGAAGCAAAGGTACAGGCTGTGCTTCCTATTCCACTGACTTCCCGGAAGGAAACAGCTCTTTCTCCTTCCTCAAGCTGTCTTAAATACTCTTCAACCAATGTCACTCCTTTCTTTTCCCAGGGTTTTCGTATGTTTACTCGCTCTCAACTGGCTGCTTGCTCTGCCTCTTGACCTATCCTTGACTTTATTTAGCTCTTGTTTACAGACAGCTCTTGGGTTAAAGGTGTGTGTTGGGGCTGTGCTACAAGACAACAAGAAACAGGTTTTTCCAATTCACAATCTCTGGGTTCACAATGTGATCAAATATCAAAATGAAACCATAATTAGGATTTAAAAAAAAAAAAAAAAAACCTTAACGTTTTAATCACACTGCTGTATAAAAAGGCTGAAGATTGAGAAGGCAAGTGCATCTGTTTTAGCCAGTACTTGTAGATAGAAAAAGTAGCTCACTAGGAAAGAAAAGATAAGTGTCTCTCCTATTTTAGCTAGGAAGTAGAGTTAATTTGCTTTTCTGCTACCATTAGTTATATTTGGACCCATAAGCTATTGGTTAATTCCTATCCACATCTCTTTACTCACTCCACCCATGCAGATATTACTATCCACTGGAGATATTCTCATATGTAAGCCAGAAGAAGATGTGTAATCAGCTAACCAGGTATCATCTGATACAGAAAACTTGACATATAATATTAGCCATCAACCTGGCTAAGAACATAACCTTATATGGGCCATAACACGGTTAGAGTAAGGATCATAAAATGGGTGATTATCCAAGATGATTCTAATAATTCTAAATGTAATCAGAAGATTCCTCTTAGGGGAGATACAGAGAGGGGAATTATATATATATATATATAGAAAAAGAGTACTGTAAATATTAAAGATATTCTTATAGCTATTGAAAACATTCTATCTCGTATTACTATATCCATAAAAGTCAAGCAAGTTTTGCCTGACTAACAGATTTTTCCCTTGTATCACCCTATATGTTTGTCTGTATATTAAAAATAAAGAAAAAAATTCCTACTGATATCTGTGAATTCAGTTCTACACTAACATCAGGAAACATACTATTTTTCAATATTAAATTAACACATCCATTTTGACTTTGGTATTCACTCCAAGAAGTCCAGAGCCAGCCATTAACCCTTACCCTTAGAGGGCTTGCTAACCTCACAAGAGCAAGTTATGCCTTGTTATTGCTCTCCTTATTACTTACTGCTAATGGTTTTTATTTCTCTCCTCTAATCTTCCCTTCTCTACCTTCCTCCTTTCTCCAATCTGCCTTCGTATTTTAGTCAATTTCTTTTTCTCCGAAAAAAAAAAAAGCTATGTTTGCAATTTTTTTACTCATTCTATTTTGTGTGATGATATTATTATTTTTCATCAAATCCTGCCCATTCCTCAACTCTAGATTGGTTATTTATTTATTTTAATGTGTAGCAATTTGCTTTACTGTAAAAAGTCTAACTATAGGCAGAAAATTTGCTGTTCCCAGAGAAGAGTTGTCCATCCTGGACCTGCTACGGTATTCTTTCCCCTTTCCATTTTCTTAAGAAAAACATAGTAAAGGCAACAGCATTCAACATTACCTGCTGTATATTTTCAATGTTTGTTTTGCATAATAAGAGGATAAATATATTGACCTACAATAGAAATAAAGCATGTGTGATTCCTGACCACTACAATTCAATAAGTATCTTGCTAAATTGAATGGCAGAAAGCTTTAGTTTCATGATGCATATAAGTAGTTATGTTTGCACTGGTCTTTCAAATATAGAATATTTAAAATATTATAAATGCACAAACTTCAATTAAAATATTTTCTAATAAAATGCTAGGATTATTTGAATCTTCAGAAAAATAGTAATCTCCTTTCTGGTGAAGGGTTCCAGACTCACTCCAGTATCTGTTGAGAGATCTGTTGAGAGATTAAGGTAGCTGTGAGACTTTTGTTGCATCAGGTATTAAGACAGTTTCATGTGCCAATTCATAAAAATGAACAGTTCTGTTCATCACATCATATATACCTAGAACGTTTAGGTGCTGTTCAGTAGCATTTACCCCAAATAGAGCTTTGCAAAGGGAGACTTACTCCTTTCAAACTCTGATGTCATTTTTTCAACTAAGTTTGTATTAATATCAAAAACCCTTTGTTGTCATTTCTTACTCGTCATCTCAAGAAACCACTTTCAGTGCTCATCCATAAGAAGTGACTCTTTACCAGTTAAGGTTTCACTTTGACATTGCAGCTTTTCAGTCCCATCTACAACGTTCATATCTCTTTTTGGTAAATTACCACCTTTGAAATGTCTTCATCCACCAACAGATGATTGAATTAGTTAAAAAGTTACATAAGAAAAATGCATCAAATTCTCCTGAGCTCCTCATATTGGTGATAGGATGAGCCACAACTGTCTTTTGTGCCATTAGAAAGGACAGATCCTTTTTTAAAAAAAAAAAAAATGTTAATTCATTTTGAACACATCCATTAGAGAATCAGAGGCACTGGCAGCTAAAATCTTATAAAAAGTATTTCATAAATAGCATGAGTTGGAAGGTAAAACCGCTCCTTGATCCATGGTCTATACAATAAACGTTGTGTTAGTAGCCCCCAAGCACACTTGTACATGACTGTTGCAGTTACCAGCTTCATTGAGAATGTGTACTAATATGTAGAGGACTTTTTTTTTTTTTTTCCGGCACAGTAAATTCAAGAGTAGGCTTAAAATATTCAGCAACCCATGTTGTAAACAGATGGTCTGCCACCCAGGCTTTGTCATTCCATTTATAGAACAAGGCAGAACAGATTCAGTATAATTCTTCAAGACCCTGGGGTTTTCAGAAGGGAACATGAACACTGGCTTCACCTAAATGTCACCAACTGTATTAGACCCTAACAGGAGGGGGCTCATTCTCTAAATGTACTGCTTTCTCTTCTCATCTATCCAAGTTCTAGATACCATCTTCTTCCCACATAAGCATGGTTCCTTTGCTTTGAAGGTCTTGTTTTTATTAGAGCCACTGTCATCAGTGAACTTAGCTAGGACTCCTGGAGCATGACTTAAAACCTCCACAAACTTGCTGCTTCATGTTGTATTATGGAGACAGCACCTTTCCCTACGCTTCAGGAGATAATCCTCTCCTACTTTTGAGCATTTCCTCTTTATCCTCCTTCTCTTTAGCTTTCAGTGAACTAAAGAACTTCAGAGTTGTGTCACAGGTTGGACTTGGCTCTTTGAGAGTCTATAACTACTGGTTTAATTTTCTATTTAGATTGTAAAACCCTCTTCTTTTTCGTTTTTATAATTGGATATTTTATGTATTTACATTTCAAATGTTATCCCTTTTCTCAGTTTCCCCTCCAGAACCACCCCTTCCCATCGCCCTCCCCATGCTTCTATGAGGATGCTCCCCCTCCTACCCACCAACTCACATCTCACTGCCCTGGCATTCTTCTATACTGGGGAATCATCAAGCCTTCACAGGACCAAGGGCCTTCCTTCCCATTGATGCCAGACAATGCCATTTTCTGCTACATATGTGGCTGAAGCCTTTGGGTCCTTCCATGGATACGTAAATTCTTTGGTTGGTGGTTTAGTCCCTGATAGCTCTGGGGGTGGGGGTGGGCAGGAGGTCTGGTTGGTTGATATTGTTGTTCTTAAGTGTACCCTCCCTTCCTAAAAAAAATTGTGTGTTAAATACAGCAGCATTATTAATTTGTCTCAACTTAATATTTTGTCTTTGTGTTCATAATTTGTCTAAATTTGAAGAGACTTATTTTTCTGCTTATTTTAACTGTGGGTGTACTTTTCTCACTAAGTCTGATTGCTTTTTTGTTTGGCTTTAAGGCAAAAGATGAGAGATTTCTTATGTACTTTGAATGCTTAAATTATACTGCAATAATTAAGAATTGTCCTAATTTGCATCTAAGGAATAACAAGATGTGTGTGTGTGTGTGTGTGTGTGTGTGTGTGTGTGTGAGAGAGAGAGAGAGAGAGAGAGAGAGAGAGAGAGAGAGAGAGAGGAGAAAGGAAGGGAGGGGAGAGAAGGAGAGGGGAGGGGAGGGGAGGGCAAGGGAGAGGAGGGGATGGGAAGGGAAGGGAGAGATGGTGGAGGAAGGTACAGAAAGAAGAGAGGAGGAGAGAAGGGGAAAGGAGAGGAGCAGAGGTGAGGGAAAAAGGAGAGGGGAACAGTTTTATCAGACAGTAGTTTGTTCCCAGGCAACTTTTCTCTATCAAGTTCACGAGTTATATGGGAAAAGATCATGATGCCATCAATAGACATTGTGGTAATACCCAAGGTCATTGATTATAAATCATAACCAATATAATGACGCTTAAGAACTTTAAATAGTATAAACTATCCATGTAGCAGGAGGCCACATCTCAGGGGGTGAGGATGGACCCCTAGTGCTAAAGACACTGCATTCTTAGGCCAGAGGACTGAGATTATGCAAGCTGGATCTGACCTGAAAGTCTCCTTCCTGTGAATGAGCTTCCATAGCTCCAGAAAATACTATGTAAGCTGTCAAAGGATGGAAGTAATTACACTCTCACTCAACTGCAATACTGATGAACCATAGCAATTACCAGGATGGCTTTACATGCATGAAGATGCAATAAGTGCCATTCACATGTCAGTGGTAATCAAAAACTGTATACTTGGATTTAAGGCCCACTCAACAGAAGGGAAATCATGCCCAGTACTGGAAACCTAGCCAGGTTCCTGGGACTAGTGAGGTCATAGATGTTAGAAAATAATCTACTGTTGCCACTTTGCCAGACCAATGTAATTCATCACTATAGTCTAAATCTTATCTTCATACCCACAGATTAGATACCACCTTTTATCAATGAAGCTTCTCTTGGTCGCAAATACAGACCATCATAAAACACCCACAACTTGACACAATGCAGAGATCAACAGATCATGGGCTCCTACATCTGTGTCTCAGAGGACAGCGCAGAAGAAGGGGGTGAAAGAATGTAAAAGCCAGAATACCAGTATGTCTGCTGTGATATCAGTCTCTCCTTCCTAGAAACTTGTCTAAAAGGGACCACTGACTGTATCAATGGATCTGTTAAAGGAGAAGGGGAAATTTTTCTCAGTGTCATACAACTAGGAAAAGAAATATAAGCAGCGGTAAGTAACTCCTGACTGCTGGGAGAAGAAATAGCTTTATCCAGTCCTTAGTCTCCTCATTGGTTGTCCAGTACAGAGTGGTCAGCCATACAATTATATATATATATATATATATATATATATATATATATATATATATATATATATATATATATATATCCTGTATATTACAATATACAGGAGGAGTTGTAATTTTGTCTCAGACTCAATGTACTCAAAGTTCATGCCATTGTTAAATGTATTATTATCTGTAAATTAACACAAATAAAACCAAATACACTTTAGAGTATTTAGTTTTCGAGTCTGCCTTCTGGCTTCCTCCTCTGTCTGTATATGATTGATACTGTTGAAATGGCAACTCCCACTGAAGCTGGAGCCCAACAATACCCCGCAATGTTCTTGTCTTTGTTCCCCACACGGTACTGAAGTAATAGGTACACAAGGCCATTTCCAGCTTTTTTACATTTGTGGTGAGGATTGAACTCAGGTCCTCATGGCCGAACAGCAAGCAATCTTACTCACTTAACCAACTCTCTAGACCCCTTAACATTTTCAAAAGTAGACTATAGAAAAATTAATTATGATATAATAATATTATATATAAAACATTTAACACATGTTTATATACACGATGAAACATTCTTCTAGGTGTTGAATGATAAAAATGAAAGTATATGGAAATTCCAGTGATTTAATGGTGTACTTTTCCTGAGGAAGGGGAGAAAGAAAACAATGAATCCATAAGTTTTAAGCTTAGCTTTACATTTTTACTCTCAAAATTTTCCCTGTAGATTGAATGCTTATTTTCTGTAATATCGCTTGGTTGAGATCTGCCTCTAGAATGATATTATTTCAAAATGGGGCTAAGGGGAGGTAATTAAACCATGAGATTATGAATGGGGTTGTTGCATTCATAACTTTGGTCCCAGAGAGCTCCCTTGCCTCTTCTCCTGTGTAGGACAGAATCAGAAATCAAGACCTCCAAGGAATGCACAATTCCCCAGCACTGTACTTGAGATCATTCCAGCCCCCAGGACCCTAAAACTGTTGCTTAGAACCAATCACTGTACTGCATTTTGTTACAGTGATACAAATGGCCTAAAACAAGCACAGAAAAGTACAAAATACCTAATTAAATTGTATTTGTTACAGTTCTAAATAACTTAATGATATATATATATATTCTAAACAGGCCATTAAGCAATGAATTCATTGTACGAATGTCATAGAGTCAACCTATACAAGCCTCCAATATACAGACTACTATTCACATTGGCTATTATTGACCTTTGAGCTGATGAATTGATATTTATACATTTGAACACTAGAATAGAAGGGTACTACATTACCAACAGAATGCTGAGGCAGAATAGAACACTTATCGCTAAGATCTGGCTAGACTGCCTTCTGAAAGATAATGGGATGCAAGCAAAATCCTAGGATGATACAGTTTTCTAAAACACACTTCATAACACTATAGATTTATATTATACTGAATTAATTTCTGAATTACTTTTCCATTAATAATTTAGTCTTAGTTTATGTTAACAACTTAAAATTAAGAATTTTAAGGCTGGAGAGATGATGGCTCAGTGGTTAAGAGCATGGACTGCTCTTGCAGAGGTTCTGAGTTCAATTCCCAGCAACCGCATGGTGGCTCACAACTATCTGTAATAAGATCTGATGCCCTCTTCTGATGTTTTTGAAGATAGTAACATTGTACTCATATACATAAAATGAATATTTAGGTCTTTAAAAAAATTAAGAACTTTAAAGATGGATAAAGGATTTTGAGTATTTTGTAATCATTATTAATGGACATTATGTAACTACACAGTATTATTTTCATATATATATATATATATATATATATATAATTATGAACTATGTATATAAATATATATAAGCTTTTTGTCTAAAATCTAAGACATAAGCCTTCACACTCATAGCATAGGCCATGGAAGTTTAGAATAACCAATATCATTCTTTTCATTTTTAGGTCTTGTCCTACTGAAAGATCTTTATAGTTAGTATCAGCCAGACAACTTTCATCTTCCCGGAAAACAGCATTTTCTTCAAAAATACCCTTGAGGGACCAATGTGCGTGAACTTTCTGGTACTTCTTAATAAGGAGAATGACAATACTCTGACATGACAGGAAAATATAGTATATTATGAAAAATAACAGAGAAATTAGTAACATAGCTAATTACTATCATTGCCAATTATTTTACATAGTACATAATTATTTTTTTCTGTACTTCCTTACATAATTGGCAGGTATCTTGCACTAGCATCAGCCTTATGAATATATTATGAGTGCACATGAGTAATCTATTATACTAAGACCCTGTGATAGCTATTACATCGTCTAGTGGTGGGAACTGCAATCTTAAGGGACCACTATTGTTTATTAACCTGTTATTTTCTAAAACATAATATATGATATGACTATACAAATCTCTTAGCATGTCTTTCATTTAAATAATTTTAAATAGTTACAAAATCTCTATACTCAGTATTTTTCTTACAGCTCAAAAGTCTCAAGTCAATTTCCCTGAAAATTACAGATTTGCAATGAAAAAACAAAGACCAACCTATGTAATAAGTTTTCGGTCTCATAATAGTTGTCTTTTGAACAAAGATATTTATTTCTATGTATAGAATGTATTTGCAGCTAAAGCTATAAGATATAGCTGTATATCCCTGTATATCATATATAATATATTAGTTATAATATATTATATAATATATAAGTGTGTTAGACAATTTTGTTGTGATTTGATTGATTAACTTTTATGATCTACTTTTCTGTGGATCATTCTATATAAGTTTATATGGGAATATTTGCTATATATGCAATAGTGTATACAAAGTCTGTATATATGTCTATATATGCACAGGTATGTGTATCATGCATCACCAAAAATTTGGAACTCCAATTTAAAGTACTATAAACCAACTTCTATCTAAATTGGAATAAATAGAATTGAAGCAAGATAATTAAAAGGCTATTATATCAATATATAGATCTATAAAGGATGAAAAGGATGAGAATTTAAAATTTTATCCTGTATGGAATTACTCACTACAATAATGTTTTAACAATGTAGAAAACTATAATCCAGTATTATTTTTTCTTTTTTAATTAGATATTTTCTTTATTTACATTTCAAATGTTATCCCCAAAGTCCCCTATACCCTCCCCCCGCCCTGCTCCCCAACTCAATCTAAAACCACAATTTTCTCAAATTTTTCTGTTAGAAGAAATTCACTTGCTCAGCTAAAATGGAAAAATTCCAATTATGTGAACCAGACCAGTATGTTTAGATGCCATTAGAGGTATCAAACTGCAGTGACCAGAGAAACAACAAAACAGCTACCAATGAAAGGGTTGCCATCACTGGTGCGTTGGGTCTGTGCTGTGTATTTCTGGCATCTTTGTCTCCCATCCAAAGAACTGAAAAGAAGGCTGATAAAGCTTTGAAAAAGAAGCAAAAGAACTTTATTTGGGTTAAAGCAGTAGTTCAAGTGACACAGAGAGCCACTGGCAAGTCTACTGCATCCTCGTGAGTAAGGATATAAAAAAAGACAAATTAATTTTCAGGCTCCCTGTATGGGGTTCACAAGAAGGAGGAGTGAGTAAGAGGTGTCGGGTGGGTAGGTCTCTATCATGATTGATAAATTGGGCCAGACGTTCATTTGTCCTCCTCTGCACATTCCGTCCCACAATGCATCTGATTTTAATCATAGGTGTAAAGTGCTATGTCACCAGAAAAGATCATGATTGGGCAGTTTCACGTTACTATGCACGCTCCCCAAAAAAGAATCAGACTGAAGTGGCTCCTTTATTATTCATACCAAGATGACACAGGGATTAAAAACTATTCAAATTTGATGTTTACCAGTAGTAAGGAAACTTACATTATTTTCAGAGAGGTTGCTAGGTGTATTGCTTGGCAAGATATGTCAGTATACGTGGTATGTTCAAGTGAAGGAACTAAGCTGCCAAGAACCTGTTATGGAGGGTGTGTATGTGTATAGCTAAAACCATATGAGGGTCCCCACATAAACTATCTCCTATGCTTGCTTATATTATTTTGGTGGACCCTGTGCTTTTTGAAAGCACACAACTCTCTCATTGTAAACAGGGCTTTGTCTATTTTATTTTCATATACATATATATATAATATTATTTCTCCCTTGCCTAACTGTATGGCTAAGATTGCCATCATTATTGTGAATAAAAGTGGTGAAAGTAGACCTGGTTTTATTACTCATATTGGAAATACTTCAATATTTTTCCCATTCAATATTCTACTGCCTATAGATAAATTACATATAGCCTTTATTGTAGTCTTTTGTTTAATGACATACCAAGACATAAAGCTATAGTCAAGAATAATTTTCAAAATGGTTTGTCTTTGGTAATTTCTAAAAGATTTCTAAGTTATGAATTTGGTATGTGAACAAGAATTACAGAGATCAACACCTTATGAAAAATATATCCAAGAACCAGAAAAGAAAGAATGAATTCAACAAAGGATGTCTGAAATCTGACCCTGTTAAAACAGTCACAAAAGTTGCTGAGTTTAAGTCATCCCATGCTACCTCTCTATTTACAAACTTCATAGCTAGAAGCAACCTTGTGAGATTCTGATATTTTCCTATAGAAAAGTTGATTCATCAAGAAATATAATTCTATTCTCAAACTAGACACATTTAACTTTGCTAGTGAAATAAGGGTATGACTTTTAAATATCTTTGGATCTGGAAGCAACAACGTGGCCCAAAGATAATTGAATTTCCTCATTTAGACAATTGGTTTAAGACCCTATGTGTTGAAATGCAGCTGGGCATATTCAGGCTTAAGCCAGCTCCATGGACAGGACAGTAAAATTGCTCATCAGACTGTGAATCGTTATCTTAAGCTTGTTGGAAAGACAATATCTCTTTAGTGAATATCTGTAGTGACAGGAACTTAGTCACATACTTAAGACAAAGAAGACATTGCCTTCGCATAACAAAGCTCAACAAATGACATCAGAATTCTTTTTTTTTTCTTTTTGTCTATTTATTTTAACCACCTGATATCAGTCCCTCCTCCATTCTCTCTGCTCAGTCCCATCCTCCCACTCCCTCCTCTGTCACTCCTCCTATTTGTTTCAAAGAACAGGAATCTCCTTATTGGAACTAACCCATCCTCATTAAGTACAGGAGCACACAGTGTATATCCTCTCCCACTGAGGCCAGATAAGGTGGTCTGACAGGAGAAAGGGATCCAAAGTTAAGCAACAGAGTCAGAGTCAGTGCCCACTCCAAGTGTTAGGGGATTTACTTGAAGAACAAGTTGCAGACATGTGACAAATGCACAGGGTGCCTAGGTCCAACCCACACACATTGTTTGGTTGGTGGTAGAGTCTATGTGAGCCTCTATGGGCCCAGCTTTGTAGGTCTTCTTGTGGTTGCCTTGACCACTCCGGCTCCCTCTTTCTTCCTCAAGTCTCCCTGAGCTACCTTTTATTTAGCAGAGTCTCTGCATGTGTTTCCATCAGCTCCTGGATGAAGCCCCTGAGAAGACAGTTATGCTAGGATAACTGTACAAGCATAGCAGAGTATCATTAACAGTGTCAGGGGTTAGCTCTCTTGCATGGTTTGCATCTTGATTTGAACAAGTCACTGGTTGGATATTCCTTCAATCTCTGCTCTCTCTTTATCCCTGTACTTTTTGGAGGCAGGGCAAATTGGAAGTCGAAGCTGTTGTGGGTGGATTATTGTCCCCCTCCCTCCACTGGAAGTCCTGCCTGGCAATAGGAGTGGACACTTCAGGGTCCATATCCCCCACTTCTAGCAGTCTCAGTTACAATCACCCCCATAGACTCCTTGCCTACCCATCCCTTTTCTGGCACCTCCTAGCAATTCTCCTGTGCCACTCATTGATAGTTTTTCTTGTATTTCCCGTACTCTCCCTGTACCCAATTCCCTCTATAGCTCACTTTCCCTTCCTATCCCATCTCCTACCCAGTTCTCTCTGTCCATCTGCTTCCAATATCTATTTTATTTCTCCTCCTGAGAAAGATTCAAGCATTGTCCTCTGGGCCTTCCTTGATTTCTTGATTTTTTTTTTTTTTTTTTTTTTTTTTTTTTTTTTTTTTTTTTTTTTTTTTTTTTTTTTTTTTTTTTTTTTTTTTTTTTTTTTTTTTTTTTTTTTTTTTTTTTTTTTTTTTTTTTTTTTTTTTTTTTTTTTTTTTTTTTTTGGCTTGAGTCTATGGCTGTAACATGATTATCCTGTACTTTATGGCTAATATATACTTATAAATAAGACATACCATACATGTCATTTTGGATCTAGGCTACTTCACTCAGGATGAGATTTTCTAGTTTCATCCATTTGCCTGAAAATATTTTGATGTCCTTGTCTTTAATGACTGAGTATTATTCTATTATGCAAATGTACCAAGTTTTCTTTATCCATCCTTCAGTTAAAGGACATCTAGGTTCTTTTCAGTTTTTGCTATTACAAATAAAGCTGCCATGAACAGAGTTGAGCAAGTGTCCTTGTGGTATGGTGTAGTATCTTTTGAGTATATGCCTAGGAGTGATATAGTTGGGTCAGCTTTCTGAGAAACTGCCCCATGGGATTCCAAAGTGGTTATGCCAGTTTGCACTCCCACCAGCGATGAAGGGGTGCTTGCTCCCCTTCTTCCTCATCCTTTTCAGCATGTGCTGTCACTTGAGATTTTAACCTTGCCATTCTGATGGGTGTAAACTGGAATCTCAGAGTCATTTTGATTTACATTTCCCTTATGGCTAAGGACGTTGAACATTTCTTCAAGTACTTCTCAGCCATTAGAGATATTTCTGTTGAGAATTCTCTGTATAGCTCTGTATCTCATTTTTAAAACTGGGCTATTTGGTTTGTTGGTGTCTAATTTCTTGAGTTCCTTAAATATATATTGGAGATTAGCTCTCTGCCATTACTCTAGTGCCAGCTATACCACTGCTGGGCATATGACATGTTGGTGGAGATATTTTTCCCACTCTATGGGCTGCCATTTTGTCCTATTGGCAGTGGCATTTGCCTTATAGAAACTTTTCGGTTTCATGAGGTCCCAATTATTAATTGTTGATCTTAGTGCCTTAGCTTTGGGTGTTCTGTTCATTCTTACAAAAAAAATGTGAAGACATAACACAATGGATTCCATTAATTCTAAGAAAAAAATGCAGTGAGTGTTTGGAAGATATATGGGTTTATAAGAGCACGTCTACTACATGGAAGCTTCTAGTAGCAATGATATTTTTTGGAAATTCAGACTGTGTATATTGTTTATCCATGGTGTATAACTGGACAACCATGACAAGCATTCTGTGAATCTTGGTAAGGTTGTGCTTTCTGTTTCCTATTTGCATTTTTACTTAGTCTTGTATTGCTTGCTATGTCAGCTTAGAACTACAGATCCCCATCTGGCTTGCATACAAAATTGTTTTTGTGAATAATGTCAAGTTTAATATTACTCAGCATATCAAAAATACTTATCTATGTCTTAAAAAGCATATACATTTTATATTTTTCATTGCTTTGAAGATTTATTTTACTTTTTCCCTATGTGTAATAAATACATAAATAAGCCATATGTGTGTGTGTGTGTGTGTATATATATATATATATATATATATATATATATATATATATATATAATTTCCTTATTTTTGATAAGGATTTCCTGAGGTCAAAAAAAGTTAAAGTGAAAAGCTATATTCCTCTCTTCTTTTTGATCCACTGAAAGCTCCCAAAATAATATTAATAATGATTTGCACAAAAAAGGACAGAAAACAGATATCTCAAGCAAATAAATACATTTTAAGTGGCCTATCATTGATGTTAAATGTGAAAACATTGCTGGTCTATTACTGAGGCATGAGAAATGTGAAGCCATTGCTAGAAAATAGAAACATAAATCAGGCATAAATATAAGGTATAAGGAATTTAGTTTTTTAAAGATTCAATTCATAACTAAATCAAACTGTTGTTTTTTGTTTTTTGTTTTTTTGGGGTTTTTTTGTTTGTTTGTTTTTCCTAGCAATGGTTCTTACAACATCCACAACCAGTCCAACTATTAGAATAACCTATCCAACTGTGGTTGTCCTTACCAAATCCAGGCATTGCTTATATTTTCCACTATCTGCCATAAACATAGTATGGGTCATGATAAATTCATTCCATTCTTGCGAGGCTGTCAATGGGTTAGAATTCTGTGTAAAGGGGGAATTAACATGGCAGACCTAACTCAATTTGTGAACAACCCTTTTTAAGTGGTAAAATTATCCTAGATTATCTGGATAGTCAAAATGCAGCCACAGAGAAATTTGCCAATTGATAAATTGGGTGAAAAACAGAACAAAAGAGGTGGCAAACTGAGAAGGAAGAAGCTGAAATTGCTTGGTCTGAAGATGGAGAGAGGAGGGGAGGAAGGCATGTGTGAAGGGATGTGAGCTTCTTCTCTGGGAGGGGAAAAAATGATGGGGGAGGGGTCGAGCACCTCCATTAAAATGTATCTTCCTGACATTTGATTTCAGACAGTGAGACCTGTATAGAACTCCTGATAGTTAGAATTGATAATGATGAGTTTGGATTGTTTTAATACATTCCTTCTGTTATTGCCCAACAGGCATAAAATTCTCACAATGGCCCTTACTTAAATTGGAGACTAGACAATACTAACAGACACAGTATGGTGTATATGAAACACATTTTTGTATGAAAAACCTAAAATACTTTTCTCACAAATCTCTGAAAAAAATTTATGTGAGGAAATTATGATGTGTGCAAACAAACTTTCTATTAGGAAATAACTGAACAAAGTTTTATACATTTATGTATTTACAAATTATGTCAAAGTCTGACCACTTTAAACTGTCACTGGCTCTCAGACTGTAAATATCCTCTTGGGTCAGAAGTATACTATTTGAGTATACTATTTGAAATGACTGTATTGATAAGTACCAAACAATAAGGTGTGAAGTTATGTGATTTTTTTTTCCAGAAATTAGCTACAAAATTATTTACTAAATTATTATACAATATAATGTCAAAAATCTGTGCAGATAAAAATTGAGTAAATCTATACCCATATATTGAAAAAAATGGATTTTGAATTCATGGACTATTAATAGGGCTAGAATCAAACTATGATTTCACATGTAGAACAAATTACTAGAAAGTTCAGATTCACAGATTAAATATTATTTTTGTAATATCCCACATAACTCTTTTGTGAGAAAAAGAAATATTCCTCCCTAACTATTAGAAAGTGAGTGCCTCTCCTCAGGAGAGCTTTTCTACTGTGATTATATAAAATCACCATAATGCACTGTTATTTTCTGTAGTAGCACACACAGAGGCATTCCTAGTACCCCTCTGGTTTATAGTGGCCTTATTACTTGGTAAAGCTGCAAACCTGGTTTTACAAACTCTACTGCTCTGTGTTTTCCCTTTACACTTGTGTATCCCTTGCAGGTTTTCCGGGGTGTTAAAGGAGCAAGGGGGAACTTGTGCGAAGCCTATTTCTGGAGGCAGCAGGACAGATTGCTACAATGAAAAGCTGAGCACTCTCGTTTCCAACATCACTGTTTTCTGACAGCCACCCCAATAGCTCAGCAGGCGTTTTTAGTGCCATCTTGCCAGGTATATGATTTACACTTGATAAGTAATTTGGATCTTGGCCTCTCATTTTCTAAGCTGTCAGAATGTGGGCTTTGTAGACCAGCAGCTCGCTCAGATCCTAGAGGGTGAAGAGTGACTCCCATCATTCAACTGACCATTAAGAAAGCAGGCCCATCTGGTACACTCAATCCCTCTCTGTGTACGTGTAGGAAGCAGGAGGGTAAAGGATAGGAAAGAACAAAGTGAAAAAAATAATGAGAATTTAATAGGAGAATAAGCCTTTTAATGCTAACCAAACAGAATATAATGATAATAGAACATAACCAGAAATAATTTCTTTATCCTAAGAAACAAAATAAAAATTTAGAATGAGATTAACTTTTAATTAAATTCTTATAATTGAATCTGTAAGCTTAAGGAATATGTTTGGTGCTAGTTCAATTTTTTTTTCTATTTATTTTTGAGGAAAAGAAATCTATTTTATAAGCTGTATTAAAAATAGCTTTGATTCTGACATTCTATATTTAGTTTGTTGTCAAGGGTGCATTTCATTATTCAAATGCAAATGTCTCATAAGTGGGACATATTTAAAATATAAACAATTAAAACAGTCTTTGTCTATGGGATTTGAAAAGGGCTGAAATGTTCACATGATTCTATGATGCCTAAGAAATAGACAATCTCTGTTGAAAATAAACAAAAAAAGTTCTTATGCAGCTTTTTGCATTTATATAGGTCTGGTTTTAAAAAAGATCTTTTCTTAGGATGTTGGACAACTATTGATATTCTGAAAACGTACAATTTCAAAAATTACTTCTGCTCAACTTTATTTGGCAAGGGAAAAACACATATTGGAAACCTTACAGAATTTGCACATATCTTAGTTTACCAGACTAACTAGTAAGAGTGCACCAGCAGTTGAATTACTATGTCTTAATTTGACTTACTCATTAAGTAAGCAACGTGAAGCAAGACATGCTCCAAGTCAACACAAAATGTACGTTCTTATTGCACAGGTCTTACTATAGTTCAAAGTTAAAATGGCTCTCTTTCCTAAAGGGTCGTGAAAGTAAAACAGAGTCTAACTTGTTACACATCCATAAACACTCAAAGATTCACATCTGAACAGCTTAGTACAAGCTCCACAGCTGTGTGTGGGTTTTGTTTACTGTGTTTGCTTCTTTGTGTGAATAAGATGTGCTTTGGGAATTCTCTATCATCACAGCCTTGTGACATTTTTTTCTCCAACGTAATATTTTCATTGATTATTTGAGAATTTCATACAATGTATCCGGATCACACTCGATCTACCCGTGTGCCCCACCCTATGATTAAAAAAATATACCAAGTACAATTGGTGCTGCCCCCATACTCACCGGAGCGCGGTCACACTCCCAGTGGCCAGTGGGATTCCTTGTGACATTTAACTCACTTATTTTCATCCAAGAATCACTATTGCCCTAGCCTGAATGACAATGATGATTTGAAAACTGATTATCTACACATTGCCTATGCTTTCTTTTCTCCTTGCCCCGTGCATCAGCATTTGCCCTGAATAGTCCCACATTGCTTCCCTCTGAGTTTAGATATCTCGGACACTGTTACTCTCCACAGAAACTCCTGGCTGGATGCTTTGTGTCTGTTAGGAAAAAAAAAAAAAAGAATGTACTGAAAACCCACCCACGTCAATCCTTTCATTTTGCTTTAATGATTTTGTGAGTGAGTAAATTGGATCGTAATGCGGCTGAAGGAGGTTTCCAGGCAGATGTTTAATGGTGTAACAGAGGAAATATCTCAGGGGAAACTATGCTCAGGTTAGCTGCAAAAGTATATGTGTCTCTTTCTGCCAAAGACATGGGACAAAGAGATTGGGATGGAGAGGGGAGTCGGGTGACATTACTCAGTGAATCAGTGAACGCTGCCTTTAAAAGATCATTCTTTTAAGACACACTAAGAAGGTATTTTCCAGCTTCCCCTTTCTCTTCCTCTCACTTGTCTTCACAGAGATGTAATCAAGCACGCAGGATGTGAGCGAGTCACCATGATGGTCGCTGCACATACATTCCAGAGCAAAATGCTGATAAAGAGCTTGGTGCAGCAGCACTATCTGACTCGGACTTTTCTTATTTGACAAGAAGGGATTATCGACTTTTATTGAGGTTGTCCATATCTTAAACCTTGTAAGAACACTGGGGAATTTTTATAGCTCCTCTTTTCTTTCTAGGCATCATTTTGATTTTAGAAAAATAAGTATTCCCCTTGCTTCATTTTAATTTAAATGAAAATAAACAATTTGAGTTAATTGTCCCACTGCTGTTTGTATGTGTCATATGTGTTACTATACTATACAAAGATATTGTCATACAAGTATATAATGTGCATTGAGGTTAAATGTCCCTATTCCCCTCTGCAGCTCGCTCATCATCCCCTTTGCTTCCTAGACAGTTTGCTTTTACTCTCATGCCTTGAGTATGTATAGGACTTATGTATATATAAATAAATAATATAATAAATAAATGCAGGAAGCACAGCTGAAAAAAAGGAATGTTTGGTTTTCACAGTTTGATTTAATTCCGTTAATATGAATTTTTTCAGTTTTAACCATTTTTCAAAAATTGATATGACTTCACTCTTCTTTCAGGCTAAAGCCTTCCACTATAATAATGCAGGTTTCACTCGGTGGTCTAAGTTAGCTTTAAGGGTCCAGTGTCACCCAAAGTAGCCTCACATTTGAGAACCTTCTTCCTCAACTTCCTGATTAGCTAAAACTATAAGTGAAAAGTCTATAGCCAGCTTCTTCCTAGATAATTTTAGAAATTGTTTTAGGGGGCTGAAATTTAATACTGCATTTGGTTTTCATTATTGTGACAAATAACCAAACCTAAAAGGAGGGAAGATTTCTCTCTGCTTGCAGTCCCAGGGGAACCAGTTCTTCATGCTCTTGTTCCGTCACACTAGGTCCAGGGTGAGGCTGAAAGTCACGATGATGAGAATATAATTAAGAAAATCAGCTTATCTCATGCAGGATAAGTAACAACAGAGAGGGCCAAGGATAAATTCATCTTCCAATAATCTGCTTCTTCTAATTCTGCCCTGTCTCCAGTGTTTTAGCACGTGGCAATAATGCCATCATATTATGAATTCCTCAGGGAATGAACCAATTCTCTAGGACAGAATCCTCATTAGTCAGTTTTCCCAAACCCAGCTCCAACATTAACCTGTGTATGTGGTTTTATATTTAAAGCATAATAGAGATTTTATCACCAGCACATGCATTCATACATATGTCTTATTCCATTTTTGTAAGATGAAACGAGAGGCTTCTGGTGAGGGGGTCACAGGACCCGGACACAGAAGTCTATGTCTGGGTTCTCAGAATCACTTCCCCAGATAACAAATGCTACAGTCAGCAATGGTGTGGCTGTACTGGCTACTTGTTACCACATCAGTATGGCCATAGCCTCTCCTAAACACTGACATGAAAGACTAGTTCTTTACATTTGAATCTATCTGCTGACCTTTACCTTAGAAGAGATTTCAAAAATTTAAACACAAAGACATTCATCAGGTTGTCAAATTTATAGCCTGTTCCATGCTTAGATTTTGGTTTGCACCTATAATACATAGAATGGGTATTTACAATCTGTAAATATTAATTATGAGAATGACAGTGTCTTTGACAGAGCATTATATCTCAGGATAGAAAAAGATAAAGAGGAGGAAAATTATTGCCAACAAACAAAGGTGATAAAAACGAAATGGGCAAAAGCTCAAAAAGAAGAAAAAAATATATAGATCATCATGATTCACAATGCAGAAAATTCTAAGCATGATACTGCTGTTGGAAGTGATTATAAAATATATGTCCAGTATGACAAACTTACTATGAATGGCTGTGCATATCCAACAGTATGGAGACAGAAATTAGCTTTTTCTTTGTTTTGTTTATCCTTAAAGTGATAATATAGGTAATTTTCTATTGAATTAAAAAAAGCTGTTGGCACTTCTTCACGGGCCATAGTCTTCTTTAATAATGAGGCCTATTATTGTTAACAGGGGAGAGTGATTCCACCCAATAACAAACTGATGTATCCCTTGGTGCTCATTTATAGTGGTTAAATGGGATTTAGTGAATTGTTAACAAACCAGTATAATTTGTAGAAATGTATTTTACTGCCATGTTTGAGATTTAAAAAAAGAAATCTAAGTTTAATTTTTAGTATTTTAATCCCCAGTATCTTAGATGCTATTTTTTTTTAATCAGCAACTAATCCAAGAAAAAAAAATGCACAAAGTTGGAATCATAAGCCTTTGGTGCATAATGAAAACCCTAATAATAATCAAAGCTACACTAAAGTGGAATGTTTCTAAAGTATAGTGAACTTCTTGCTATAAAAGTCATCAAAGTTATGCTAAAAATACTACTGTAGAGAACTTATCTATCTGCAAAATAATGGGACAAACTGCCCTTTAATTTAGAATAACATCATTTCATGGCCTAGGACAATAGAGTAATTTCCATTATATTGTAATTTCAAGGATTGTATCCTAAAGTTGAGACAAGGTGGCTTTGAAAAGAAAATATAATATTAAGGGATAGGGAGAAAAAAAAAAGTGTTCTAGTGAGGTTGTACAGGGTAAAAAGTGTTAGTTTGACAAGCCTGATAATCTGAGATAGATTCTGGATCCCAAAATAGAGTAGGAAATCTATACCTCAAAGTTCTTCTCTGATTTTTCACATGGGCACTGTTGCATACACACATGTAAACCATCACACCATCACACATATATGCACACAAAAACTATCACACAGACACACACAGATAGACACACGAAAACCATTACTCTGTCACATCATTCCACATGCATGCACAAAAAACCCATCGAAACCACACACACACACACACACACACACACACACCAAAAACATCACACCATTAAATCATCACACACATATTAGTAATAATAAAACAATAATTGATAAAAATGGTCACATAAGTTTGTTTACTCTTTTAACCCTGGGAGTTGGTAACATATGGTTGTAGAGGCAGAGAAGGTGGGTTTGTGTCCATTCCAAGCTACATGACGAGAACTTGTCTCAAAACAACAAAGAAAGCCAAATCAAAGCTTGTCTTTTCATGTATTTAGTTCATAGGAAAGAATAATTTATTTAGGTCTACTCTCTTTATTATATTTATATATGTTAAGGCCTCTTGTTTTCCCGCCATGAAAAATCATTCAATCCTTACCACTCCCTTCCTGCTGACATCAGCTTTCCATGTACCACTGGTCCTCCATCCTGCTACAGTGGCTATTGTTTCTCTGAACTACCCTTCCTACTCTGTCAAAGCTAAACCAACTTAATATCCACTTTTATACACCAAAAAACAACTTGTTATTTCCCCTTTTATATTTACGCCACGAAAGAAAGTTTGACTGAATATTCTATGGCATTATTATCATTTACTCCTTTTTTTTTCTGCTTACTTATCATTTCTAAAAATTGAAATTCAATAAACTCTGATTTCCACCTTATTTTTGTTTGCACACCATTCACAACAACTAAAAGAGAGTGATTGAAACTGAAAAGAAAATTACGCTTTCCTGTGGACTATTCAGAGGGGATGCTTCAGAGTTCAAGGTCAGGTAGATGTAGTTTATCCTTTCAAATGCTCAAAATCATGCTGATTTGGGAGACCAAAGTGCTATAATTAATTTGTTCCTATGAAAGCAATAAAACTAAGCAATTGCTAAAGAGTATCTAGTTTTACAAACCATAGAAAGATCTGTTCACACAGTTCCTGAAGCAACATTAAGCACTTTTGAAGTCTGTTAAGAGGGCAAGAAGTTCCATGGAATTCACGTGAAACATCAAATTCTCTATCAATATCACGTGTTGTTTTTTTTATTGACCAGGGATGAATAAACTTCTATACTACAAAAGGGGTCATAGACTTGGATGTTATGACTCCATAATTAGTGCTCTAGGAAGTGACTCGAGAAGTAAAATCATGCCTCTGTTTCAAGAGAGCTGATGGCAAATTCCCTAATATCCCTGTATGATTGAGTGGTCTGTGCCATTTTGGACTTACATGCTGAAAAGTGGTTCTATCAACATAGATAATATCACATAAAATCAATATATTGAATTTCCCATCCACAAACAATTAAGAACAATTGATGTTTTATTCTATCTTTTTATCAATAGAAGTATACACTCATATAATATAATTTATATTTAGGAAGTAAACACAAATTTTTAAAGTATTTTATAAATGACTTTCTGAAAATAGGACACTAAATGCATTTTAGATTTTATATTGTCTTTTAGTTTTCCACTTTTCACCTTCAATGCCTGTGGTGGTTTGAATATGCTTAGTCCAGGGACTGGCACTATTAGGAAGTATAGCCTTGTTGGAGTAGGTATGGCCTTGTTGGAGGAAGTGCGTCACTGTGTGGGTGGACATTGAGATACTCCTGATAGCCAAATGGGAGACAATCTTCCTCTAGTCCCTTAAGGATAAGATGTAGAACTTTTAGCTTCCCCATTACCATATCTGCCTGGATGCTGCATGCTTCCTGCCTTGATAATACAAAACTGAACTTCTAAATCCACAAGCCAGGCCCAGTTAAATGTGGTATGTTTTAAGAGTTGCCTTGGTCATGGTGTCTCTTTACAGCAATGGAAACTCTAACTAAGACAGAAGTTGGGACCAGGGATTGGAGTATTTCTATGATAGGCTGGACCATGCTTTTATTTGCAGGAAATGTGGATTTCTGGACTTTGGAAAACAATGGGATACTGTAAATGGGGCTTAATGGACCATTCCATTAGGAATAAGAGGACATTGATGCTAAGTGTGATTTGAACTGTGCAAACATAGCCCAAGAGGTTTCAGTGGAGAAGAATTTCAGTATGTAGCCTAGAGACTGTTTTGTAGTATTTTGGTGAAGAATATGGCTGCCTTTTGCCCTTGTCTAAATTAAGGTAAAGGAATGTATATTAAGTGCATTGACGAAGTCTCAAAAGAATCTCAGCTCATATTTTGTTCTCTTGTTTAGTCTCATGAAGAGCATTTTGATCACTCATAGCAAGCTTTGAAAGGGAAAGTATAAAATGCATGGTTCAAAGAACAAAGGAGCACCAAGAAGGCGAATGGAGCTGAGTCCTATGTTCAAGGAGATAAGTGATTGGTTGTCTAGGTGCAAGATCCCACCCAGCTAAGCTTAGTGTTTATGTGTTTGCAGTTGACAAGGAATACTTATATCATGTTAGGCATGATCTGGTCATGTTATTGTTTTTATTTGTTCTTCTAATATGGAATGAACTGCAATCCTGAGATGGAGATCACACTTTTGATCCAGGACTTGAGGCTGGAAGACAGGTTTTTGATCCACATTTTGAGGAACAGTGGCCATGAAATGCTTTGGCCCAGGCATGATGGCATACATCTTTAATCCAAGAAGACAAAGGCAAGCAGATCTATGAGTTCAAGGCTAGCCCAGGCCAGAGAAAGTTCTAGGTGAAGAAAAGTTTAGGTGAAGAAAATCCAGACATCATCCTTCAATGCCTTTGATCCCAGATAAGCAGATAGAGCCATGCAGATTTCTGAGTTCAAGGTCAATCTACAGAGCAAGTTCCAGGACAGCCAAGCTTAAGCACTGATGAAATTAGATAAATAAACTTGGCAGCTTCAGACAGGAGTCTCTGGCTTTAGAGTCAAGAATAGAAGAGGTATTGGAACAATTGATGCTGGCTAGCTGGAGCAAAAAAATTAGCAGTGATTAGGAAGGAACCAACATCACTGAGGTGAAATCTGGAAAATGTTTTCTAAGAAAACAAAGAAGCTATCTTCCAGAGATATCCAAGTTTGTGCCTTGTAGCCAAGGTGATATGTAAAGATCAATCAGGTGCCACTGGTTTTGAAGGCATGAAGGGGTCATGGAGAGCAGCTGGTGAAGGTGCAGCTCAGTTGCAGTTAACAGCCCAGGACTGAAGTGCTCATGCAAAGGATTTGAAGTTTGATACCTCTTATCCAATGAGGTGCTTTTTGGTGAAGTCTAGTTGTAACAGAAGACCTTAGTGTATTGGAGATGCCAGTACCATGAGATGATCACTAAGAACAGCAGCAACAGTGGAGTCAATCCAAGTCCTACAGAGAACAGAGCTGGTGAAGTGAGCCAAACCTTTTGGAGGAGCCCGGAAGATTAAGTGTGGCTCTCGCACACTGGAACAAGAATCTGTAAAGTTGAAGTTGTCTTGGATACCCCAGGATGTGAGAGATGACAGAGCTGTGGGAATACCTGCCAAGGAAAGAAAGACACTAACAGTGTGGAACCAGCCGAAGGGGATGAAGTTGGTTGCTGCTGAATGCCAGCTTGGCCTCCAGCAGTTAACAAGTAGGTAAGGAGTTGGAGACTTAAAGGGTGCTTTGACATTCGGCATGACGACATGGATTTTGGAGGTGGCCCAGCTGGATTTCTGTCTTGATTTGGTCCAGTATTTCCTCATTATGATGTTTTGGAATGGTAATAATATCCTGCATGATATTGGAGTTATGTGATCTGCTTTTTGATTTTCATTTCTTAAGGTATTACACTTTAGAGATTGCATGAATCTCAGAAGGGACTTTGAACTTTGGGATTTTAACATTGTTGAGACTGCTATAGGCTATGGGATTTTTGAAGTTGGACAACCTGTATTCTGTATTATGCTATGGGGAGGTATGGCCCCCATAGACTCATGTTTGTAAGCCTATGGGGGAGGGGAGTGGAATGTGGTGGTTTAAATATACTTGGACTGGCACTATTAGGAAGTATGACCTTGTTGGAGTAGGTATGGCCTTATTGGAGGAAGTGTATCACTGCAAAGATAGGCTTTGAGAACATCCTCTTAGCCACATGGGAGACAGTCTTACAAATAAAATGTAGAACTTTCATCTCC
>LR753688.1:95342-165353 GCA_902729485.2 Mus minutoides
AAAAAAAAAAGGATTTTTCAAGAAATTCCTTGGACATTGCTAGTATAAATGGCTAGCAGGTCAGGGACAGTAAGAGTGTGCAGCAGGTAGCCACTTGCTACATAGCCTGCTGATCTGTGTTTGATTCTCAGAATCCTCATGGAGAAGGGAAAGAACTAACTCCCAAAAGTTGCCCTCTGACTCAATGCATGAAACAGTAGCACCCACCCGTAAACACACAAATATATAATAAATACATAAACTTGTTTTTAATCAAGGAAAAAGCAGTTTAGTGTTACTACTTTGATTAACAAAATATATATATGCAAAATGCAAAATCAAAAGGCTTGGCCAATTCAGTCTTTATATTTTGTACAGATGTGTGTTGTATATGTTTTTCTTTCATCTCTCTCTCTTCATCTAACTGTTAGTGGGATTGTGAACATATGTAGATGAATCTCTAATTAAATATTGAAGTTGATTGTTTTAGAACATAATTTATTTCATTTCTAGCTCATATTACAAGCTGGTTGCACATTTCAGGATCATATTATAATGAGTTCCTATTTTATTCATGTATGAGATCAAATATGGAATCACAAATTAGAGAACAGAAGATGATGTCATCTTGTTTTCAATAGATACTCTACCTAGGTCAAATTCCATAGGTTCACAGGATACATAAATGGAATTATTTATAAGAATGCATATAATATGCAAACTTAGAATGAAGGTTGCATGCAAAACCCCAGTGACATAAAAAATGCCCTAAGACTACTAATTGTATAAATCAGGGACTATTTGGTACTTGTTAGTTATAAAACACATTAGGTAAAAGAACTCAAAGACTTATTTACATGCATTATAGATGAGAATATAAAACCTGTCCATAAATCAGGTTTTGAATTTTAGTATAATTGTGGTTTTCAAAGTAGATAATTAAATTGCTATGTCTTTGGGGAAAGGTCAGCCCATTGGGATAGCACAGATTAATCTCTCTAGGGCAGTTGCTCTTAATAACCATGATCGGTTGTTTCATAAGCTTGAAGGTTTGGCAAGAGTCCATTGAGCCTAAAATACTTTGAAAATGACAGGAATTCACTAAGAAACACTCTAGTAGTTTTATTTAATCACCAATTAACCTGCAAAGGCACCTTTCCTTATCATGTGCTGTTACCCTGCACTGTGATCAGCTATAAACATCCTGGGCTTCTTTATCCTTCTTCGTGTTTAGTTTGACATCAGTTCCTTGAGCTACACATACAGGAAAGAGATAGAAGCTCAAGTTCATAAAGAATTAAGCTTCTCATTCAATAAATTATCTTTAATATATGTCACCTTGTTTTGTGGATTTATTTTATTTTCCATATTGTACCATTATAAAACTTATTAAGGATACCTTTTGATTTAATTGAATAAAAAAGAATTATCTCTTTTGAGATACAAGGACATGACTATGAATGTCCACATAAGTAAAGCTAAAGTCCTTTAATGGGAAAATAGGTTTCAAACCCTCCTTAAGGAAGTAAAATAGAAAGGCCCAAACCAATCTGATACTAAATTATATATCATAATTACCCAGACTCCAACTAGTATCACCTAAAAGTAAACGATTAACATGATGATAAGCTAAAGTAAAACATGTTAGTTTCTAGAAGAATAGTTATAAAAAGATTTATATTAACTTATGATTTTAACATTTTGCAAAATGTTATTGGTAATTCTACCAATATTGTCTGAAATTACTAAAAAAAGTTATGACTCACACTTGGAAAACCTTTTTTTTGTGGGTATTCTCAGCAAATATTTTATTGTTGTTTTTTTCAAAGTTAATCAGTCTTGCCTAAAGTAGTGCTCCTTTAAAAAAAATGATACTCAACTTTCTTCATTTTTACTAACAGCTGTGTTTTCTAATAATAATCTTTGAACATTCTAGAAATATCCAATTGACTTGTCTTCATAGTCCCATGTCTTGTTTTTAGGAGAATGCTATCTGCATCTTATAATTTAACAAAACTAGTTTAAACAATTTGGCCTCCTAAGAAAAATATGGTTAGAATGTTGAGATGCAACGTTTGAAGGAACATAGCCAAAAAGAAGTAATCAATTTTCTTGAAGGAAAAAAAATTACCATTTTCTAATTACCCTTCCTTGACAAAAATCATAACAATAATAAACAAATACTCTTTTTTTCCTTTGAATATACTTCTCACATAACTTTGAGTCATTTTAAGCAGTTAGCATAAACACTACACATATATCTGTTTCATAGTCAGGAAGTACAGTATAAATGTTTGAAGAGATTCAGTATTTGTTGAGTGCTTCCATCCTATTTCATAAATGACAATTTTTCATTACGTCCCCATATAGTAGAAGAGGCATGGCAGTTTTCTGAATTTTCTTTTATAAATATACTATGACAACTCTGAAAGTTCTGCCCTCAATATCTAAGCAACTCACAAAGGCTCTTCCTACTCCTACAATCACATAAAAAACATTGCAAGACTCATAAAAAATAATTAAATATAGTTATCAGTGTATCTTAGTTTAATTATCTTTCCTAATAAGCATAGCTTGTTAAACATTGTATTTTATAAACATTCCAAACTCAGATGACCAGTTTCTAAGTGATTATGTAAATCTAAAAATCTGTACTAATTAGCTCATTTTCACCTATTAAAACATCTGTTCTGAACTATTAAAATTTATTTGGGCCAAGGTACAGGCTATTATATTTCTTATCAGTAGCTGTTCAACTCATCACATTTAATTTTTAGCATATTACACCATTAGTCATAGTGCTAAGAAAGTACTTTCATCTGTTGCTGACAGATTTTTAAAGTGCACAGTTAATTTTTAAAGCTGCATCCTTTTTCTGTTGCCAGTCACACACAAAATATTCTAGATAAACCTGAGAGCAATTCAATATGAATTTATGTACTAATACCAGGAGTGGTCCTGTTTTACCTATTTACTAGAATTCTATCCGCTGTTGACTGATTTTTTTCCTTACCTCTTAGAATTTATTTTTTTCTAAAATTAATAAAAAAAACTTTACTGTACAGTTCAAAATTATTAAAATCATACCAAGTTAATTTTTTATCAATGACTAAGGATCTAAATAAAATATAATATTCACTAGGTTCATAAATCATATGTGTGTAATTATGTAAGGTAAGGATTACATGTATACTGATAAAATATATAGCAACTCTTATGACATTTGAGATGTGTTCATATATTTTATGTTCCTCCACTTAAATGTATTTGACTTTAATGAATTCCTCCTTTTGTTTACTGTTTATTTAATGAGCTACTTTGTAAAATTTAGTCTTGTCTATAATGTCTAAAACCATGGTAAAATGTTACTATACCCAAAGGCGGTTAAGAATCTGAAATGAATTTTATTTCTCAGCTAGATCATTTAATACTAATTCCATGAGGTCTTTCACTCTGTTCCAGATCATTTGTTGCCTGAACCATTAATAAACTTATAGCCTAGAGTGTTATTGTGTTATTGTTTCAAATGTGTTCTCATTTAGAAACCAACAAATTATGTGTTCATTGTCATATTCAAAATTCAGTTATTAGCAAAGAAATAACAATCTACCTTTAATTATGTTGTCTAGAAAGGCTTACAAAGGCTTTGATTCTTAACAGAGCATTCCTTAAAGCAATTCACCTCAAACTATTAAACTGAGAAATTAATGACTCTGTCTACTGTGGCTGTTTCTGGCAGATTACTTGGGTAAGATAAAGTTTGCTATAAAGTATATTTCTTTTTCTCTTTCTTCAGCTTGCTGTCCATCATGAAGCTTGACAACGCTTTTGCAAACTCACCATTCTGATCAAACTTTGCTTTTTGCACACAAAAACTAGCCATAGTAGGTGGAATATATGTGAGAGAGTTCATGAGAAGTGGCAAGAAAACTAGATAAAGAGGGAGAGAGCATGAAAGAGAACATATATCTGTATGGGACAGAGAGGCTTTTATATGAAGTGTAGAATCTTTCCTAGTCATGAGACTATCTTTAAATAGAAAAAAGTTAACTAGCTTTTCACACCTGGCCTTTAAATTTTTATCTAAAGCACTCATTGAGAATGTTTATCATCTTCTTTGTCTGATCCACCCTTGCCCAATATGCTTTTAGATAAGAATTCTATTAGTTCATTTACACCAAGGTATAAATGATGAAAGGTTTTTATGTTCCCAAAGAAATTCAACTATAATGTTGATTAATTACTCATTACATTATTTTTTCCAAAGGTAGTATTAATAATGGTTGTGGTATATAGTTTATAAAAATAAATGCATGCATAAGATAAAAATATAAATACATAACACTATATTCCCTTTTATGTATTCTTGTTTTGTTTGTTTTTTTTTTGTTTTGTTTTTCGAGACAGGGTTTCTCTTTATAGCCCTGGCTATCCTGGAGCTCACTTTGTAGACCAGGCTGGCCTCGAACTCAGAAATCCGCCTGTCTCTGCCTCCCAAGTGCTGGGATTAAAGGCGTGCACCACCACCGCCCGTCTTTTATGTATTCTTACTTACTTTGTTAAAATAAAATGAGGCAGGGTCTCATGTATTCCAAACTGGCCTCTTCCCTGGGATGCAGCTGAAAATAACCTTGAACTTGTCTGTTTCCTTCCTATCCTTCATATCCTTCATATCTTGTGACTACAGGGTTACACTAAGATGCCATGTTTTATGTGATGGTGAGAATCAAACCCCTGGTTTCTTGAGTGCTTAATAACTCCTATGGACTGAGCAATATTCCTAGTTCTAAATTCTTCATCTTTAACAGTAACACTCTGATCTTGTAGTCTTTGTTTCTTTTCCACTGCTATAATAAAAATCTCACAAAAGCAACTTAAGGGAGCAGGTTTATTTTAGCTCTTTAGTTTAAAGTACAATGCCTCATAGCAGGGTAATCATTGCAGCAGAGGCCTGAAACAAGTGGTCACATCCATCAGTACTGAAAACAGAGAGCAAAGAGTCTTCAGCTTGTTTGCTTTTTTTAAATTTTATGATCCATGAATCCCTCCTCCTGAGAAAATAGTCCCATCTACAATGATGCAGGGTCTTCCCAACATCAGTTTCCAAAGGGTTGGCCCAGAGGTCTATGTCGCATATGATTCAATGTCTTGTCATGTTGCCAATTGGAATTAACATAGCAATGAATACTACTAATTTTATTTTCTATATCAGCATTTTTTCAAGATGTATTCCTGAAATTTTTGAAATTATCTTACTGAGGTGATCAGCAAAATCTCATATATAATTCAAGATATCTTATATGATAGTGAAAAAGAAGCACAGGTGGGTGTCTTTGTTGGGGATTTATTTCTGTGAAGAGATACCATGACCATGGCAACTCTTCTTACTATTTGTTTCCTCTTTTTTTTTTAAAAAAAAAATTATTTTCTTTATTTACACTTCAATTGTTGTCTCTTTTCCAGGTCTGCCGTCCATGAGCCTCCCTCCCTATCTTCCTTCCCCTTCACCTCTAAGAAGGTGCTCCCCCACCCACCCACTCCCAACTCACCCCTCTAGCATCCTCCTTCTCTGGGGCATCAAGGCTCTACAGTACTAAGTATATCCCCACCCACTGAGGTCATTCAAGGCAGACCTCTGCTACATATGTAACAGATGCCACTGACCAACCCATGGATTCTCTTTGGTTGGTGGCTTAGTCTCTGGGAACTCTGAGGGGTCCAGTTATTTAATAATGTTGTTCTTCCTATGGGGTTGTAATCCCCTTCAGTTCCTTTAGTCCTTTCCCCAACTTTTCCTCTGGGGTCACCAGACTCAGTCCAATGGTTGGCTATAAGTTCTGCTTCTGTCTCAGTCAGGTGCTGGCAGAGCCTCTCAGAGGACATCCATGCCAGCATCCTGTCTGCAAGCACATCTTGGCATCAGCAATAGGGTCAGGGTTTGCTGTCTGCGGATGGGATGGATCCCAAGGCGAAGCAGTCTCTTTAGTCTCTGCTCCATTTTTTGTCCCTGCATTTCCTTGAGACAAGAACAATTCTGGGGTAAAATTTTGAGAGTGGTGGGTGGCCCCATACCTCAAACAGGGGCTGTGTCTATCTACTGGAGGTATTCCCTTTAGGCTCTGTCTTCCTGCTGTTGGGTACTTAGGCTGATAAGAACATAGTGGAGCGCCTTGTGACATGGTGGGGCATCTTTTGGGTATATTCCTAAGAGTGGTACTGCTAGGTTTTCAGGTAGAACTAGTTCCAATTTTTTGAGGAACAGCCAGATTGATTTCCAAAGTAGTTTGTACAGATTTGCAATCCCACCAGCAATGGAGGAATGTACCTCTTTCTCCACATCCTCACAAGTATCTGCTGTCACCTGAGTTTTTAATCTTAGTCATTCTGATTGGTAATAAGGTAGAATTTCAGGGTAGTTTTGATTTGCATATCTGTGTGACTAAGAATTTTGGACATTTCTTTAGGTGCTTCATGGCCATTAGAGATTGTTCAGTTGAGTATTCTTTCATTAGCTCTGTACCCCATTTTTAAATTGGGTTATCTAGTTTTCTAGTTATCCCTACTGAGTGGAGCTTGAGCATAGGGGAGCTCAAAATCTCCCCCAAGTGACATAGTTCCTCCAACAAGGCCATGTCTCCTCCAAAAAGGACACACCTTCTAATAGTGTCACCCCCTATGGCTAAATATTCAAACTCATAATTCTACAGGGGTCAGACCTATTCAAACCACAATAGTGAGGAAAAATTGAATAGGAGTGCAAATCTAGAAGAAGGGACAATGTATTTGCCAGTATTATATTAGGTTGCCAATGAAAGTGCTATAAGGAACAAAAAAATATATGGGGTGTGTAATGGTTTGTGTATATTCAGCCCAGGGAGTGACACTATTAGAAAGTTCAGCCCTGTTGCAGTAGGTGTGTCACTGTTGTTGTAGGCTTTAGGACTCAAATCATAGCTGCCCTGAAGCCAGTATTCTTCTAGAACCCTTTCAGATAAAGATGGAGTACTCTTCCTGAGAAACAATGATGAACCTAATGATGTGCCAAGAGAAAAGAAAGCTCTGAGAGAAATCAAACAAACAAACAAACAAACAAGGCTGTGTTTCCACCATCTGAATCAAGAGGTATTGGCTTCAACAGAAAACAACTTTCAAGAAGTAAAATCAGGTACAAACTTGTAGAGATAATTCTAAGGTATCAGACAACATCAACTGATGGCCACCACTAATAGAAAGCACTAATAGAAGCCCACATGAAACCAAACTCTATAACTGTGAAGGATATAGACAATCTATATATGTTTATCTTTAATTCTCTATCACCTGTGTAAGTTTTGCCAAGAAATTAAACTTTGTATGTGCAGTTTATGGATTGTAACATGTAGGGGGATTATGCAGAAAAGCAAAAAGGATAAGGTCAGTGAACTGGTTGACTATGAGTTTCACACATTGTAAATGAGTGATACACCATAAGCACTGAATGAACTCTGAAATATGAAAGACTCATAGGCTGTTCTGCAGTAACCACTAAGAAATAGTGTAGTACCTATCTGAATCAAATACATCAAAACAACAAGGAAAATTCAATTAACATCAAACATGGCAAAACATTGGGCAAAGTGAAATAATTATTTGAATCTTCAACATACCAAAATGAATATCACATGAGTTGAAAAGTTTGACTAATATGTGTATAAAGTTAAGTTAATTATGAGAAACCTTCCACAAAGATGGCTATATCTTTAAATGGCTTCTTGGTGAACTTAATTTAAACATCTGGGAAAGGTGTAATACCAATCTAATACATATTTTAAATAAAGAAGAAAATTTGCAATCAATTTATCAAAACAATGATGCTCCTATTATTGAACCTAAAATCAGTACTGCGAATTAAAATAGAAGTATGAACTACATACAATAATCCTCTAAAATTATCAATCAATAGAATTCAGCGATATAAGTGATATTAGCTTAATTACCAGGTGAGAATCATAACAAAATCCTAAAATCTGTCGGTATTTTTCAAAGCAACAAAATGTTATATTAACAGATTAATAGGAAACATGGGATACTTTAAATAGATGAAGAAAAACCATTTTGAAGGCTTTTCCCCTGTTAGTAGAATCCTAGCACTATGGCGTCAGAGATAGGTGGATTTCTGAGTTCTACAGTGAGTTCAACATCATCCAGAGCCAAACAGATCCTATCTAAAATAACCAAAACCACACAAACAAACATAAAAGATAATCTCAAAAGACTACTCTTTGTTCATTTATTTAACTGACTTTAGCAATCAAATTTAGAGGCCAAACTCATTAAATATATGGAATATAGAATACTTACAGCTAGCATGGCAGTAGCCAAAGATTGGCCATTTTTCCTGTGAGATTAGTAATAAGGCAAGCATATATTCTAGTCACACCCACTCTAAATACTTTATGGAATTCCTTCCATTGTGCTTCTCTGTAATATATAATAAGTTAAAATATATAAAAGCAAAACTAGTAGAATTAGTAAGTGCATGTATCATCATCATAAGATACAAGCCTGCCATAAAAGTAATATGGATTAAACTGGAAAATAAAATTGGAAAAACAAAAAGAAAAATGTAGTTATGGCAGTATCAAGAGTGGAATGCCTCTCCTGGCATGGGAGGGGGTCTGGAGAGGGGATGCAGATAGGAACAGGAGGGATTAGGTGAGGGGAGGATGGAAAGAGAGAGTACTGGGAGAGACAACTGGAATTGAAGTCTAACTCTGGGACAAGCTAGAAACCTAGTGTAATAAAAACTCCCAGGAATCTATGAGGATGGCCCTTGCTAAGACTCCTAGTGATGGGGGATACTGAGCCTGAACCAGTCATCTCCTCTAACCAGGCAAGATTTCCAATGGAGAGATTAGGATACCAACCTAGTCACAAAAATGCCAACCTACAATTTGTTCTGCCTGAAAAATGTGCTAAGGAAAAGATATCACAGAACTTGTTAGGGTAAGCTAACAAATGAGTACTTGAGGCCCACAGTGTGCTGTTTTAAGTTAATTTTAATATGTTAGGTTTATTTACTGCTGCCATAAGTACATTATTCTTTTGTTCAGTTTTATTTTCCAATTTAATACTACCAGGGAGCCTGCATGGGACTGACCTAGGCCTCTGCACATCTGTTACAATTATATATAGCTGGGTCTTCGTGTGGGACTCTGAACAGTGGGAGAAGAGGCTATCTGACTCGGTTGCTTGCCTTTGAGACCGTTTTCTCCTGCTGGGTTACCTAGGAGAGGTACCTAGTGTTACTGCAACTAGATGTACCATGTTTGGTTGATATCCATGGGATGCCTGCATTTTTCTGTAGATAAAAGAAGGAGGAGTGGATGTGGGTGGGGAGAAATGGGTGAGGAAATAAGAGGAGAAGAGGGAAGGGAAACTGTAGTCAGGATATATTTATATATATATATATATATATATATATATATATATATATATATATACACACACACACACACACACACACCACACACATATAAAATATTGCTGAGAAAAATTTAAAAACATCTAAATAGAGAAAGTGATATAAAAAAACATAAATCGATTACCATAAGATTAAATTATATAGTTCAATCAAATATTACCCTTGTATCAATATTAGAACAAATATAACAATGAAGGAAGTACTATCAGCAATAAGAAGCACATTAAAAGAAAATGTCCAAAGGCCTCAATTATCAGGCAAATGCATTTAAAAGTGAATTAGATATCACTCTATAGATTCATTGGATTTCAAAAGTTTGAAAACATCACACTTTTGTGAGGATAAGGAACATCTAAAATTCTTGAGTCCCACTTGCCATGTTAAAGACCATTGCAGATACTTTCACATGAATGTGCAATTTTTTATCATGCTAAGCACTTTCTGTGTTCCTGGGCCAGCTGTCGTGGTAATTACAGCTCTTGTTTAGCCTTAGTAGCTTAGAAAATGTTAAACTCAACGTGGTCCTCTGCTTTTATATTTCAGTGTCCTCCCTGTCTCTTATCTCCCCATCCTGTGGCTGCTCTGACAGACATGGAGTGATAGCTAGATGATTTCATCAATGATGTTTCTCTTCTGAGCTTTTTTTTTTTCTTTTATGGTTATTGTGCTTAGTGGTTTAACCACTACTTGAATATTCCATGGTATCCTGGCAAGACAGCCTTGACCTCCTCAACTCAATGGCATTGGAAAATAGACTGCTATAATAACATACCATGAGCAGAACCCACTGAAGGAAGAGAGCTTATTGGGGTGTATGCTTCTGGTGAGAGTCCACAATGACAGGGAGGCAGAGCCACAGGCTGTGGGAGATCAAGCTGAGCCATCATCTCTGCAACCCTGAAAAGTAGCATGAAGAGGAAAAATGTGGCAAGGCTATAACTTCTCCAAGCCCCATAGCCAGTAATATACTTCCTCTTAGGAGAGTCTACCTCCTAGAAGTTCCACAACCTCCCAAACCACAATATCAACTGAGGACCGAGTATTCCAACACCTGAGCCTAAGGAATATATTTCTTAAACACATTACATTAGTTGCTAAATGACAAGTCCTGGCCAGTCCCAGATGACTGACAATTGGAAATTAAATTATTTCTCAGTGAAACACAATTTTTTACTCTCTCTATTTTGTACCTTTACATCTCTTGGCTGGATGGTTCTTGGCTCTCAGTATGGCCTGTTATTCTCCAGTAACTGCTCTTTTCCTTTCTTCACATTCTGGGGTTTATTAACTTTGAAGCTGGAGCTCTCTCAGAAGGGCTAGCTCTACCAAATTGAGTTCTTTCACTTCCTTGGCTGGGCTGTAGTGTGTGACCTTCATTTCTTGCTTCTCTTTACACCACTACAGGCTGACTCATCCCCTTGGATTGAGTTTTGGTGATGCTTAAACTACAACTGCATCAGTTTCCCCTGGTCTGCCTTCCAGAACAGGAAAGTCTATGTGGAAATCCCTCAACTAGGGCTCGATATTACTATAGCCAAAGGCAGTACCTGTCGTCAATCATTTGGTCATTTTGTGCTCAATTCTTTTTCTGTCCTTACCAGGAGGTATTCTAATCTTTATTATCTTCACATACTCTTGTTCTGTTTCCTTGTTTTTGAACTTAGAAAGCTGGCTGCCCTGCTTTCTAAAAGAATAATATTTGAGTGCCATCCTGGAGGCCACACAAGAGCACAGCTGATGTGTATCTTCTCACTCCTCATGCCTTTTTAGTTCATTTGGCATTTTTAAACTTTCTTCTATTAGCTTCCTAAGTTTTTCTCATTCCAAAAGGAAAGACCATTTTTTTTTCCTCTCAGGGTAAAATAAATAAATAAATAAAAATTTTTACAAGGGTCTTTCTAAAAAAAAAGACAAGTCTGCACTCACCGTTTATACTTCAAGTGTGAAGTCTCCCTCACTGGCCACCTTAACATTGTAAACCTTACTGCAGCTCCCAGGAAAGCTACTTGTGACTGTGTGCCAAAATCAATATGTTTTTTTCCACTCTGTTTTTTTGGTTGTTGTTTTTTTTTTTTCTTCTCATTTGTAAAGAGCTAAGGTATGGGATGCTGTAATACCTTCTCTCAAAGACTTATCTTGGTTTTCTTTCTTTTTTCCAACATAATATTTTTATTTGAGAAATTTACATTGCGAACCCCAATTCTACCCATTACCAATCCTAACAGGTCTACTCTCCTCCCACCCCCATGACCTCCCTGACCAAAAAAAAAAAAAAATGTTTAAGACTTCTCTTCAATGGCTTCCTGTCTAGACTGTTACTTTGCAGGATGGGGGTTGTCAAAGAAGTCCTATGTACCGCTTCATCTTGGACATGGCTTTCATGCTTCTGGAGTTTTGGATTTCAGTGCCAGGCACTTGTCTCCATTATTTCTTCCTCATATGCTTTGTTATATTTTCTTCATACTGTTCTCTTCATAGGAGCTATGTTAGCAACCTCTGCCTAAATGCAGTACTGTTCTTCACTCAGTGAATAACTCGTTTAAATGCAAAAATAAATTAATTTAATATTCAGGATATATATATATATATATATATATATATATACACATATACACATACCTATATGCATATACACATGTAAATAAATAATAGAAACTCAGTAGATTATAAATTGTATTTAACTACAATGTCTAAGTACCTCAACTACCTACAGCCCATCTTGGCAACAGCAAAGTATCCACTTATTAATATATGTGTCTACATATTGCATCTTGATTTTCTGTTGTCTCTTTGTTGTCTTTGTATGTTATCTCCTTCTAAGAGACATGCTACATTCAACTCATTTAGAGCTCTTTGTAATTTATAGACACTCAGTGCACACCAGAGTCTCCCCTTCACATCTCCCAGCTCTTGTGCAGTAGCTACCTCTATCTATAATCGCTAATACAGACATCTAAGAAATTGCTTCGCTGTCGTTTCCCAGTTCTCAGTTTTAAATCTTCGGTTCGAAAAACTAAACTGTATAATTTCCTCCTGTAATAAAACGCTGCCCTACTGGCTCTGCTAACTGCACAGGATTAAAACTACCAATATTTCATGCACACTGGATCAAATTTGGTCCTGCCGATTCATGACATCCACTCTAAATTCTTTTTTTTTATATATATTTTATCTATTTACATAGCAAATGTTATCCCCTTTCCCAGTTCCTCCCCCCCCCCGTAGAAAACCCCAATCCCATTCTCCTCCCCTCTGCTTCTATGAGGGTGCTCCCACACCCACTACTTCTGACTCCTGGGCCTGGCATTCCCCTACATTGGGGCATGGAGCCTTCACAGCACCAAGGACCTCTCCTCCCATAGATGCCCGACAAGGCCATCCTCTGCTACATATCCGGCTGGAGACATAGGATCATCCATTTGTACTCTTTGATTGGTGGTTTAGTTCCTGGGAGCTCTGGGGGGTCTGGTTGGTTCATGTTGTTGTTCTTCCTATGGGGTTGCAATCTTCAGTTCCTTCAGTCCTTCCCCTAACTCTTCCATTGGGTTCCCTGTACTCAGTCCGATGGTTGGCTGTGAGCAAAAGTTTCTAAAACTCTATATAAATTGTTCTAAATTTAGATTTCAACCCTTTTTCTTCTTTTTTTCTTTCTTAACACATATAGCACCTTTGTTACACAGATTTTGCTGCCCAAAGCCATGAAGCAATTGCTTCTTTAATAGGGTAGACTTTGTGTTGCTTACTCTCCCCCCCCCCTTGCCTGCATCTACAAATATTGTGTGCTATAGTCAAAGGCAAATCTCAGTCTATCAAGGAACCATTTGCTACACTGTTCTCAGCTTCTCTTTTCCTAGTTACATGTATTGTTCACCATCCCCAGGATTTGCCCAGGGTGTGGTGATGTTATTGCATTCATTTTCTCAACTAAATTGTCAAATTCCTCCTGCCAGGTACATTATTAAATAAAAATATTTATTGACAGATGGGCAGTAGTCTTATACTCTAACTGCATATTTTTAGCACCTGAAATACTATATATTCAGAGTGTTGCCTGGTTGCCAGATGCTATCTTAAATACATTTAATCCTCCAAAACACACTTGGCAGTCGTTGTTATTAAATCCATTTAATAAATGAGAACTGAAGTTCAGAGAGGTTAAATCTCCAAGGTTATATTGCTAATCAAAACCAGATATGTTTGATTGCAAAGCTCTATAATCCTTCCATTATACCTGGAAAATTCCAAACACTTGTGAAATGATTGTTTTGAATGAAAAGACTTTCAGCTGATTTAATATGATGGCAGGCATTTTAATATAAATTCTCTACTGACTTTGGATTTTTCTTTAAATAATTGTTTTTGTTAGGCCATTTTTTGTTAGTATTAAATTTTATGATTTTTCTTCCCTCCATTATATGCCACAGGAACATTTGAAGTTCATCATAATTCAAGAATTATTATTGATGTTATTGTTGTTATATGGTAATGAAACCATAACATCAGATGCCTGATACTGAGAAACTGTCAAAATGCACTAGAGAAATTACATATCATAATGACAGGCATCAGTATATTAAAACCGAAACATCTGAAAAATCTGCTGTTGTTGGTTGACTGTTGTAAATAAATTGTGAGTACTTTAGAAACACATCGTTTTAAATATTGCAATGTTTACCTCATAGAGAATATTATGTATTATATGTTATAATATATATAAGAGTAACAAATTGAATTAAGCCTCAAAATGTTATGATTCTCTAGAAATACTCAATGAAAATCAGATATATTCTTATTTTTTCTGGTGGAAAAATATCTGAAAATTTTACAGTACAAAAAAAAGGAATAAAAAAGCATTGTAAATGATCAATTAATCTATGAGCACATCAGTCAAAGAAATAGGTTTTGTTTTGTTTTGGTCTTATTGAACTAAAAAGCCTGTCTCATCCTCTTGTGTGCTGGAATCAGAAGCGTGTCTTGTTTCACTTGGTACGATTTGCAGCATCTATTTAACACTAATTAGAAACACCATTCAGGAAAGCCTATGACATCAAGCCATGAAGACTAGAAATATTTTTTTCATGGAATTATTAAAGAGAATGCCCTTGAATCAGACTGCAGCAATACATCAGAATGGTATTTAACTCCAACCTGCTGACTGGAAATTGATGTTTCTCTTGGTTACATTTGGTTATCTCCCAAGTTTGGTGTCTGAATAGAGTGGCATTAGAGGGTCTTAAAAGCAGTATTTCTTTTTTCTTTTTTCTTTATTCCTTTCACTGTTTTTTTTTCTCCAAATATCACTAAATCCGCTTGAAGTCGTTGGCCTTAGTTAAGAATCTGCAGAAGCTTGCTTGAAAGACGCTCATTTTGTTTGGCTGCATCCTAGACCTGAGAGACAGGGCAGGGTCAGTCTTATCCCTGGAACACTGGGTACCAAAGCACCTCAGAAAACTGTCCATTGTGTTTTGTGTCCAAAACACAAGGAGGACCATCTTCTTGGATGCTGGGGAGGGCTTCTTTTCCCTTTTCTTCAAAATGTAGAGAAAGCTCCAAGTTGTAAGAAAGAAAACCAACCGCGCTGACCAGGGGAATTTGAGGCAAACAAGTCCTTTCTCTGTGACAATATGGAAAGAAGAAACATGACAGAGTTAACAAAAAGACCCATCTTTCTGTCAGCAGTCTCACTCTCATTCCGCTGAGATCCATTAGCAGCTGTGAAGTGTGAAAATTAGGAGCGAAAGCACAGACGATATTTTAAGGCTGCGAATGCAGTCAGCTTTCACAATCCCTTATCACATCGCCACTTTCCCCCACCAAACATGTGATCGGCACTTTTTTTTTTTCTCCCTTAATGATTGCTCAACAGATTCAAATATTGCCCCGGAAGTCTACAAAGGTAACTGACCTGGCACAGAGTGATAGCATCGGAGGCCTGTTTCCCAGGAGAATCAGCCAAGGGGACAGGGAAGGGAGCAGATGTTTTTGATCAACAGCCACGTTTTAGTTCGCTACTCCCTTCCTAACCACATGCTCTAGGCCGTAATCATGCACTCCCTTCTTTTGCTTTCATAAACACAGCAGCATGTCGTACTTCAAAGCCCGTCTTGTTGACACAGCTTGCTTCAGCTGTTCACATAGCAAATTGTTCACCAAAACCAAAGTCACATCAGCCCTTTGCCGAGCGCCTGAAAGAGGCTGTCGACTCTCTATGACGATTGCATTCCGGTGTGTCACGGCATTTGGGGTCTATACACCTGGCACGGATTACTTTGCACATTTTAGGTCTTTCCGCTGCTACATGCGCTAAAACGAAGTCTCCCCACCATTTTGCTAAAGCTTCAGAGCGTCCCATCAAATTCCTTCTCATATGTGATACAAATATAAACGGCAGAGACACCAGAGATTGTTATATAGGGTATGAAACAAGGCCATACTTACTGGTGGCATCGCTTTGCCTGAGCTGACTGCTTTCTATCTATATTTATTTCCACCTCGAAGCCTACACAGCTGATGAACCAGTTTTTTGTTTGTTTGTTTGTTTGTTTGTTTTTTGTTTTTTTTAAGTAGATTTTTTTTTATTAGATATTTTCTTAATTTACATTTCAAATGCTATCCCGAAAGTTCCCTATACTCTCCCACTGCCCTGCTCCCCTACATGCTCACTCCCATTTCTTGGCCCTGGCATTCCCCTGTACTGGGGCATATAAAGTTTGCAATACCAAGGGGCCTCTCTTCCCAATGATGCCCCACTAGGCCATCTTCTGCTACATATGCAGCTAGAGACAGGAGCTCTGGGCGCACTGGTTAGTTCATATTGTTGTTCCTCTTATAAGGTTGCAGACACCTTCAATTCCTGGGCTACTTTCTCTAGCTTCTCCGTTGGGGGCCCATCCTATAGATGACTGTGAGCATCCACTTCTGTATTTGCCAGGCACTGGCATAACCTCATACAAGACAGTTATATCAGCGTCCCTTCAGCAAACTCTTGCTGTCCTATGTAATATTGTCTGGGTTTGGTGACTGACTATAGGATGGAGTTTTGAGTGGCTATACCCCCAATGTGGAACAGGAAGATTCACCACACTAGTGCATGGCGGTCAAGAGTCACATCTTAGATTCCACCCAGCTAAGCTCCAATCCTGTAGTCTAAACAAATTTCCTTTAAGACTTAGTCTCTTTATCTATAGTGACAGATCTAAAGTATCTAAAGACCCACTTAAGTTTTTAAATCCCATTTTCTCTACATTAATGCTTGGCAATCAAAGCTAAAATCAGCACAATTGCAATCTTAACGTCTTTCTAAACGATGACAAATACCTTTAAAGACAATCCAGGTGGCTAATTTTCTCTGGTCTTCTAAAGAGAGAATTTTCTCATGAAAAAAAAAATGGCCAATTTCCCACAATCGGCTCACTTCCTCTATCTCTTCCACTGGGATTAATGAAGTCCAGGACAGGATAATATGCATTTCCTGCTTCTTATTTTGCTTTGTATGCCCAGTCTGCTTTTCCCCACCCAACTGTTTTACATCACAATCAGAAAGAAATTTAAAGCAAAAGTGTATCATTCCATTCACATGCTTTTGGTATAATTCTCCCAGGCCACCTGAACATAAATACTTTGCTCTAGCTGTCAAGGTCTTCACGGTTTTCAAATCAATGGTTTTATTATGAGATGCTGAGGCTCCAATCCAGTGCCTTACTGCGCTAGGCAAGTGATCTACCAGTGAACCATGTCCCCAACCCAAGTTCTTCATATTTCTATAATTAAAATGGATTCCTCATAGCTGGATTAGATTTCTCATGGGCATTTTTTTGTTTCTACTTTGTTAAGTCCTCACAACCCCATCACTTGTATAATGTGAATTCTGTTCTTCTTACTCTAATCTTCTTGATTCCAAGCATCCTTCCCAACCCAGTTCATACCTCATAAAGCTACTTTCTTTGGGCTTCTCCAAGTGCTCTCAGCTTAATTCCAGGTATATGGATAGTTCACAGATACTACACACCAGCAAAAGTGAGTGTGACTTCCTCTCTCCCATGAAAGGAAGAGAAGGAGAGTAACAGAGTTGGAAATACTAACAGTATACAACAAAATGGATAAACTATAAGTTGGAATTTAGAACTAATCCAAAGTCAGAGAGTCACCTGTTAGTGTGACAGAAGATCGCCTCAGAAAATGTACGCTGTCAGCAGACAGAATGGAAATCATGGCATACTGACAAGGAGAAAGAGGCTAGAGCTACTCCTAAGTGTCCAATCAGAAGAGGCTTTCTGCTTCCTTCTATAAGTTCTTCAGAACTTGTCACCTGCTTGATGGCTTAAGAAATTTCAGTGAATGCTAAATGCTGGCAAGAATGTCACAAAAGGGAGTCTGGAGGCAGTGCTGGTTGAGGTGTCCACTAGTTCTGCAACTATGGAGATATGACTTGTGCTTCCATAAACGCTAAAATTAGAACTAGAACATTACCCTCTTCCAGCAATGAATGCTAAAGACTAATGTGGTCTAATGGCCACACCAAAGCCTGTCTGTCCATGATTTTATCACACTATTCACAGTAACCAAGACATGAAATCAACATACATATCCATCAATGAAAGATCCACAATGTGAGGACTCCTCCATGTTCTGACTCAGGAGAGGTGACACCCTAAATCATTTACAAGAAAAGGTCTTGATACAAACAGCAAGAAGATTTTTATTTCAAGAGGGCTCTTGGGCCCACAGTCATACACCACACAGGAATAGCACCCTGAGTAGCTGGTAAGGGGGTATTTAAAGGAAGAAACCACAAAGAATGGGGAAGCTGAGTAAACATCATAAGAATGGAGATGATGAATTACAGCTCATCTCTTACAGAAGGGCTACAGGCTATCTTTGGCAAACATTCCACAAGGAATGGGGAAGCTGAGTAAACATTCTTGGTCCCTTACACAATGAGTCAGGTGCCTGAGTGGGTCACTCAGTGGTGATCTGCTTCTCAGGCTGGAGGTGGAAGAACAAAGAACTCTATGCTGGGCTTTGTTTCTAGGGGTCTAAGAAACACATTGATTTGGGGGTCTTACATCAACACATAAGAGGCTAAACAAATGTGATTTACATTGATAGACAATAGATAGATGACAGAAAGATGATAGACAGATGATTGGTAATAGATTTAGAAAAACAAATATAATGCATTCTGAAAGGTGTGAGTCTTAAATTCATTTATAACTGCATAAAACCATTTTTTTCAACTTTTATTAGATATTTTCTTCATTTACATTTCAAGTGTTATCCAGAAAGTTCCCTATATCCTCCCCCCTCCCGGCCCTGCTCCCCTACCCACCCGCTCCCACCCCTTGGCCCCGGCGTTCCCCTGTATTGGGGCATATAAAGTCTGCATAACCAAGGGACCTCTCTTCCCACTGATGGCCAGCTAGGCCATCCTCTTCTATATATGCAGCTAGAGACACGAGCCCAGGGGGTACTAGTTAGTTCATGGTTATTCTTCCACCTATAGGGTTGAAGACCCCTTCAGCTCCTTGGGTACATTCTCTAGCTCCTTCTTCCTTGGGAACCCTGTGTTCCATCTTATAGCTGACCGTGAGCTTCCACCTCCATGTTTGCCAGGCATTGGTATATTTTCCCCTGAGACAGCTATATCCGGGCCCTTTCAGCACCATCTTGCTGGCATATGCTATAGTGTCTATGTTTGGTGACTGATTGTGGGATGGATCCCTGGCAGNTATCTTCTGGATATATGCCCAGTAGAGGTATTGCAGGATCTTCTGGTAGTACTATGTCCAATTTTCTGAGGAACCGCCAGACTGATTTCCAGAGTGGTTGAACCAGCTTGCATTCCCACCAACAATGGAGGAGTGTTCCCCTTTCTCCACATCCACGCCAGCAACTGTTGTCACCTGAATTTTTGATCTTAGCCATTCTCACTGGTGTGAGGTAGAATCTCAGGGTTGTTTTGATCTGCATTTCCCTGATGATTAAGGATGTTGAGCATTTTTTCAAGTGTTTCTCAGCCATTTGGTATTCCTCAGTTGAGAATTCTTTGTTTAACTCTGTGCCCCACTTTTTAATGGGGATATTTGATTTTCTGGTGTCCACCTTCTTCAGTTCTTTATATATATATTGGATATCAGTCCCCTATCTGATTTAGGATTGGTAAAGATCCTTTCCCAGTCCGTTGGTGGCCCTTTTGTCCTGTTGACAATATCTTTAGTCTTACAGAAGCTTTGCAACTTTATGAGGTCCCATTTGTCAATTCTTGATCTTACAGCACAAGCCTTTGCTGTTTTGTTCAGGAATTTTTCCCAAGTGCCCATATCATCGAGGCATTTCCCCACTTTCTCCTCTATAAGTTTCAGTGTCTCTGGTTTGCATAAAACCATTTTTATATGTCCATGACATGAGAGCAGAAAGGAAGACTATCAGAAGGAAGGGTAATAATGAAGAAAAAAATGGGGTGAGTGTACTGGTTAGTTTTTGTGTCAACTTTTGTCTCTGGGTTATCACAGAGAAAGGAGCTTCAGTTGGGGAAATGCCTCCATGAGATCTAGCTGTGAGGCATTTTCTCTATTAGTGATCAAGGGCCCCTTGTGGGTGGGACCATCTCTGGGTTGGCAGTCTTAGGTTCTATAAGAGAGCAGGCTGAGCAAGCCAGGGGAAGCAAGCCAGTAAAGAACATCCCTCCATGGCCTCTGCATCAGCTCCTGCTTCCTGACCTGCTTGAGTCCCACTCCTGACTTCCTTGGTGATCTTGTCGACATACCTTCACATTCGGTTTATTTGGGAAAGGAGGGGTTGAACTAAGAACCAGTACTACAAACACGTCCTTATCTTTGACACTGATTCTGTCACTCTCTTATTTCCTTCTCACACCCTCTTTCTTATACCGTTTTTACATATAGTATGAACCTTTTTTTTTTCCGAAATGTTTTGTTTTGTGAATTCGTTAGATTGAATACCAATAAAGCAAATGTGTGTATGAGAGAGAAATAGATGTATGTGCACATGTGTGTACTGGTACAACTGCCTAAATAGGCATCTATGGAATCTGGAGATTGACATTGGAATACTGAATATAAAAAGACACATGACAGTATTGATTTAAGAAGTACTACTTCAGGAGCTTCTCTTGCTTCTAGCAACATGAACGAAAAGGAGGTTGAAGAGAGGAGAAGTAGAAAGAGGAGCAGCAGCACCACCCTGTTTTGTAGCTGCCAGGGCCAGCAAGCCCACAGAAGGGATGAATCGCATTGTTCCTTCCCCTGGGATACAGCTAGCAGCGCATAGGTCTTCTTGAATGCTGATAATTGCTGTAGGTCTAAGGCTTAGTCTTATAATAATGCATATATTTTACTTTATGTTTTTCCTTCAGGGAATCTTCTCCCTGCCAAGGCTAATAACTCCATGATAATCAGAAACCACATGATTCCTGAAAGTGAAAATGTGTCCGGTGTTCCTCAGCAAAATGATAATACTGTGACCTTCAGGACAGCTCTTAAGGGTGTGGGAAAGAACTCTGAAAACATGAGTTCAGGAATACATCAATCAATGTAAGAACTGTTCTTTACAGCACTTCTCAACTATGCAAAATATAAAGATGCAATATGGGTTGTATGAGAGGCTTCATGGAACTAAAAGAACAGAGGCAGCTGCCGTAATGAGTCGGCTTAGTCAGAAAGATATTATGGATGGAGATAAAGAGATTTAGGGATGATCTCAGGGCAAGATCTCTCCCAACCAAGTTATTTGTTGTGATTACAGTTGAATAAGCAATAGATTGGACTTTTAATCTGCAATGAACTAGAATCTAGAAATGGAGGACTCTCTTGTGATCCAGACCTTGGGGCTGGAAGACGCAGGCTTTTGATCCTAATCTTGAGGATTCATGACCACAAAAATTTAGTCCCAGGCATGGTGGTAAATACCTCTAATCCGGGGAGACAAAGCCAATTTCTGAGTTCAAGGCCAGCCCAGGACAGAGCATGTTCTGGCTAAAGAAAAACTGGTTTCCGATAGGGACAGGGGTGGGTGGGGGACCAGGAAAGGGGGATGACATTGAAAATGTAAATTTAAAAAATATCCAATAAAAAAAAGAAAGAAGAAAGGAAAGGCAAGGCAAGGCAAGGAAAGGAAAGGAAACCTTAAGTCCAAGTGTGGTCTTACAAAGCCTTTGATACAAACATTTGGGAGACAGAGCCATGCAGTTCAAGGTCCGTCTACAGAGCAAGTTCCAGGACAGCCAAATTTAGGCAGTGAAGGAGTTGGAAAACAGAAAACTGGTGATAATGTAATAAAACAAGGGAGCCAATTTTCAGCTCCAGCAAGCAGCAGAACTTTACAGTTTTGGCCATATGGCTCTCTGTCTTTAAGAGTCAAGGGGCCAAGGTCATAAAATGCTGATTCCTGGGGTGGGGGGGGGCGTTGTTTATTTGTTTTGTTTGTTGTTTTTGTTTTACAGGGGAACCTGGAGTAAAGGATTGAATTGATATGCTAATTTAAGGAAGTAGCTTATGCAACATAAAACAATGGCCTTTGGTCTGTCAGAAAGAGTTATCTTAAGCAGAGAGGTATCTCCCACAGAACACATAGATGTCAGCTTGCAACCATCATTGACTTGGAATTGTTCATCTCCTGCTCCCAAACACTACTTCCTCTGGACTCTCTCCCAAGCTGAGACTGGTCCCTGGTATGTAGCTCTCTGGTTTAAGGAGGAAAGTAGATCATCTTCCTAAAATAGGTTCTATTTTTGCTAAAGCCATGTTGATATTACTGAGGAAGAAGAGTCATTTCTTAGCATGACGGAAGGCCTCATTTCATGAACTAGATATGAACCTAGAGAATAGAAATTTTTATTTTCAATCTTGCATAAAAGGATAACTGTTAGTACCAGGACACTCCAAGCCCTGGCCTAACTATGTGACCTTTGACCTGCATTGCCAGGACAACGACCCTCAATCCCACAATCCACTTGGCTCAGTTCTCACCTTCACTGTTGTGACATCATTTTCCTTATAAATTAGGGGATCACCTTCTCCTTGCTCTTTCTCTTTCTTCTCTCGCCCCTCTTTTTCTTTTTCTTCTCTGACCTTCTACCCACTTCGCCACCCCCCTATCCCTGCACAATAAACCTCTCCCACATGTAACCACCTTGGCCTGGTCTGCTGTTTAGTTTATCTCCTCAAAATATATAGATTAATATTATCTGATATTAATTAACATATCAATAACCATGACCTAAAGATTTTTAAAGACAAGGTAAAGCACAAAACAAAGATTTTTAAAGTGATTAGTTCATCTCTAAGTAATAGAATTATATGGCTAGAATGGCTAGCTAATTGTAACTTCTTTGTTAACTTCCGTTATAAGCTGTATAGATCTTATTCCCTTTTTTATTGTGCCTTGTCTTATATTTTGACAGTTTCTGGAATATATAGTAAAGGAAACAGATAAACTACAATGTGTGTTTGTATATTTGTGTGTGCATTTTCCTTATATGCCAGTCTTATTTTTCTTGTATAATGAAGCAATTTCTTTCCATGACATTTTTTTTATCACAAAGTCTACTTAATTCATCAACAGTACAATCAAATACATGAGCAAATTGATGCTGACTGAAGCTTATAAAACAAGGTGACTAATATCTATTCTTTCCAGCTCTCCACTGGAGACTTATGTCCTCAGACTTTTGTCAGGCATAATAAAGGGGACTCTAACATGTTGATCCACAACTCAGCTTTAGCCTATTTTCTTAGAGAAGACAATATGTGATTCCTTGTCTGGGAGTAAGTGGATACAGATTAGGTACAGGTATGTAAAGCTATGGATAACGTTCTTTTGTTGGTATTCTGTCTGGACTCCATCCCCAATAGATACCTGACAACAGCCAGGTACGCTCCTCCCCCCAGTTACCTGGCAACATGCAGGTAGAGCTAGCCCTATAAAAGGTCTATATTTGCTTACCACCTCCTCTCTTTCTTATGCTCTTGCTTCTCTCTTACATCTTGCCCCCTCCCCCCCCATTCTCCTCACCTCTTTCTCCTCGTGGTCAGGGCTGGCCTCCACTTCTCTTCTCTCTCAGTCTCTCTGCCTTTCATGATAAAGGTCTTGGAAAGATCAGGAATTCAAGGCCTTTACCTAAACATGATAAAAGCAATCTACAGCTAACCAGTGGCCAACATCAAACTAAATGGAGAGAAACTGGAAGCAATCCCACTAAGATCAGGGACCAGACAAGGCTGCCCACTTTCTCCCTACCTATTCAATATAGTACTTGAAGTCCTAGCCAGAGCGATTCGACAACAAAAGGAGGTCAAGGGGATACAAATTGGAAAGGAAGAACTCAAATTATCGCTATTTGCAGATGATATGATAGTATATATAAGTGACCCCAAAAACTCCACCAGAGAACNTGAAATTCCTAGGCAAATGGATGGATCTGGAGGCCATCATCCTGAGTGAAGTAACCCAATCACAAAAGAACTCACATAACATGTACTCACTGATATGTGGATATTAGCCCAGAAACCTAGACTACCCAAGATACAATTTACTAAACACATGAAACTCAAGAAGAAGGAAGATCAAAATGTGGACAGGTCACCCCTTCCTTGAATTAAGAACAAAGCACACATTGAAAGAGTTACAGAGATCATGTGTGAAGCTGAATCCAAAGGATGGACCCAATGACTGTGTCTGCCAGGGATCCATCCCACAATCAGCCACCAAACATAGACTCTATAGCATATGCAAGCAAGATAGTGCTGAAAGGGCCCGGATATAGCTGTCTCAGGGGAAACTATATCAATGCCTGGCAAACATGGAGGTGGAAGCTCACAGTCAGCTATTAGATGGAACACAGGGTTCCCAAGGAAGGAGCTAGAGAAAGTACCCAAGGAGCTGAAGGGGTCTTCAACCCTCTAGGTGGAAGAATAACCATGAACTAGTACCCTCTGAGGTCATGTCTCTAGCTGCATATATAGAAGAGGATGGCCTAGTTGGCCATCATTGGGAAGAGAGGCCCCTTGGTCATGCAGACTTTATATGCCCCAATACAGGGGAACGCCAGGGCCAAGAAGTGGGAGTGGGTGGGTAGGGGAGCAGGGCCAGGAGGGTGGAGGGTATAGGGAACTTTCTGGATAACACTTGAAATGTAAATGAAGAAAATATCTAATAAAAGTTGGAAAAAAAAAAACAAAACATGTATACTGCCTTCTCCTAAGGCAGGTTTGAGATGTCAGCATTGGATGTGAAGAAGACAAGGATTTTATAGCTCAGAGGTAGCGGGTTCCCAAATGGAGGATTTGGGGGGCAAAATAGAATTCGTTTGGTTGAATGTGACAGTGATCAGTTTCTTCTGAGAAATATTTTTATTGCATACTTATTCTTTGAATATCTTATTTGATTGTTTAGATGTTTTATTTCATATTAACACTGTATGATCACTTTTCTAAGAATTTATCCATTTCTTCTGTGATGCTTCCTTTTACACTGACAGTTTTTCTTAACTCTCCTCAATTTTTCTTAGTTCATCTAAAAGTTTTCCAGTTTGTTTTCTTTTTTCTTTTCTTCTTTTTATTTTTATTAGATATTTTCTTTATTTGCATTTCAAATGCTATATCCTTTCCTCACTTCCTCTCCGAACCCTCCACCCCCCACATTCTATCCTCCCTTCCCTTCCTCACCAGCCTACCAACTCCTGCTTCCCTGTCCTGGCATTCCCCTACACTGGGGCATCTAGTCTTCTCAGGAGCAAGGGCCTCTCCTCCTATTGATGTCCAACAAAGCCATTCTCTGCTACATATGTGGCTAGAGTCATGGGTCCCTCCATGTGTACTCATTGGTTGGTGGATTAATTCTTAGAAGCTCTGGGATTACTGGTTGCTCCATATTGTTTTTACTCCTATGGGGCTGCAAACCCCTTCAGCTCCTTGGGTACTTTCTCTAGCTCCTCCATCGGGGAACCTATGCTCAGGCCAATGGATGGCTGTGAACATCCACTTCTGTATTTGTCAGGCACTGGCAGAGCCTCTCAGGAGACAGCTATAGCAAGCTCTTGTTGGCATCCACAATAGTGTTTGGGTTTGCCCTCTGTGCACAAGTCCTGCCAGGGGAGAGCTGGTCTCCAGATTGTTTTCTTATTTGAAAACAAACTGTGACTTTATTTCATTCATCTTTTCTATTGTTTTAACAGTCTCAAATTCCTGTATTTCTTGTTTGGTTATCAGTCTTCCGTTCTGTTAATTTCAGGTTTAGTTTGTTATTAATTCTCTGACTATTTTAGGCATAAGTAATCTCATTAATTATAACATCAAAAATAAAATAAAACATTTACATATAAATTTATTCATGGAAATAAAATATCTATATATTGTAATATATAAAACAATGAGAATGAAAAAAATGAGGATTCCAAGAATAGAAAATATTACTTGGATAAATTAAAGAAAAAATACACCATCTATCTAATCTATAGAGTAAAAATAATCCCTACTAAGATGACAATGGCACTTTTAATTTCACATTCAAAAAGATCCCAAACTATCAAAGCAATATGAACAGAACAAAATCTGGAAATTTCAGTTTCTGTTTTATAGTAGAAGAAAGAACAAAAATGTTCAAATATTGTGACATATTACATCATGATAATTAGGTAGTCAAATGGAACAAAATGGACAGTCTAGAATCTATTAAAAGTTGTTTCATCTTTTTGCAGGGTGCCAAAACCCCACAGTGGGATTAAAACAATCTCTGTAAAAAGTTGTGTTGAAAATTTTAACTTTCATAAATACTTAAAATAATATTTCTTGGGCTGGAGAGATGGCTCAGCAGTTAAAAGCATTGACTGCTCTTCCAAAGGTCCTAAGTTCAAACACCAGCAACCACATGGTGGCTCACAACCATCTGTAACAAGATCTGACACCATCTTATAGAATGTTTGAACACAGCTACACTGTACTTATATATAATAAATAAATAAAAATATTTTTAAAAGTTTTAAAATCCTTTCTCCAATCCAAGGATTAGATATTGGTTGCTTTAATCTTTGGGTAAACCTGGGCTTCATGGTATATTTTAGAACATCACAGGATATAGAGTAAAACCCTGTCCTGAAAACAAACAAAAACATAAAGGAAAGAAAGTGTTTTAAAATCTTTCTGTAATTTTCACCTTTTCAAACCTATGAATTTACGAAAACTATGGGCATTACATCCATAGAAAATAAAACCAGTATTTAGAAGTATTTGTATTTCATGTCCATTTCAGTATTTCCTGTGATAATCAAACATGCTGTAAAATACAGTGTCTTTTGTGAAATGAATGGATGGCAAAAATGAAATTATTCAACCTTAAAAACAAAACAGGAATGTGGGTCATTTTTGAAATGTATCTTTGTGACTAAGAGCCCAAACTGCCCCTGCAAAGGATCAAAGTTCAGAGTTCAATTCCTAGCACCTACCTTGGGTATCTTAAAATAGCCATTAACTTCAGTTCTAGGAGAATCTGATATCTCTGGCCTGCATAGGCATCTTCATCCATATAAACAATAGACACACTCACACACACACACACACACACACACACATGTTCACACACATAAACACCCCCACATGTACGCATCTGTGAATCTTTAAAACAAATGAAGGAAGGTTTAGATATATGGCTCAATTAAAAGTACTGTTTAAGAGAACGTGAGTTTTGTTTGGTAGACATGCACTAGAGTTCATAACTGCCTGTGACATCTGCACTAGGGGATAAAACACCATTGTCTGGCTTCCATGGGTATTCACACAAAGTGCTATCTCTCTCTCTCTCTCTCTCTCTCTCTCTCCATGTCTCTGTCTTTCTCTCTGTGTGTCTCTGTCTCTCTCTCTCTCACACACACAAACATGTAAAAGTTAAAACAAATATTAAAGAAGAGCATTTCTACTATATGGTGCAATATGGATGAACCTGACAGCCATTGCATTACATGATAAACCCAGAACATGAATACTGCATGCTTTCACTCATGGAAGCAAACTGAAGGAGCTGAACTCACAGTAGAGGCTAGGAAGGAACTTTCCATCAGCATGAAGTAGAGGAAATGTGGTGCCATTGGTTAATACGAAATTTCAGTCATGCACAATGAAAATGTTCTTTTCTGACCTATAGGGTTCCACCTATAATTAATCATACTTACTTTTTACAGGGGTTACACACTGATAAATCCATCATAATTTGACAATGCTATAGGTAAAAAATTTCATACCTAACCTAACCTACCAAACATAATAGCTGAGCCACGTATTGAAGTGTGGAGTTGTAATGAATTACATGTCCTCATACAGACACAGTGGCTCTGCACAGTGAATATTGGAGCACATACATCTAGCGGAACAGAGGATTGAAATTGGTGCTTCCTGTCAACCTTTGCCACTTCGGAACCATCAACATAAATATCTATGTATACACATATAGGTTTGAATAATCTTAGAGCGTGTTTTGCTCACTATGGTATGTTGTGTTCCTAAAATTTGCTAGGCTATTATGTAATACCCTGACTACACAAAAATGCATTTGAACAACTGTTGTAGTAGGCAATGAGATTAATGATTAGTGTTTGTGGTATTTTGCCAGGTGTGAAAATTATAAACATAAAGTTTTATACATTAAGTATATGTAATTTTTATGTTGATTGTATGTCAATAAACTTGGGAAGAGGAGAAAGCCCTGGAATAAAAGAACAACTATGAACAGGAAAATTGGGAGAATAACTGTCCTGGGTCAAGAGGGAAGAGCATTGTCTTCTTCCAGACATCCACACTGAAGAGCCAATCAGAAGAATACACTCTCAAGCCTTACTTTTATCAAATACACACATTCAACTTCAAATATTGGCACGAACACCCTTTAATTCAATAATATCTGTGTTCTTTTGGGAAAAGTTTGTATTATGTATAAATGAAGAGTAATTTTTAAATCAATATGCAAGCTGTAATGCATTTGTTTTGTTTCTCGCTTGTTGCCAACAGACTTCTAACAGTGTTTGTCTAAGGGGATTGCATTTCAACTTGTCTTACAAATTAGATTATGTCTCTTCTTGCTTTTCCATATTTTTACTGTTACTCATTAGAATGTGGCCCCATGACCGAAGCTCTTCTTTTTGGTTCGTCTTGAATGTGAGCTTAAAGCCTCCTTAGGCTTCCTAAGATCGCGCTGAGCTGCTCTGTGCCTTATTTTTGCTGGCTCATTTCACCTGCTTTGCTTAGCCAGCCAAGTCTTTGATTTCAATTGGAATATTGGCCACTCTGGATCCCATTATTCTGCGGTATCATTTGTATCCATTCTTTAGCTCTCAAGGTTGTTTGGAGTAAGTGCACTGGAGGCAGAGAAATCTTCAGCAACTCAAAGTGAGGGAGAGTTCATTTACAAGGCTCAACTGTCCCTGTAGTTCCCACTGTAATTGCTGCTGATTATTGTTATGTTGTAATGAAACAATAATGATCAAAACACGAGACATTTCTTAGGGATTCATGACTGGCTGACTTTGCCTCAGGCCATTAACCCCCGTCATTAGTTCCCCTGAAAATGTATTGTGTTAAGGTCATTATTGTTAATAACAGGCTGCAGGAAAACATTTGCATGCACTCTGGAGTAAAACTGTTGATTATTTTCTGCTTGTACAAGTTTTGCGATTGAAAAACTTGACTGGGCAAAGTGATAAAGAGAAGAAAATGAATTATTGTTCAGCAGAGGAGGGTGATATATAGTTAATGTGTGCAATTTATCATATTACATATGATGCATGTGTATAGATATTTATCTACATAAATATTATACATGAAAACACTATAATATACCTTACATTTTAGCTGTCGGCCACACACTCATAATAATTTATAAAATTTATAATTTGTAATTGTTATATGTTTAATAATTTAAATTATTAAATTCATATTAATTTATAGAAATCTTGTCCATCAATTTAGTATTTTAAAGATCACCACTCTTATTCATAGTGGCTTTCTTAATTATATAAAGTATATAAGTATATTGAGCAAATGTACTACTTTTCTTTGCTGTATATCAGTTCCTTCTTAATACCACTGACATAATGAACATTCATAAAGTTTTCTTGTGTGACTAGGACGATGGATCGGCTGCTAAGGCCATTTGCTGCTCCTCTAGAGGCTGTGGGGTTTAGTCCAAGCATTCACATGATGTCCTGTAATCATTCCTAACTCCCGTTTCAGGGAATCGGATGTCCTCCTCTACTCTCTGTGGAAAGCAACAGTTCATGTATTTATTTGCAGGTAGAACATCTATACACATGAAATAAAACAAAAAATAAACATAAAAAAGCATTTTTTAATAAAAAAAATTTACCTATTGAGTAACACATCAAAATATCTACAATTTAATTTGCAACCACAAGAATGACATGGGCAGAACAGCTATTATCATAATCAGAAAACATTTTCTTTTCTTCTAAGTATCATATGTATGTGTCCGTGAATCACAATAACATGAGCAGAATGGGCTAGAAAGATGGCTCAGTGCTTAAGAGGACTTCAGATCAAGTCCCAGCAACCACTTGGTGGCTCACAACCACCTGTAATGGGTTGTGATGCCCTCTTCTGGTGTGTCTGAAGACAGCTGCAGTGTACTCATATAAATAAAGGAATCTTTTAAAAAATGTGAATATAAAAACTGTTCTAGAGAAACTAATTAACAAAACAACCTAGAATCCCCTTAATAGTTTAAGGGTGACTCGATAACCCTTAGATGCTCCCTGAAGGTCCATCATTTATCTCCCTAAGAAGTCAACCTAGTAACGAGACAAGAGTCCTCACACACAACTAAGTGTCCAATGGTTTCTCAGCAAACCCCAAAGGTTCATCGTTCCTGTCCTCCAGTGAAAATGTCATGTGTCTGGGGCTGATGTCAGTCCCTTCTGAAGCTCAGCTTGCAGAGAAACATAACTTCCAATAATTAGAAAAACCATACCTTTCATAATGTTAGAACTGCCATTGGCAATTACTACTTCGTGTTCTTCTTTTATTATCTCCCTATCTACATCTAAGTTCTGAGGTAAATCAAGAGAAGGGGAAAGGTTTGGCTAGGAAAAGGCTCCATGTATCAGACTGTGTGCATGTAAGGAATATGGACTTGGGGAGCAATGATGTTATAACATGAAAAGTCAGGGACTATACAAACATAAATTGCTAAACTTAGCAATACAAAAGCAGCTCAGAGAAGCCACTTTTAACCTTAGATGGGCTAGAAAAGGAGTGACATCACCTATGTGTCTAGAACAGGGGCCAATCAGTAACAGGTGAACTGGAGGCAAAAGCCATCTATCCTAATTGTTAGAATGAAAAGACCAGAGTTCAGTAAGTCATTTAGCTGAGGTAAATCAACTGCAGATCGGCAGGAACCCAGTGTGAATTAAAGATTTTCCCTTGACTTCACATGACTTCATCCCAGAAAAACAATTGCTATCACCCTTTTGAAGTGTGGCCTTTTCCCCCCCAGTGGGGATGTTCCTCCTGAAGAGTCAGAGATTATGATTTTCAGTATATGCAGTAATGGTGAATTTCCTGCATAAACCTCTCCTGAGAACAGTGCCAATATTACTTAAGCAAATATTATCCTCACCATTTCTATGAGGCTACTTTCTGGACGACATTACCATTCTAAGTCTCTGGACATAAAAGAACGCATATTACCTTGCAAATCACAGCTGAGCCTTGGACAAATAGTCAAGGCTTTAAGAGAACCAAGTTAGACTTCCTATGAGGACAAGGTTTTGCTGTTGTCTTTAGGTCTCCAGCCTTCTCTGCATTTTTGTTTTTATTCACTATATCTCCATAACTGTGGGTTAATTCTTTAGAATAGTTTTCTTTACTGTATCCTACCGTAAGTTCTGGTTCTCCAGGAAAACATGGCCAATACAAATGGAAGATAAAAATGGAAACAGGAAATTGTGTGAAAAGTCAAAAGCATGTAGAGAAAAAAATACTTTGAAGGATAGAGTGCCATCCTGAGAGGACCACACCGACTGCTCCCCAAAACGCCAGACACAAGCAAAATCCCATCTCCAGGTTGAGCACGGGGCTGATGATATTTATTAGTGTTTCTTTTTTCTACAGAATTTTTTTAATCACAATTAATACACCTACAATCTACTTTCTTTAAGAAAGAAAGAAAGAAAGAAAGAAAGAAAGAAAGAAAGAAAGAAAGAAAGAAAGAAAGAAAGCCAAAGCAAACAAATAAAACTGGGATCACACATAGTTTGAGAGTTTACAGAAATAACCAAGAAATGCTTTTTCTAGAAGTCATCTTCAGCAGAAGACATATAAATGAATTTATGCATAGGTGTATGTATGGGAATAATTAAGTACACTTGGGAGCTGGCAGAGTGCAATTTTTAAAGACGGAAATCACATATAGCCCAAGGTGGTCAAAAACTCACCAAGCGCTGGAAGCTGGCCTTGAACATTTTATCTTCCAATCTTTACGTGCCTCAGCCTCCTGAGTGCTGAGATCCTAGGGACACAATGCCATGCCTAGAAAGATTTCTATCCTCTATGAGAATTTTCTTTGGAAAAATAAGAAATAATTTTAACAACATAACATCTTTCCTGGAGGTGCTGTATTGTTTTAAATTATGTATAATTAGATACACAGGTGTGCATACACACACACACACACACACACACACACACACACACACACACCCCACACATTCCAGTTTATATCATGCCAGTCACTTGTAAAGAACTTCATTTTTTATATTATTGTTTTTAACATACTATCTATATATAAATCATTTGATGTTTCCTCTTCATTCTGTTTCCATCTTAATATTAGCAAAGGTTTCTTTAAGAGCAGAGTAAAGGACTCTAATGGCAGTGATCAGAAGTGAGCTAGAAGTCTTGATCCCTGAACTTATAATGATCAGACTTGAGAAAGCCAAGCACACAGAACAGCAATTTGGCACTCTGCTGAGCTGGTCTTATGGACATATCACCTTTTCTAAAAATGCACTTTGCAGCCAGACACCCTCTTCTGCACATATTATGAACATACACCCTTGTTCAAACAATGCACTTAGCAACCCATTGGCAACCTAAAACCTCCTCCCGAATCAAGCTGCATATATATCTCTTCAAAATGGTGGATATAAATTAATAATCCATGATAATGCGCTCTTCACTTCTAGATACCTAGAACACATCTGCAAAGTAATGATTGATTGATTGATCATGTAGACCACTGCACTGTCACTCATGACACAAAAAGTAAACTATTATTTTTTCTTTGAATAAACTTGTCTTGCTACTCTGAAACTCTATGTAAATGTTTGTTTAGCTTCCTTGAGTAAAAAGACAGGAACCTGGAAAAACCCAACCCAGATCCTGGAAACAGAAAGATTCTATCTTTCGATAGAAATGATACTTTCATCATCATTGCTATACCTTCATCCTCTATATTAGTAACAGTGTATTATCGTTGACTTTCTCTAATAATCAACCATTCTTTCAAATAGGGCAAAAAAGGCTGAATGAGAAGCCTTAGAAAGAAACTACAATAGAAGAGACTAAGGACCCTTAATGACAAAATGCTCCCCCCCCATGCTTAGACATAGAAAACTTATGTAAGGGATATGGCCTAATACCCATATCACTCAGAACCTGTGCGTATAGATGAGAGGAGGTGCTCCCATTTATAGAGAGCCACATTGTATACTGCCACCTGATGAGTTTCTTCAGAAATCACTTTCACTATAGCATTTTAAGAATGGAAGAGTGGGATGACATTCCTTTGGAATAAATACAGAGAAGCAATGCATACAGGTGGATTTCTCCCCTGCAATTATTTCACAGAATGAAAACTAGCAGGTTTGTCCTCATTATTTTATTTTGTGTCATGCCTTTTACAAGAGCTCAATTTGATAATTTTATCAGGAGTTATGATAATTATCAATTAAAACTGAAGCATTATTCAAGATAATTTGAGGAATGGAAATGAAATGTTATTTCTGAATGGTGCCAGAAGCAAAATTTTACATAAATAGCATCATTAAAACTCAGCTTTAGAGTCACATGTACTTTCTCTGGAAACAATTTTCACAACTTATTCTTGTTTAGTTTTGTATCAATTATAAGGTTAAAGAGCAAGGGGCTGGCTTCTGCTTGCACATGTCTGTATACTATGTAGAGTTGGACTTACAGATGGTTTGAAATACCATGTTAGTGCTGAGAACTAACCGGGGGTATGCTGCAAGAGAAGCCAGCATTCTTACCCTCTGAGCCATCTATGGAGCCCCTCACAACTCTGTCTTTATATTGTCATTCATTTCACAAACAACATAATGTAAAACATTATGTATGATTTATATTAATTTCCCTCCACATTTACATATTTATGTAGGATGAGATTAAAATGTATTTGAAATATACTATCTTACTCTTTTAGACATTATTTAGTAGAAGTGTAATTTTTAGGAGAAAATCCTGAAATACTTTCAGCAATGACTTTGAAAAAGATACTGATGCCTTTGCCATGGAGATTCAATGGGGCCATTTGTGCCAAAAACATGGACAAACATGTTACTTCCTTTTCTTTTTCTCATGATAGTGTAGAGCCTGATTCAATGCCTGGAATATTATAAAGATTCAATGGATGTTGAGTGAGTGAATGAATGAATGAATGAGTAAGTGAATATTTGATTAAGGTAAAGCTTTGATAAGGTAAAGGAGGTAACATTTGAGTCACACCTGGAAAAGTATCTGTGAATGTAGCCTTATTTGGGAATGTGATTTTAACATGCAGTCACTTGAAATGGGTTGTTGTTGTTGGTGGTGGTGGTTTTTTTTTTTTGTTTTGTTTTGTTTTTTTTCCAGCTTAGGATAGGAGTAAAGGAAGTGGAAATGAAAAGGAGAGAATGAAAGGCCAACAAAACATAATAGAAAAAAATAGAAACGAATTAAGACAGACACTGTCAATTAGCTTTAGACAAGGACACTAAAGAGACTCAAAGTAGACAGAGATACTCTTCTCATAGACCATCCCATGGAAATTGATTTCCCCATAAGCACACACACACACACACACACACACACACACACACACACACACGCACCAAACTCTATCTAACAATATATAGAAATACTAATTTAAAAAATTCACAAAAGAACTAAATGTAAGCCCTGAAACTCTAAGTCCCCTCCGGGGTAAAATCTTTACTTTGGTCTTGATAATGATTCTCTGGATATTAAGCCCAAACTTTGCTTACAAAAGCATAATTAAAGGAGGCACCAAACATAAAAGTATCTTTCAGCAAAGCATGTGATTTTAAAAACAAAAATCCATCTATACACTGGGAAATTATTTTTTTGCAAATTTGTTAGACAGCATAATACACCAAGTTAATAAAATCCTTAAAATTATAGCAGGATGCACAGCTCTTTCAATCACATGCAGAAACGGTCTCCAAATTCATGATAAGGTATTCAACATCACTGAACATGAGTGCAACGCAAATCAAGACAACAGATATATTCTGTCAAACCTCCTACAATATCTATGATGGATTTCTCATTAGGAAGAGCAAGAGCTGGAAAGCGGGGGCAGTGCGTTCCTTATACAGTCAGAGAATGAAAAGCAGTACAGCCATCAACAAACTTAGTAGGTGAGTTCTTTTGTCTTCTTTCTTATAATACTGTATGACAGTATATACTCAAGTATGTAGATTTTACTTCTTCTTATCAAAAAATATATCACCATGTAAGATGTACTTCATAATAGCAGCAATTTAATTATCTGCCTGTATATTATATTTTTAAAGATTAATTTCTTTTATATGAGTACACTGTCACTCTCTTCAGACATGCCAGAAGAGGTCATTGGATTCCATTACAGATGGTTGTGAACCACCATGTGGTTTCTGGCAATTGAACTCAGGACCTCTGGAAGAGCAATCAGTGCTCTTAATCACTGAGCCATCTGTCTAGCTCTTGTATATTAAAATTTTATGTTGTATATCACAGCTATAAGAATTAGAATTTATTTTAATTGAAGAAAGGACTTCACTTGTGAGGTAGTCTATTCTATCTATGATATGGGTGCTGCATCCATGAATTCTCATCAGTGTGGCTGCTCACTGCCAACTGCAGTTGACATGTCAACATGGATGGGAGAAATTTCACAAGGTCCCACTCCAAGATGATTGCTAGCCAATCAATGGCTTCTGTGAGAGGGAGAATCACTTTTCTCTTGGAAGAGTTCCCTGATAGCTTATTTAGTGTGAAGGGTCAGTCCTAACACATCTAAATATTAGTAATACTAAATGGATTATGCAATGTGTGTGTGTATGTGTGTGTGTGTGTGTGTGTGTAAAGCAATAATGAGGAAAAGGTCATGAGGACTGCAGGACAGTGGAAGGACTTAGGGAATGAGACAAAAGAGAATAAATGATGTAACTACAGTATTCATGCATGAAAATCTTATCTGATAATAAATGACCTTGAATTGGATCTGGATAAATCAAAAGTTGTCAGTGTTGCTGATATCCATGAGGATGGAAGAAGAAACAATCAATTGTCAAAAATGCCTCTCTGAAGATGCCATTAGACAAACCAGCTTGAGTCTTTTAGCTGCAAAATTGGGAGATTATGACTTTCTGGTATTTTGTTATCTTAATTGTATTTTGATTTAAGTGGGTTAGGAAACTTGGATATTTCTGATGTCATCTTGTGTCATATCACAATGGGAGAAGCTGAGGAACAGAGCTCTTCCAACTCTGCATTGTAGGTACTGGATTATAAATCATAAAGTTGAGAAAAAGGTATTTAATTCAATAACTTAATAAAAAATTTAAATCTGCGTAGGCTGTGTTTCAGATGCCTTACCACAGCAGAGCTGTTCTCTGTCAGAACCAGACAGAGCCGCTGTGTTGAACATGCTTACAAATAACGTATGAATCCAGGATTCTGTTTACATTCAAACAAAACTTTGTGACTGTACTTTCTCTATTTAGTTTTGTATTTGTTTCTCTAGCTAGAAACCACACTTTATCCTGTATGAATGAAAGTTATGGATTGTTGAATGCAATATGCAGGCCTAAAAGTCCAGGTGCATACTTATCTAAGGAAATGGGAAACAGGTCCTGAAATAAAACCTCAGCTGTGGCCAGGTAGTTCATTTCCTCTACAGTGTGCACTAAAAAAGAAAGCGAAGAAAGAAAAGTTAAAGAAACTAAAGTTATATAAGTTATATAGTAACCCAGTTTAGAGGATTCATGTAACAAAAGAAATTACCAACCATATCTACTTTTGGTGTTAAAGCCAGATAAGAAATGGTTTCGAAATAAGAAGAAAGAAAATATCACCACACACTGCAATAGACCTAATATCAGATGTCATAGGACCCTTTTTATAATGAAACTATGTATAAACTGAAAGAGTTTCATCCAAATCTCACTACTGAAAAAAAAAAAAATCAATGCAGTGGTTTCTTGTAAGTTAACCAGATTTCCAATTACTTTCCCGTTTAAATCAAATTCCATTCACTCACGTCCATCATGAAGTTGACCTTCTTTATGTTTATTTCTTCCTGAATTCTCCATTCATAGCTTTTTTTTGTTCTGATCCTTTGTTTGTTTATGTTTATTTGACATTCATCTACACTTTGCTTACATTTGAATTTTAAAGTGTGTATCTTAGAGCACAGGAAGCAGCAGATGATACCCATGCCCAGACCATCAGAATCTCTAGGCAGTAAAGCAGGGGGAGGGGGAGGGAGAAGGGAAGGGGGAGGGGGAGGGATACTTTGGACTTGAAATCTCCTCCTCCCTGCTTCTTGTATAGTGTGTGTGTGTGTGTGTGTGTGTGTGTGTGTGTGTGTGTGTGTGTATGTAGGCCAGAGGTCAGCATTATGCATTGTTTTCAATAAATCTCCAACTTAGTTTTTGAGCCAAAGTCTTGCTCTGAAGATGAAGTTTACCAGTTGTCCCAGCTGGATAGCCAATGAGCATCACCATCAAAGGTCTATCAGTCACCATCAAATGTCCATCCGTCTCTTTCTGCTTCCATTGACCTTTCTGTAGGTGCTGGGCATCTGAGCTAGATCCTCATATTTGGAGAGCAAGCACTTTACTGACTGAGTCATCTCCCTGACCATACACACACACATACACACACACACACACACACACACACAGAGAGAGAGAGAGAGAGAGAGAGAGAGAGAGAGAGAGAGAGATCTTCATAACATAATACAGTATACAACAAGTAGTAGTGATAACAGAAACTAAAACAAATTTACTACAAGCCAGGTAGCCAGGTCTTAGGCACTCTGAATCCCATTATTACAACTATACTGTTTTGGGTGAATTAATTTTACAGGCCTATTTGCCATCTTCCACTCAAAGTATTTTTGCTTTGAGGAATATTTGTCTCAGAATATTTGAGATATTTGAGTAATGTATTTGTATCTAAGTTGTCTCTTAAAAAACTGTGATTTAATCAATTACTAATGCATTAGATTTTCTTTCCCACACAACACATCCCCAACTATGCATACAGAAATATATACATGAATCATTCCTCTTTCCATAAGAGACAGGCTTCAGGATAAAATAGAGTATCTTTTTTTTTTTTTTCTCAGACAAGGGTACCACATAAGCCAGTTTGCTCAGTCAGATTAAAAAGGGTTTCAGAACCCTGTCCTAGGTAGAAACATTCACTGGACAATATGGTGGGATTTGAAGAAACAAATCAATTCATACTTGGTCTTTGTACCCTTGGGCTTTGAGGTACACAACTCTATGGGTTGTCTGTGCTTACAGAATGTTCCATTTTCCCTTCTTTTGCTGTTAGAACACATTCTGAACAATAGTAATTGAAAGGGAAATGAGGTTGACAGGGCACAGTCTAATATTGGTAAATGTCATGTCAGGAACTCAGAGCAGAAACCATAGAAGACCTCTATTTGCTCACAGGCTCAGGCTTAGCTAACTGTATTTTACAAACCAGGTACACCTGTCCAGGGGTGGTACCATCTACAGCGCAGAGGGATGGGCCCTCATACATCAAGTAAGAACCAACACAATCCCTGACAGTCCCATGCATAGGTCAATCTGATGTCAACAATCCTTCAGTTGGGACTCCTTCTGAGATGACAAAGCTAACTAAGACAGAGAAAATCAGAGTTCCAGTTTACTCAGTATCTCCAGTCCCAAAAGGAACAAGTCCAAGTCCATGATGCTTCCCTGCCCTGGCTACCATGTTCATTCACCCACTCATGTGCCCAATTCTAACCGAAACTGATCAAAGCATGTATATTGGTTTTGTCACTTCTGGAGGTTATGAATGTATGAACATTACCCCAATACCCAAGTCCAAGTCCTTAAGATGAAAATTTTGTTGTTCAGAAGGAAAACATCACAGTATGTTGTAAGAAATAATCTATCTGATTGTTTATCAATCTAAAAGAACACAATAGATAGTTATGGTATGGCTCAAATTCATCATTTGATAATATGGTGCCACAGAAACTTAGAAAAGGCAGAAGTGCACAGTTTGATCTTTGACCTCCTGCCTCTAGTGAAACATGGTCATGAAGTAACTACCTAACTCATATCTTCTGAAAGTAGGTCAAAAACCTACAAGAACAGCATCCTGAACTTGCCTGGTAGTCTGATATTTTCTAAAAATAGGACATATAGCCCACAAATTACAGGTGTCTTATCTGATACAGAGAAGTAGATGAGACAGATCTTAAGAGACATAACCCTAGTCAACATATGGCTACCATTATATCATACCTTCTTGCCCAATTATATATCTATACTTGACTGTTCTCTGTCAAACTGAAACATAGAAATAGTTTTTCATGGTTCTTTTAATCTTCATTTCTGAAGGCATCACTATCTAAAGCTTTGGTTAAGTAAAATTTTTGTGTTTGATTTTGTTGATCTGTCTTCTATTATAGTGGCATTAGCCATGAAGTTTGCAATGAGTAAGGAAAATATATTACCTTTCCTCCCCTACACTTAATGGATTTTAAGTCCTGTATTTCTCCTATAAACATTACTGTGAGCCAAGTAACATTCTACAAGGTTCTGCTTCAGGCTAGGATTTTATGGTGTATTGAGATTTATTTTCCTAACGTTTTGGCTGATGGTATTCCAAGGAGCTTTCTCAACAATATGAATTTGTTTATGCAGTGTTTTGTTTTCCTCCTCTACTTCAATTAGTCAGCTATGTTTGCACAGGTATTGAGAGCAAGACCTGTAAAATGAACCTTTCTCAACCTAGCCAACTCAACATTTTTCAAATTAACACACTGCTACACTGCCCAGCAGGAGAGTAAGCAGTTTCTCTTTCTTTTAACTTTTAAGAAAGATCCAGAAAATTCCAGTGTAAAGAAACCTGGAGGCAAATTAGTATTTTAATTATCCAAAATGTTGGCATTTATTGGGTGGGTTCCTATTTTAAGATATACAAAAGAAGTAGCAAGGCCATAGCAAAATTAAACAAAAAATATATCTCTAAAATTAGTTAAAGATGAACTGGTCTCTAATTCATCATCAGAGGTTGATAATATAAGATCGCACACAGTTTTGAAAGAAATATGTACAAATAAAGACCAAGTGGTCTCATTTCTTTACAATGGAAAGTTCATGGTAATGTAATTGTTATAATATGAGGATTAAAATAATAAATATATTTTTCCACATTTGAAGGGATATGATGCACCAGAGCTTACTTCTTAATTAATTTTTATGCATTTATCTTGCACATATATAGGGTGTGTATTTATGTGGTATATGTATATGTTCAGGTACACATGAATATGTATGCACATTTAATGTGTAGGCAAAAGCCCAATCTTATGTGTCATTCCACAGGGGTTATGTACTTTGTTTTATTAGGAAAAGGTCTCTCATTTGGCCTGGCGTTTGCTGAACAATCTACACTGACTGTCCATTGAGACCCTGGGATCCATTGAGACCAACAAGGCTTCACCTCCTACTCCTTTTCCACTCAATCATAACTAAGCATTGAAGTATATTGGAGCAAATAGAGCCCACTTTTATTCAATCCACAATAGTGTCTAAAAATTTTAGAGAACTTAATCCAGTTATCAGTCTTCTGCATAGTATTTCCTTCCAGTCCAAAGCCACTTATTTTTACCATACCTTTCAAGTTTTCTTTATTCCAGAACATTCTCTAATTTGCCCTTTGTTTATAATAAATATTTTTGACGATACACATCCTCCTACTTCTAGCTATGTGTTTTAATAAACTTGTTGAAAATTTCCTCATATTTCTTTCTTTCTTTTAGATAGATAGATAGGTTGGTAGATTAGATAGATAGATAGATAGATAGATAGATAGATAGATAGATGATAGATTATAGATAGAAATAATATATAGATGATAAAAATTATATATATATATATATATATATATATATATATATATATATATATATATATATATGATAGAGATAGAGGTAGATAGATAGAGATAATGATGGATAGAAAGATGTCTTTAATTATCCTGTACTACAATTCTCAACCTAAAGATCTTGATTCCTTAGCAAAACTCAGTCTTCAAAATATTTGCATTACCATTTGTAATCATAGCAAAATTATAGTTATGAAATAGCAATGAAATAATCCTATGGCTGGGAGTCACTATAACCTGAGGAATTGTATTAAAGGATCACAGCATTAGGAAGGTTGAGAATCACCGATAAACAATATATATCTTGTCCTATTTATGCGTCCACATCTTATGTACCTCTCCACAAATTATGCTGTTTAATTTTCCTCATTTATATTATAATCTTGTTGAGAAGAAGGAAAGTGATATTTTACAAACAGTATCATAGACTTAAATGTGTTAGCACAACATAGGATAGGAAGAAAATTGGGTAGACAAAGGACAAATGTTGGTAAAGAAGGTGAGGCCTTTGATGCAGCTCCTATGTGAGAAGCCACACTGGACTCCACACCTCTCAGGAATTCACACTGCTCACACCAAATGTTAAATCACCAAAATGCAGCCTTGTCTAATCAGTGGAATAACTGTTCCCCCTTCAGAAGACGTCCTTTAAAATTTCATTTCTTCTTTTTATTCCAATTATTCTTTTTTTAATTAAAGTCTTCTCTCCTTTAGATTATCAGCCTTATAAGACAAACAGCTCCCATCATTTCTCATTTCTCCTCCTCCAATATGAACAGTGCCTTGATCAGCCCAGCATTCTCAGGCTTCTGATAAAACTTCTCAAACAAAGGATTTCTGCTTTGCTGACACTTCCTTACTTTTCATTTTGTCATATCCTCCATGTCATTTTAGTTGTTCGCTGTCCCCAACCAAACTTCACTCTTCTCTGTAATATTTTCTCTTTGAAGTAAAATATAATGACATCATTGTCTCTCTTCGCTTCCTTCCTCCTAACTTTTCCCAGATACCACTTTTCTCCTTGCTCCTTCCTGAAATCATAGCCTCTTGTTCTATATGTTCAACAGGAGGAAAATCATTCCTGGGACTTGACACCTACCAAGGCCAGGGCCTACTGAGGCCATGGAACTGAGAGTGCAGCCTGATGCAAGCACTCTATGAAACCAGTATAATTTATGATTTAAATTTAATATTTATCCTTATACCCACAGAGAAGTGTCACTCATCCACCTCATAAAAGAAACTTTGAAGTTGGAGACTCGTCCAGAAAACCACTACTAATTAAACGACAACATGTGACCATTCCATGCACATCCCCAGTGAATAGCATCTATAACAGAACTCTTGCATCTAAAATCTCTAGAAACAGTGTGTAAGAGGGCAGATTGGAACAGTCAGAGGACCCGAATGTTTGCTGAGATGGTGTTTCCTAGAAATGACAGGGAAGATTCACTCATGATACTGCAACAATGAAGCTTCAAACTTCACTTTCAAAAACCACTCATAATGATTGTTATGACCTTCAATCCATGCTCTTCAAAAGGTGGTCAAAGATATAGAGTGACCAGCATTGCTTAAGATTTGATTAGAAATTTACCTCAGGTATGAATGGCAGAGAAATGAACTGTTCGTGTTGGAATAAGAAATTGCCCAAGTTAGAAGCAGAGTGGTGAATTCTTTCTATTTACCATGGCTCCTGCAGCTCAGTCTCACAACTGAGATCATGCAGTCACAGGCATTACTGGATTCTTCCTGATTGCCTAAGAGTTAAGGTTCTACTAATTTACAGAAAGAAATTCACAAACACATAAAGTAACACTCTTGATCAACAAAAACTACCACAGACGTGCTGGCTTAAGCAAAAGATATATTTAAGAACTAGGAAGGTTGGTAAATCTCAGATCCTTCAAAGGGTGTGGCTAAGATCTAATTATGGGGGCCCTAATTGTGTTAAGATAACTGTTCTCTCTATATAGGGAAGTGGAGAAAGATAAGTATCATAGAACAGAAAGAGAAATACCTATTAAAACATCTGATGCTATCACTTGCTTTCAAGGATTATAATTGTATTATATTGGCTCTACCCTCCTGACAGATGTAGCCTTAACTGCAATGGACTCAACTTCAAATATTAAAAATCAAAATGAGGGTTAGTTTTTCAATATATGAATTTTAAGAGAATAAAGAGGTTATTCAATACAACTAATAATATTGGTGCCTTAAAATATTCAATAATTTTTCATCTTCTTTCAATATATTTCAAACAGAAAACTTTTTCCTATTCTACTGTTTCTCATCTCAGAAATCTGTCATTACTCAATCCTATTAATTATGGAACATATGGAAAAAAATCAATAAGTATTTGCTCAATGAAAATGAATTAAGTGTTTAAATGAGTATTTCTCTAAAAGAACTTCCAATTAACTGAGTTTTGGCTGGACACTCCAAACTGGAGCTAAAACATCTATCCAAACAGGCACAAAGTGCAAGGAAAAGTTTCCAAACATAGATGTGTATGTTTATGTGTGTGTGTATACATTTGTGTGTGTGTATGTGTGTGAGTTTGTATGTCTGTATACATGTTTATATCTGTGTATACATTTGTGAGTATGTGTGTTCACACAAGTGTGTAAACACTTTGTGTTTATGTCTGTGTAAATCAGGGGTCTATCTTAGGCACAGATCATCAAGAATCAGAAGGTCCCCACCTTGTTTCATGAGACCCACGGGCTCCAGTTTACCAACTGAGCTTTCTCCCCATCCTTTCATTGTGTCTTCCTTAATCAAGCTGTTCATACTTGCCCCAGAGACATTGATGCTACTTTATAGTTTGACCTTCTGAGGGCATTTCTGAGCATCCCTTCTCATTCTTCATCGTTGTTATACATCTTTATTTACCTTCTACAACTCAAATGCTCTTATCCCTCTCTTTTTTCATCATTCATAAGTAAACTACCCTTCTACATATCTGTTGTATAATTTCACAAGTTCCTATCATCTACCCCATCCTTGACCCTTAGTTTAAAGTATCAGTTGAAGAACTTTGATTCTTGGATTTCATTTTCTGAAATTTGTACCCAGAACTCACTGACTTTTTGATTATTGTTAGAAATAATCATTTATATCCAGTGCATAGGTGTTAACTACAGTATACTTATGCCCATCATTAAGGAGTATTTGGTTATTTGCTTCTTGTTTCTAATCCCATTCTGGTTCTTTACTTAGTTCCTCCTCTATAGAATACAAACCCTTGGAAGGGAATTCAGAAAGTTCTTAAATGTATGTTCCAGGGGTCTGATATTTAGGACCAATTCCTTAAGCCCGACAAAAAAAATTATTCCTATGGCTACAATCTGACTTGTGTTTTCTATAAGTAGCTGCTCTAGAGGACCATTGACGTAGAAGGAGTGTTGGACAAATAATCAATGTAAAAGACAAAATGTGTTCATCAATGGCCTTGCAAACAGAAACCAGTAACACACATTTCATCAATAATATGATGCTAAGTTTTCTACTAGCTGTCTATATGGCTTTTTCATATACACAGTTTACTTTTTGTTGATTTGAAAACACTCTCTAGAAACACAGAAAATTAGTTAGCTTCTGGTTAAGCACAAAATGCTATTTAAAATTGCAGAACTTTAGTGGTATATTCCAAATATGATATAAATTTATCTTTATTTTTTTGCCCTTCTAATTTTAATCAAAAATATATTTTCATATATTCCTATCATGTTTTTCTCCTCCCACAACTCCACACCATCTTACCCACTTCTCTGCCCATCCAATTCCACCCCCTCCCCCTCTCACACAACACTTCCTCAAAAATATGAAAAAAAAAATAGAAGCAAAAACCCAACAGAAAAAAAACCCAAACTAAGCAAACTGCTCACAAAAAGGCCATTGAGTTTGTTTTGCGTTACTATCTACTTCTGTACATTCGATCTACCCTGAAGTGCAGTTAATATGCTCTTAGAATCCATTTAAGAAAACGGTTTCTTCTCTGTCAGTGGCTATCAATTGCTAATAGCTTCTTGCTTATGGTTTGGAGGTTGTCTCTATCTCCTGCTCTTAGCTCTGGGCCCAACCCTGAAGGCCCAACCCTAGAGGCCCTGTCTGGCCCAAACTGTGAAGGCCCTGTGTGTGCTGCCATGGAGTCTTTTAGTTTATATATACATATATACTATATACTCTGTGTGTGTGTGTGTGTGTGTGTGTGTGTGTGTGTGTATTAGTATATTTATATGCACATATATATTAGTATATATATATATATATATATTAGTATATTTATATGCACATATATCAATATATCTATCTATCTATCTATCTATCTATCTATCTATCTATCTATCTATATATATATATATATATATATATATCATTCCTGTTGTGTCTAGAAGACTCCATTTCCCTGGAGTAATCCATCAATCCATTGCCTCTGGCTCTTAATAATCTTTCTGCCTCCCTTCTTCATAGATGAGTCATGAGGGGAGAGATTTGAAAACAACTCATTTAGGACTAACTACTTACTCCAAGGTCTCTCACTCTGCAAATACTCCACCTGTGGGTCTCTGTGTTATTTTTAATTATTATCTGAAAAAATATATATAGAGAGACAATTTGGGGTGTTGCATTCAAATGGAATGAAGGTTCCCTGAAAGTGTGTCTTTCTGATTGAAATACAATTTGCATTGAATTCTGCAAGATATTGTTGTTTGAGGGGAATTGGAGTCTCTGATAGAGGACACCGCAGGTTCTAAGTTCCACCAGGCAAACATGATGCTTCTGATTCTGAACTTTTAGGTCATTTTCTCAGTTGGTATAATGTGCCAAGCAGTGCACCATCAAACTTGTACATAGGTTTAAAACACACACACACACACACACACACACACACACACACACACACATACACACACACACACTTACACAGTAAAAGCCATACTGTGAGCCATTGAAAGGATTTATTCAATCAATCCTTCTATTACTGAGGGTTTATTACTGGAGGACTTACTTTGTGCCAGGCATGTTCTAAACCCTGTGCCACAGGGAATAAGCTCTTTGCCTTTATGAAACTCAACTGGAGAATGAGTAAACAATGAAGTCAATAGTCAATGAGTAAGATAGTTTTAGATGTTGAAAAGATGTTTTAAAAAAATGATGTGTAAAGAATCCATGCAGGGGTTGCTTTATTTTAGGTAGCCAATTAAAATCTACATCCTGTAGCTGTTAGGATGACGGCTATTCACAGACAGAACAAACACCCCAGACCCTGCAAGGAAAAGAGACATAAGGTCTTTAAATCTATGCCTTGTCTTGGCCTAAAGAAAGATTTGTCAGTATGGTTGATGCTTAGGAATAAAGTAGACAGCAACCAACATTAAGGTAGGAGAGGTAGGCAGGGAACAGATTCCACAGGCCAGTGGAATCCATTATGAGTATTAAGAATTGATTTTACAAGGACTGATAGCTTTTATTGGGATGTGACTGCCTTTGCCATATTCCTCTCTGCTGACATGTTGGTAACACAGTGGCTATGACTAAATGCACACTTCTCAGCAACTTTTCTCCCTCAGCTTGATAATGAATATAATTACACCTGCTACCTAAATGCAAAAATCAATGTGAGAAAATTCTTAGGACTTGAGCTAGCTTCATACATGGTTAAAGAGACCTACAAACCTGGTTTCTAAAACACTTCTAATTTGGACACTCTATTGTGTCTTGAGAGTTAGTCCTTGGCATGTCATCAGTAATGACTGATTCAAAAATGTAATTACCTAAGGATTCTTTCATTCTGGTTATCCTAATCATCTTGCTTTAAAAATAGGAACATTAGTAAAGACATAATTAAGAAACTAAAACTAACCTATAAAGAAATATTATGATTTGAAATAATCCCATTGTATTAAATAGGTTTTACCTCAGTTAAAATGAACTTTGGAAGATGATGAATTTGCAGTATATTTGGCTCAAAACTACAATACCATATTGCTGAGAGAATCCTAAAAATTAAGAATTCTCACAAGTGGTGATGTAATAAAATGAATTCTTAGTTAATTTTGACAGTAAGGGAAGTGATTACAAACCTCCATGCACTGAATGAACAGTCTTAACTTTAAGAACATCAGAGGCATCAAATTATCAAGGGTAAAATCTTTATGTATAAACCCCCTATTAATATGTATACCATTACATACCTCACTGTTTAAATTTATAAAACATATATTTTATTTTAAATTTATAAAACATATATTTTATAATTTTATATATGCTTTCCCATATGTATCCAATGTACATATGGACTGTTTTCCTAACCTATAAGCAATGGTCCATGAACTAGTTAAAAAACATATCTTGATTAAAAGTCACTCTTGCATCAATTTCCTATTTAACTAAACATTTAAAACTCATAAGCAGAAATTCATGTTTTTCATTCCTTTTTTTATCCAGTGATTAAAAACTAATATTTAATACATCTGTAAAACATATTTAGAGTCTGTACTATCTAAAATATAAATTATAGTAAATGTAAGTAGAAAAATAAAACATGCTCAAAGTATGGAAAAACCATCCAGTTAAGTATGTCTTACCCGTAGCCTGCAAGTTGCAGAGAGCTGTAGATACCAATGAACATGAAATCATAGGCTACTCTAAAATGTTATGAATTCATTGTTTTTAATAGCTGAGTAGTATTCTATTGTGTAAATGAATTCTCTGTTGAAGGGCATATACCACTCAACTATTAAAAACAAAGAATTCATGAAATTCTTAGGCAAATGGATGGAACTAGAAAATACCATCCTGAGTGAGGTACACATAGTATGCACTCACTGATAAGTGGATATTAGTCCAGAAGCTCAGAATACCCAAGATACAATATACAGACCACATGAAGCTCAAGGAGAACAAAGACCAAAGTGTGGGTGCTTTGGTCCTTCTTAGAAGGGGAACAAAATTCCCATGGGAAGAAATACAGAGACAAAGTGTAGAGCAGAGACCCTTCAGAGACTGCCCCACCTGGGGAATCCATCCCATATATAGTTATCAAACCCAGACACTATTGTGGATGCCAACAAGTGCTTGCTGACAGGAGCCTGATATAGCTGTCTCCTGAGAGGCTCTGCCACAGCCTTACAAATACAGAGGTGGATGCTCTCAGCCAACCACTGGACTGAGCTCAAGGTCCCCAATGGAGGAGCTAGAGAAAGGACCCAACAAGCTGAAGGATCTTGCAGCCACATAGGAGGAACAATAATATGAACTAACCAGAGCTCTCAGAGCTCCCAGGGACTAAACCACCAATCAAAGAGTACACGCAAAGGATGGCCTTGTTGGTCATCAATGGGAGGAGAGGCCCTTGGTCCTCTGAAGGCTCTATGCACCAGTGTAGGGGAATGCCAGGACAGGAAAGCAAGTGTGGGTGGGTTGGTGAGCAGGGGAAGGGGGTATGGGATAGGTGGTTTTTGGAGGGGAAATCAGGAAAGGGGATGACATTAGAAATGTAAATAAAGAAAATATCTAATAAAAAATAAAGTAAATTCATATTAAATTAAAAAAATAAAATAAAACATTATGAATGTTTGTCTGTAGTAATTCCTCTCCTTTGCTCTGAAGCATCTACTTTGTATAAGACTACGAAGGATAATCTTGATTTTGGATTCAATAGGATTTACAGTCGCCATGGAAACAATCCTATAGGCTTGTCTGCAAGGTTGTTTCTGGAGAAACTTAACTGTAAAAGAAAGACTTATTCTAAACAGCATGGTACCATTATATTGGTGCAGGTCCTGGATGAAAGAGGACAGAGAAAGTAAACTGAACATGGGCCTCTGTCTTCCTTTCCTGACTGTCCCCGCAATGTGTCTAGACACATTACACCTTCTTTGCCTTGACTTCTCCATCAGAACAGACTGTAATTAAAACTGTTAGCTGTCACAATAAGTCCATGTTTTCCTAACCTGCTTTGTCAGGCATTTTGTTTGTCACAGTAACAGACAATATAAAAAAAATACATTATCTATGTCTTTCCTTAATATTACAAGGTCAGACCCTTGAGGCAGATGAAGAAATCACTGAATGTGAAGGAAGGCTATTTTTAAGAAGGAACTACAAAATGGTTATCTTACAAATGAACTGGTCCCATCTCTGTTGGATTGACACGATAGAATTACTTTTAGAAATATTAGTGGCAAATGCTTTAGGGCACTCTGTGTCATTATTAAAGGAAGTAGAAATATTTAAGGTATATACTATTGCAAAGTCTGTCTTAGCAGACATTTCATATCTACCTTCAGAAATCATGGCACTTGTGCAGAAGGAACACATTCCTCCTCTGTAATCCCTTCATTTCCCCTGCCGGCCTTAAGAACTGACCTCTGTGGCTCTAAACAAGGTCCCTTGACTGGTATTACGACCTCTCTTCATACACGTTGGTTCAGTTTTTAAGAATGCAATCACTTTTAAAGCATTCACTCTCAAGTGTGGGGAATGAGAGTTTGTCATCTAAACTCTCTACTTTCTTAAAGGAAAGTTTATAAGGTGGAAGAACACCCAGTAAATTATTGAAAGTATGTAAAACGAGACAATATTAATGGATTGCAGATGGGCCAAGGCTGCATTTTCATACAGGAGCTTCTGTGTGAGTAGGGGAACACACTTCAAAACTGGAAGAGACAAAATGACTGCTCTCTGTTTTCTGAACTATTCATTCTATAGCAAATGAATATGGATGAATCAGAGAGAAAGAGAGAGCAAAGCTTTTTGTTCTGTTTCCTTTTGCTTAAGAATTACAAAACAAACAACGATTATTCAGATTCATAAGACAGGTTTATGGTGTCATTCAGACCCAAATTATGAAATATGTGGAGGTCAAATTTGATCATTAAATATTTGAGAACTTTTCACACATGTGTGCAAGGCCTGTTGGCTCTTTTGGTTTACATGGTTTATATGGGAAGAAATAAACACAGGGCCTGCTTCTCAAATTAAAATGGTTCCTCTTTTACTTTCTTATAGGTTCCAAGTTGAGTGATGTGATTACAGTAGGGTCATTTACAGAGAAGCCAAGGTGAACATATTGAAGGAAAATTTTTCAGGTGCCAGTGATGCTGGTTAACTATAAAAAATGTCAGAGAGCTGTTTCATTATTTGTATTAATATTTTGTTTTGTTCTCTGAATTACCTCAATTTCTCCCAATGAAAATGTAGTTTCAAATAGATGTTGCAACCTTTCCCCCTTTGAATTTCCTGGATAGGCATTAGTCAAAATTTCTCATCAGTGATATAATTATAGCCTCAAAACAAACAAAAAGACATAAAAATTAAAAAGTAAAACCTGAGGTGATCGTCTGAGTATTATTTGTTCTTTAAAAAATGAGAAGCAGCCTGTACGTTTTTAAATCACAGACAATTATGATTTCCAGAATCAAAAGTGCCAAGCAACGTTTTTTGCAAGAGCAAACATGCTTACGTCACTGTGTCGGTTTTTCCCTTTAAAGGGATGTTTGTAAATTTAGCATTTCCCAAAGTTGTTGGGAATGTTCTTCTAGAAAATACCATTTAATACACTGTGCTAGATGCTTTTTGTTTTTTTCATCATAAACTCTATTGCACAATGTAAAACTCACAAATCGGTTTTTTGACCATGACCCTTTTTAGATTCAGCAAAGAAATGTTAGTGTCAGCTGGTCACTGTCTATGGTAAGAGACTTTCATTGATTCATTAATTTAGATTTTTTTTCCATGCGGTATATTTTGATTATATTCTTTGCCCTCTCAAATTCTGTGATGGTTTGTATATACTTGGGCCAGGGAATGGCACTATTAAGAGGTATGGCCTTGTGGGAGTAGGTGTGTCACTGTGGGAGTGGCTTTAAAACTCTCACCCTAGCTTCCTGGAAGTGAGTATTCTGTTAGTAGCCTTCAGATGAAGATGTAGAACTCTCAGATCCTCCTACACCATGGTAATGGACTGAACCTCTGAACCTGTAATCCAGTCCCAATTGTTGTCTCTATGAGAACCTTGGCTGTGGTGTCTACTCACAGCAGTAAAACCCGAAGACAATCTCCTTTCAGACCCACCTCATCCCCCTATCCACCGAACTTATTCATAGAGATATTTCTTATCGACTGCTTCCCAACCAAAACAAGTGCAAATTCAGTGAGAAGTTGGTGGAAGTTATGCCTTGCCACCAAAATATCTTACAAAGAACTAAAATCCTAATCAAATATTTTATTTTTCCATTTGTGTGGAAGATTATAACTTTTTCTTTTTGCTGAGTCATTCAGTCTGCACGCCAATCTTGGTTATAGACTTAATTATATCTTATTAATGATGGTCCATTTCAGCTCTCCAATAGTACATAAAGGTGCTCCAATAATACCCATATTGCTTTGTTAATTAATTTCCTGTGATAAAACTTACAAATGGAGATACTTCTCCATGGTGTGCTGACTCTACATAATAGACCATCCTTCTGTGGAAAGCACATAACTCTTCAAAGCTTGCTTATGCTCACTCGGCTTCTGCTATTAAAATGTTTAATTTAACCATAAATTTTACTGACAACACATTCTAATTTTGAGGCAGATCAAATTAAGATTCCAATTTTAATAACAATCAAACTGGTTATGAAATCTGTCTTAATTCACTCATTATGTAAGAATTGAATAATAGAGATTATGAATCTACTGTTAAAATATTTTAATGCTTTGGGTTTTTTTTTCTTTTACAGTAAAAAGTGGAATGTTACTCTACACTTAGATTAGAAACTGGAAAAAAAACATAATTAAAAAATACTAATGGTAGTGAATAGATCTGGGTATCTTTTAGGATAATTTTCTTACTTTTCAAGTTAGTGAGTCTGTGTGTGTTTATGTATGTTTATACATACATGAATCATTTTGTTCTAGGTTCACTTTTAAATTTTTATGCTCTCATAGTTTTGTGTCAAAGATGAAGAATTTCAAAGAAAATTGAAAGCTGCTAAAAAGGTTTCTCATTGCTTATACAAGAAAATAGATTTGTGAGATATAGTAAAAGAGGAAAATGTTTCAGCTTGAATATTAACAATCATATTAATATTTAAATATGTTTATGTCAAATTTAAAGTTTTCATTTCTTTTACAGATGATCTGCATCATATTTAAGAATATGGTTCTTCAAAATTATGATGATGATTATTATCTACAGTTATCTAATAAGAAATATACTACATGTTTTAAGTGAATAATGATTTATAAATTTGTGAATAGTAATATAATAAGAAAGCATATTTTGATTTTGAAATTATAAATCATACAAAATTTTGTAAAGTAAAATTTCTACTACCTATCCAGCATTAAAGTTCTTAGAAATTAAATTAAATTCCATTCTATTGACAAAAGTTCTTTTAAAAAGAACATGAATGTTATACATTTTTTTCAAAATACCACCCCATCCTTCCTCAAAGGAACCTGTAATTTTCTTCATTCCATATTTCTAGGTTGACTCGGAGAACTGTTTGCCAACCCATGACCCTACTATTTTGTCCTTGAAATTTGTCTTTTCTTAAATTGATTCTTTTTTTTTTCCTCATAAAGATTGAGAGTATAATAGTCTTAAGCAATGAACTGAATGTTCTCCATCTCCACTTCACAGATGAAATGTTTAACTCAAAGGGGATGATTTTAGAGTTAGGGGTAGACTGTGGAGCCTGATTAGTTCATTAAAACAGAGAGTTCACGAATGAGTTCTGCTCACAAATAAAAGCAGTAAGAAATGCTCTTCCTCCTAGCATCATGTGAGTTTAAATAAGAAGATAGCTCTTTGGAATAATACAGACAATCACTGGACATCAAAATCCCCCCATGTCATAACAGATTTCCCAGCTTCCACACTCATGAGAAGTAACATTAGTTTCTTATAATCTACACAGTTCATACTGTTTCTATTTTTATTGTATCCTATCTTAGTTTGATTTTCTGTTGCTTTGATAAAACATTGACAGAAACCAGGAAAGAGTTTACTTCTATTGATAGGTTATTGTCTTATATTCAGGGAAAACTGGGGAGCTCAAGGCAGAGATCTAAAAGCAGGCATTGAAGCAGAGATTATAGAGGAACTCTGTATAGTGGCTTGCTCTCCCAAGCTTGACCCATAAAACCCAGAAGAACCTACCCAGAGGAGGTGTGACTCCTGGTAGGCAGGGACCTAAACCATCCGCTAGTAACTAGGAAAACGACCTTTAGATGTGTATGTAGCTCATTCCAATGAAGGCATGTTCTCAGTTATGGCTTTCTCTCTTCCCAAGTGTCTCTAGCTTATGTCGAGTTCATGTAAACTAAATAGCACCTAATGTGAATGGCAACTTCCTATTTTAACTTTCAAAAAACCCATCATACTAGACAATGTGGTGATAAACCCGAAGGAATCCAACCTTTATTGTGATCACTTTAGCTTGCACTCCCAACTTTTTCAATACTGTCCACATTTTGGTCAATTTCAGGCAATGAACCTAACACTTCCACCCCGCGAGCTACCATAGAAAATGCAGATTCTCTACTTACAGAGCCTATAATGTAGCTGTACATTTTTTATTTTTTCCCACCATCCCAAAACGTTACTGTGCATCCCACACAGACTCCCTCAGATTCTCGGCAAAACTGAGAAAGCTCAAGTAATTATTTGGGAGAATAAAGTTATATCCTCATGGGTCACCTTTTGTCTATTAGTAAAGAAAAGTTATGAGTGTTCTCATCTCAAATATTGACAAATTCTCACCATTAATGTCTTTTGAGTTGAGTGATACGCAGAGAAATGGTATCTGAGAGCAGGACATTGGGTATGAATTCGATTCATAAATTATAGTTATACAACTCTCAGAAAAATGGCTCTGAAGGAAAGGATAAGATTCCTGCAGACTGCTTCTGTTCTCTGTCTCTGTCTCTGTCTTTCTCTCTCTCTCTCTCTCTCTCTCTCTCTCTCTCTCTCTCTCTCTCTGTGTGTGTGTGTGTGTGTGTGTGTGTGTATGTGTGTGTATTCTCACTCATGTGCATGAATAATGCTGCACACACGTAGCACTTGTATGGAGATCCAATGAAATGGGGTCTGTGTCATTCTTTCTCTGTTCATTCCTGTGGTCCATTTGTTCACTAGCTTCCAAGGATTTTACTGTCTCTACCTTCTATCTCCTGCTAAGAGCACCAAAGTTAAAGATGCTCATATATCCAGCGTTTATGCAGGATCTGGAGGTTAAAACATTGGTATTCAGGCTTACAATCTATTTAACTTTATTCACTAAACCATCTCTCCAGGCCTGCTCTTACCTGCTAACAGTGTAGGTACACATCTTATTTAAAATACCCCCCCAACACACCCACACATACACACACACACACACACACACACACACACACACACACACACACACACACAAAGAAGAATTCAGATGTGCTGTGCTTCACCTTAAACTTTTTGAATTGATAGAGAATACAATCTAACAATATTTAATCCAATCAACTGATTAAAAATAGCTTTCCTCATGCCACTCTAATGATCTAGGTGAAATGATGAGAGTTTAAACAGAGACAAGAGTTAGAAGGAGACATATTTGAGAACCCGGGGCAGGGTCTAAATAGATGTTGATAGGGAGTTTAATATTCTTTGTTGCTAACCAAAAATAAGACTCTAAGCAACTTAAGTTTGAAGACATCTCTATGTGATATATCAAAATTGATATAGGGAGATGTTGGCAGAGATGACATGTATTGATTGAAGTCCACAGAATTTTCCAGTGTGATATATGTTTCAGCCTCTTGTCTTTTTGGCCTGGATCACTGTTAGTATTTCTTCTTATAAAATAGTTTCTTTTATAACCAATCATGTCTGTGATGGGATGTATAAGGAAGTATGCTATTTTATATGATGTTTCTGCCCTAGCAAGATATTTACAGTTACTCATAGGTCTGTTTGATTGCTGTCACCTTGATTACTTGACTGAGTAATCTATGCAAATAATTTCCTTCTTGTCTCTGGTTCTGCTTATTTTAAATCCTCAGATATTTTTTGACAACTGTTATTATAGGAGGCACAATCATACTCAATAGTAACTCTTTTCTTTGTGGATATGATAGGATTTCATCTTCCTATATGTTTTGAAGGTCAGAAAACCTCACTAGGATATGTAAATATGAGCAGTCACATTAATTATTTCCAGTAACACACATAATGAAACAGCACATTCCAATGAGCTCTCTCTTGCCTAGAAAACAAAGACCTGGGTAAAGAGATTCATTTGGCAAGATCCCCAAGTAGTACTTGGACTGAAATTAAGCTTTGAGTATGTAATAACATTGAGATTTTCTCTATCTATACTAAAATTGTACATTAAGATGTAGCATTCCTGTAACAAAACAAGGAAATATGTATATTTCTGGTAATGAAAAAAATGTTAGGATATAAAAAACAGTCTAATGCTTTGAAATAATAAATAATTTGATACTATTTGTTTGTTTGCTCTAAATTACGAACCCCCACACACACATTTTAATGATCTCTTTTATCTCTACAAATGAACAAAAACAAGAGCTCTTTCATTTTTCAATGTGGTAGAACAAAAAACACACTCAAAAATGTTTTGTCATCGAGAGAGGATTTGAAGGTAAGTGGGCTATAAAGTTAACAGAGGTGAAACCTGCTTAGGACAACCATTTCTGAAGCCTAACACAGAATATAGACATGACAGGAATACTGATCAATGAAAGTTCATTAGAATTCAACATCACAACTTATTTAAATTATGGAAATAGCCAATGCCCTTATTAATAAATATTTTGATTTGGTTATGGTATTCTAGAATATAAAATCAATAAGTAAGATAATTCAGTAAGACATTTTCAAATAAACATATAATTTACCCTAAGGAAATTGACAAAGCATTTAGATTCTCACCTGGAGGACATCATGCTCCGGTTTTCATTATAGTACTAAGGACACAAAGGAGTGCTCAACATAAAACATTGCTCTCACCTTGATGGATATCAGAGGTTTAAGCTGGTGTCAAATATGAATGACCATGGCTTAGGAACATAGATTTACATTACTTTACTTCCTATGTTTCAACATATTAACAGTTTCATGGAGTTGAGACAAAAAATTCATAGAGATACTTCTCAAATATATTAGTGGAAGCATCAGTATGACCTTGTAGAGAAGAGCAGAAAGCTTATGTTTACTGGTGCTCTTTAATTACATGTTACATTTTGCATTGGTGAAAGCCAGTAAACTCTTAACACATTCCAAATTGTTCTGTATAACAATCACAAAGTTGTTTGATAGTCACAAGGATGCTTGATCAGACACAGAGTTGGACAATGATTATATTTTAAAAGAAGTAAGATATCTCAAGATACTTTAGCTCTGGCTCTGGAACAGTAAAACTTCTCCATGATCATTGAAATTGCAATCAGTTGGTTAGTCTTTACAGAACATTCCTGGAGTTGCTGCTCCTTTCCCAGAACTTTAGATCACAGTCACAACACATGACAAACATTGTTTACCAAAGATCTTTGTCCATGAATTTTGCTGCCTGGAGTTGCTACAATCTAATAGATGAGAATGATTACAAAGAAACAACCCAGTGGTTAGTAGAATGGGCTTCTTTTCCAGAGGATTCAAGTTCCATTCCTAGCACTCACATGGCAACTTACAACCCTCTGTAATTCCAGATCCATGATCTGATACCCTCTTTGTCATCTTCTTACACTGAACACACATGATACCCAGGCATACATGCAGGCAAAATACCCATACGCATAAAAAATAAATACTTTTTTATAAAGAATAATTTAAAGGAGTAAGGGTCACATTTTAAAAGGAAAAGATGGCGGGCCAGAATGCTTTGAAAAGGTAGTTAATTTTCTGAACCTGAGAATATCCCCCACCACCAATGCTCCATGACACATGATTACTGATAACCATAAGCAATGCTTCCACAAGAGGCCAAAGATGGTGGGATTTAAACAGAACTACGTATGCTGACTCCTGGCCCTCTCACTTGGAAACTTTTCCCTTATACAGAACAAAGGTGTTCTTAATGAACTGATGAACATTCTCTTGAAAGTCAAAAAAATGAAAAGAGACTGGCAGTTAGCACACATTTTAAAATCTGAGTGACTCTGGGGAGATGATTCAACCAGTACAGCACCTGTCATTCAAACATAAGGACTGGAGTTGAGATCCTTAGCATCCATGCTAAAAAGCTGTACCCAGTGGATCAGGCTTATAACCTTAGAGCTGGTTAGGCTCATAGACACGTTGATTCATGGAGCTTGCTGCCAGCAGTCTAGCTGAATAATTAAACTCCCCAGGTCATTATTAGATCTATTCCTAAAACAAATATCATGGAGAACAACTGTTGGAAGACATGGCTTCCATGATAGGCAAGTTCATGCACGTGTATATATACACCCATCTAGTATGTTTGGTGAAAATACATGGAAAGTGGTTGCTACATATGAACACACCAATAATTTGATGGGTATATATTCTAGAGTGATGCATATTCTAGAAACTTACCTGGTGACTGCCATTTCCCATGACTGCTATGTGAACATGTACAGACTTCTTTGATACTCAGTCTTCTTGAGTGTCAGCGTGAGCTACCAACTTACATTCCACTCCTGCTAACTAGATCCTTTGTCATCTTCCCCCTTTAATCTCAGAACTCAATGGCAGGTTTCTGTACATCCAAACACATCAGTCACTTTCTATGCGACATTTCTGGCCTACAGATTGCTTTTACAGTCATATTTTACAGAACTGTTGGCTTTTGTCCTAGCTGGAATGATGATTGCTCACATGGCTTAGTAATCTTCTCCTGTATATTCATCCACAAACCTATTTTTAAAATCCCTAGTTGTTCAACACCAAAAACCTTTTCTACCTATTTTTCAAACATGGCCTTTCACTCTATTACTAACAGGATTTGTATATTTATGTATATGAAGGCATCAATAAAAATATGCCTATAATAAAAAGGATAACTGTTCTATGCCTCTGTGAGCCTTTATTAAATATTAAATCTTTTTATTTGTATCTTAGGAATCAGAAAACAAAAGAAACCTTCAACTGAATGTTTCAATTTTTTTTTCATTACAAATAAATGAAATAAAAGTGAAATATAACTGGTATGTTGTTAGAATATGAATGATGAAATTGGCTATACTCATCAATTATATTTGGTGAAATATATGTCATTTATCTCATGGAATATTTATATCATATTAGGTATACTGATATGTTCTATGCTCATTCTTCTGTGCTAATGGTCTTAATCTCTAGAACTAAACTTTCTTCCTGAGTTTAGAATATTAAAGTCAACTTTAGCTACAAAATTTATCATTTATAAAACATTAATTTACTGAATACATTATAGAAGTAAACTTCATTAGACATATTTAATTATTTTTAAATATATGTTAATGGCTAAACATGACCATTGTTCTTAACTATTTGACATTGCTAAAACAGAAACACAGAACATAGTTGTTTTTACTTTTATTTTATAATTCACATTATCTGTGTAAGTTTATGCCATATGTGTTCCCAAAGACTCCAGAAAGGGATACTAGATCCTCTGGAGCTACAGTTACAGTGTTTATGAGCTGCAAACAGGGGGCTGGGAAGAAGAGTAAGCATTTTTAATAACCAAGCCATCTTTTGGGGCAACAGGACACAATTATGAAATGGAATTGCAATTGTGATCAAAAGAAGTATAACATCTGAATAATTTTGAAGTTGAAGTTAGAGTTCCAGGGGCTCAAAAGTTTTTTTTTTATTAGATATTTTCTTCATTTACATTTCAAATGTTATCCTGAAAGTCCCCTATATCCTCTCCCTGTCCTGCTCCCCAACCCACCTACTCCTGCTTCCAGGCCCTGGCATTTCCCTGTACTGGGGCATATAATCTTCGCAAGACCAAGGGCCTCTCATCCCACTGATGGCTGACTAGGACATCCTCTGCTACATATGCAACTAGAGACACAAGCTCGGGGGTGGGGTGGGGTGGGGGGCGGTGTACTGGTTAGTTCATATTGTTTCTCCTATAGGGGTGCAGACCCCTTTAGCTCTTTGGGTACTTTCTCCAGCTCCTTCATTAGGGGCCCTGTGTTTCATCCAATAGATAACTGTGAGCATCTACTTCTGTATTTTCCAGGCACTGGCATAGCTTCACAAGAGATAACTATCTGACATATACAAAAAAAAAAAAAATCTGAGATAATAATAGAACAGTTTATGCTATAGTATAATTGAAAAGTAGTTATTTGTCATTTGTGGTAAAAAATAATTACATTCCAGTCTTTAGTCCTAATCTCTAGTCCTGATCTGATAAATTAGTAATTGCTTGGAAAAAAAAAAAAAAAACATTCCTTTGTTTGGCAAAATTACTATAGATTCAGTATAATTTGTAATTTTGAATTCCTTACTCAATGTTTTTTAAAGTACTAAAATGCTTTTGAAAAATCTAATTTTTTAGAGAGAACAAGAATCTTGAACTGATAGATTCCCCATGCCCATTTCTTATTTAGAGTTGGCTATGAAAGTGCTCAGGCTACAAGAAGGCCACATTTGCGAACGCCTTTTCAGTGATGGTTCTGAAAACAGTAGAAACGAAGGGTTTCCCAAGGCAGAGCAAGCAGCGATGGACAACAGTGGATAGACAAAGTAAAGGCAGAGTCTTCTCACAGCAAACTCTTTTCAGGAAGAGGGCTGTTTATGCCTTCCCTTCCTGATCTCAGAACTTGTGTTCTCCTGCTTGGTCCCTCCCTCTCTTCCCCTTTGTAATTATGATGTTTAACTTTAATACCTATCTTCATGTCTCACAAATATAATGTAATTAATTATACGATGTCTATTTGTCCATTTCAGTCTCTATGCAACATTTAACATCAGTGGAAAGAAAATAAAAAACCAACTTTTCTGATTAATGTAACCTTAACTTCATGACTATGCATTTTAACAGGTTTCACTAAAGCTGGGAAATCATATCTATTTCCCTTAGGCTCAGTTTCACACTCAATGAAAAGCATTATTCCCCCCTACACTTAAATGCATAAAACCGTATCTGGCAACTTATGGTCCAGGGATGGGAAATCAGAGACAAAGAGAAACTTCTCTAACTCCTCCTTGTAAAACGTAACTGAAAAGCACTTTTCTTAGTCTCACATTCTTTCATTGCTTCTTACTAATGAATTGTCATTCTTTGTATCAAAGGTTAGCATCCCAGTGCAAGTAAGTAGAGGGAGGTTTAACAGGAGCGACATGATGGAGACCAGGAAAGCAAAGGCTTTGGACAAACAGGAGGATGATGTCCCAAAAAAGTGGGACAAAGAGACAGATGAAGTGAAATCAAGGTAAGAGAAAAACAACGAACTAGACTATGTGAAAAATATCATTGAAAAGATTTCTACAGAGTAACTATCCCCTAACACAGTATTTTGTTTCTCTAGCAAAGATAGACATGGCAGTAGTGTTGCTTCATCTAGAATATTAAACATATCCCACAAACATTTTTAAGTTTTCCTTTGTGTTGAAATTTGTTTTTTCTTTTAAAACCTCTAGGGAAAAAAACAAAACAAAACATATATTCCCAAAGAATGTTCAAGATTACACGGACCAAACAGCATTACATGGGGGCTAGATGGTTGCAGTCTGCTGGATAGACTAAATAAAGGAGCATGCTTACATTTCTCTTCCTTCTTAGTTATATTTTCTTTGTAACCTCCTTGCCTTTCAGCCTCTTCTATACTAACAGAACTGGAGTTAGCCAGAATTTTGGCCAGAATTTATGGGAGACTGAAGAATGGTTCAGTGCTTAAGAGCACCTACGAACCAAGGTCCCACTCCCAGCACCCACAAGCTAGCCCTCAACTGTCTACCCCTCTGCCTGCTTCTCTCTGAAAGTTCTGTACTTCAACCATTACCATCTTTATTACAGCAGCCTCCCATGAGATGTACCTGGACGTGTTCCTCAGCAGTTACTACAAGTGGGCCAAATACTTGATTACCAAATCCACACTCTGAACCCTGTTACTATGCCCTGTCCTCCCAATTTCATCCCTTCTTACTTTGCACCAACTTTTCCTATCCCTCAGATGGACTACTGTGAACATGTCTTATGGATTTCTGGCCTTCAGTCTCTTCCTTTGCATCTATCACACATGCTAGTCAGGAATTAGGCCTAACTCCAGCTTGATGTAAAAAGGAATGTTGCATAAAAGGAAATAAAATTATGACGCAGATAAATAAATAAAATAAAAGCCACAGAATATATAGATGTGAAACATACATAAATGTACAAAACTTCCCATCAGCATTGAGAAATAACCACTTTAATGTGGTGGTTATTTCTATAGACAAAAAAAAAAACTAATTTGAATTGTATGAATGTGAAGAAACTTTATAACTATGTATTATTTAATTATAATAACAGAATGTCAATATGGAGTTTTACTTTATGTCAGAAAGCAAAACAATATCCAGGAATCTATAAAGCAACAACCACATAATAAAGTTGTCATTTCTAATATTTAGTGGACTTTCCCTTGTTCTTGACACGAAATGGTCAGGAGGCAAAGATGGGCAGCAGGAAGCACTATCAGAAAGGGGAGAAAGGCAAAGCACATTTGCAAGTGGAAAACATCTGAATTTATCACCCAGCCTAACAGATCAAACAGAATTACATATCAAAGGCTATATCAAAGTTTCCCTCTGAGTGCTAATTTGCAAGTGGCATTAATGCTTTATCTATGAAGTTGACATACTTTCCAAAGTTGTTTTTATTTTCATGGGAGCTGGCTGAGTTTTGAATGGAGATGGGACAATGAGCTAGAGATACTGTATTTATAGTTACAACCTTCACATCAGAAGTTAAGGTGGGAGGTTTAGATATTTCACTATTGAATAGAAAGGCCATAGTTGGATGCATGGGTCCTAGTCAGGAAGGAACAAGATGAGACAGCCCCAAAATTCTGAGGCCAAGCCTTTAGAGTGATGAAAGAGCTCGAAAGGACACAATGGGAACAACACACAGAAGAATTTGCAGTCAAAAGATGCAAAGGAAGAAAACATTCCACACAGAGCGGGAAGATTAGCAATAGCAGATTTTTTTTTTTCTGATACCAACATTGAAGGTCTCATAAATACTCAACAAAGTAGTTATGAGTAATACCAGAGTGAACACTTATTCTAAATAACATTTTCCTCTGAGAGGATATATTAAAATATGCCACATTGCCTGTCTAAATGTGCATTTTATATCAAGCTTATATTCTATTAAAAGAAAGCTACAATGAGAAATAGATGAACAGATGAAAATCATATACAGAAACACAAATGTTTAGTAAGTTCATAAAGAGAAGCCAAGCTCTCTGGTAATCGGAAAAAATGAAATTAAAGTGAAACCATTCATCATTTTATAACCATGTGATTGGCTGACTTTAGGAAGCGGAATAGTGATAATAATTAGTGGGAATGTGGAAACCACAGACTAGCTTACTCTTATTAAAAAGCTCTTCAACAACATTTACTTAACACAGATAAAAACTGCATATACCTAATGATTCTATATTCCTCTTCCTGTCATAGTAAGCAAAAATATTCTCTGAAGGACATTGAAAGGGCATCTGTGATGATCTTCTTACTCAAGAAACAGTGAAGATGCCACAGAACCAGAAGACTCTACTTGGAACAGTACAATGTCTGTCGACATGCTCCAGTAACACATGTACTGAAACGTTCCCGTAACATGATGAAGGTAAGAGACAAGTTTGAGGGAAACAATTAGAAACTGATGATATCTAGCCTGTGCAGACAGCTCAGTGAGGAAAGTGCTTGCTGTGACCACAGAAAATGCTATTTCAGTTTCATGGGAGCTTACATATGTAAGCTAAGGGCTGAGGTCGGGGGCAGAAACAGGTGGAGTCAGGAGCTCACTAGCCTCCCAGTCTGGCTAAATACTGGGCTTCAAGTTCAGTAAGGGATCCTGTCTCAATGACATGCTGGAGAAGCCATGGAGAAGGACATCCAGATGTCAGCCTTTGGCCTCCACATGCATGTACTCATAGATATACCACACATACACACACACACACACACACACACACACACACACACACATGCACACACATGCATGCATTCCCTCACAGACAGAGAATTTGAGGAGATATGAGTGAATATTGCTCATGATGAGAGAAGTGTGCTGCTGTGAACCATGTTTGAGGAAATGGGTGCCTTTTACAGGTTGTTTTTTTCTTTTTAAAAAACAAAACAAACAAACAAAAAACACTGTTAGACTCTAGGGAGAGCAATGTCTAGGAATAACAGCACAGAACAGGGAAAGATCTTATCAGTGACTGGTTATTAAAGTTTAAATTTAATCAAAGATATTAAGTAACTATTCATATTTTCTTTTTTAATAAACCATGCTTCTTGATGTAGACAAATCCAAAAGCTATCTAAGAATGTCACCTGTTTTGGGGCCCCTTCCCTACAAAAGAAGTAGGTATTTAGTGACATAACTGCTTCTCCTAGCCCATCCCTCTTTACTGAGAACCAGCTTTTCCTTCTTAGATTTATGACACTTCTCAAAATACATTACCCTGTCTGTGATTTGATTCGTGCCATGATAGGCCATCTGCTTGTCTTTGCCTTTGAAGCAAACATTCATGAGGGCTACTTGATAAATTTTAACCTGGCCTTGGTCTGGAAACAATCACCTTGTCAGTAATTGGTCTCTCTTCTCTGCTGGTCCTATGACTTCTGTACTCTCAAACTGTATGCATGCACTCACATGTGCTCATAACACACACGCACGTGCACACACACACACACACACACAAAGGCAGGCAGGCAGGCAGACAAAGGCAGAGAGACAGTCTAGATATTTTTGGATTGTTTGTTTCTGCTTCTCTAGTTCTAGTTCTAAACCCAGATCAGAAACTTCAGTGAGCATTAATGTCAAGCTAGTGGCTATGAACTCCAGTAGTGACATCTTTACAGAACCCAACAATGAGCATAGGTTTCACTACTTACTTCATGCACCATGGTGCTATTCTTTCTGAAAAAGTCCTTTTAAATTTATATGTAGGATATTTTCTGAATTTTCTGGTCAAGCGGAAGAAAGATAAAATTAGCAAGTTGATGAAACTGTCTTGCTGAATAAAAGCTGGAAGTGATTTTTGTGGTTAGTCTAAGTTTCACAGGACTCTTTTGGGAAAAGCATGACCTCGGTTTTATAGATCCAGAACATGATGCTGTGCTGGATCTGCAGCAGGACAAAGGAGACAGAAGGAGCAAGGACAAAGGGAAGGGGAAAAGCCCTGCTTTCAAATAGAGCTCTTCACCAAATAATCATAAAAAAAAAACCCCACTATACTTTACACAGTGTTTGAAATAAAATTATGCTGAGTAAATTCTAACATTCACATAAACCTCAACGATAATTTTTAAATAGTTGCTCTTGCTCCAATCCAGAGCTCAAAGTAATATTGACACCAGAAAATGTGCTATTAAGTAAAGATGCATATAGCTTCCAGAGGAGATTATAATAAAGAAACATCGATTTTGTTGTTGTTGACTTGAAGATCAAGGGGAAAAAAAATCAATCAATGTTTGCCCATTTCAACAATATCTTAATATTGCCTGCATCAAAACACAATATTCCTCTGTGCTCCTTTTAGTGCAATGCCTCTGGGAAACTGTAGCATCTTCTGGAGAAGAAACTGATCCCTGATGGCTTCACTTGGATCCCTCTCTGGCCACCCTCTGTCCTCCAGCTATCCCTGCAAATCCCTGTCCAGCTATATTGGCCTGAACTTACAAGCCTCTTCAATAAAAGACAGAAATCTCTTCAAATGTTCGCTGATTCTAGTAGGTATATTTGCATTCCTCCTAGACATATTAGAAAATAAAAGGGAAATACAGTCCTACTGAATGAACAGCAAAGAGTAAGCCATATTTTCATAAACTTCATACAAAACCTGAAGAAATTTAACAAGCTTTTTATGTGCATTACTGCATCACAAGACAAACTGTGTAAGAATCAAATATGGAAAACAGATAGACTTGGCTTGCACAATTACAATAATGTTTATTTTTTGAACTTAAATAAAAAATATCCAGGAAGTGAGGGATAGAGCTACCTCCAGGTTCAGTTATAGCACTCTTAGACATAGACCCAGAGAACTTTATATCCTTTCAACCATGCTCTTTGTTGATCTGTTCATAATAGCCAGAAACTGCAAACATACTAGATAGCCATCAGTGAATAAATAGATAAAGGAAATGTGGTACATTTACATAAAGAATTATTACTCAGCTGGTAAAAAATAAAATAAAATAAAATCATGAAATCATAGGTAAATGAATTGAGCTTGAAAAAAATATATATATCCTGAGTGAGGTAATCCAGACCCCAAAAGACAAATATGGTATGTATTTGCTTATATGGGGATGGCAACTCTTAAGTTTTTGATAACCAAACCACAATCAACATAACTACAGAGGTTAGGTACAGAGTTAAAGGGTTAAGGGGGAGTTGTGGATCTCCCTAAACAGGGGAAATAGATAGTTGTGTATAGATAGAGAAGGGAGACTAGAATGGAAGAATCAAATGGAAAATAAGAGAAGGGGGGGGGGGAACTGAAGGAGAAATTGTGCATGTGGCAGTAAAACTGAGGGCCATTTGTGGGATCATATTGAAACATCATACAGTAGAGACTTCCTGAAATACATACATGATGTATGAAGGTGATCTAAATGGAATTGGCAATGACAGGGAGACAAAGCCTCTACTGTATATCTTTTTATACCAAATGAAGCCTGCATTTTTGAGAATGCATTATATCAAATAAAGTTGGCCAAAGAGGGTCTATGGGACGCCCTAAACAACCCAAGTTATTATCAAGGCTATAGGTTGCTCTCCATAAAATCATTGTAAAGCACTATTGCAGAAGACAACATCTTTGCAACATATTAAACATTGAGATGTCAAGCAGATACCCACCTAAAGCCTTCACTCCTAAGGACTAATGTTCATTTTACTAGAAAGAACTCTGCACACTATAAAAGGAAAAGGCAAATACCAATCCAACTACACAGTCTCTAAACTACAATGATTACCTGTCTGCAGGAAGCATTAGTAGAGTAGTGACACAAATCTTGTGTGAGAAACCAACCAATATCTGATTAGACTGAAGGCACAATCTAGGAAATGGCACTTATCGGGGAACTGCTCTAGTGGCTAAGAACCTGAGACTAGAAGTTCCAAGGGCCTAGGAAAAAATGAAATATTCCTGTTTTCCTAAAGGGGTTTAGCAATAAAATGATGCCTACCAACATTTCTCAAAACTCATAGATTACTGTTGTACTAACCCATCATCAAAGAACATTCCTCTTGCAGTAGACAAGATGAAGTACAGAGACCCATCACTGGGAGTGACAGTGAGAGACCTTGGAATACTTACTCTTATAAGAGAGGGCGGGGGTGGGGGGGACATTGGGATAACATTTGAAATGTAAATTAAGAAAATATCTAAAAAAAAAAAAAAAAGAGATGACTCACTTACCCTCTAGGGGATCAGGAAACTACAGAAGTGGGGGGTGGAAATATTTTAAGAGCCAGAGGATGGCCTAGTTGGCAATCTTTGGGAAGAAAGGCCCCTAGGTCTTGCAAACTTTATATGCCCCAGTACAGGGGAACACCAGGGCCAAGAAGGGGGAGGGTAGGGGAGCAGGGCGGGGGGAGGGTATAGGGGACTTTCGGAATAGCATTTGAAATATAAATGAAGAAAATATCTAAAAAAAAAAAAAAAAAAAAAAAAAAAAAAAAAAAAAAAAAAAAAAAAAAAAAAAAAAAAAAAAAAAAAAAGCCAGAGGAGGTGGAGGACACCAAGGAAACAAAACCTTCTAAACACAGGAAGACTGAAACACAAAGAATGTGGAAGCATGCACAGTGGCCTGCAGAAGTATGGACCAGGTGGAGTCCTAGTGCTTAGAGGGCATGTGGATGCAATCCCACATTTCTAATCCAGACACTGTCTCTAATTGATAAGCTCTTGTAAATGAGAAGGCTCTCCAATGATCTTACTGGATGTACAAACCACTCTTAAAGCTAGGCCCCTTGCCCTACATTAGATATTCAAAACAGAAGGATCTCAAGGCATCCCTTGTCTTATAATGTTTTATCAGTGCAGGTTTTAATCTTTACATGTCTTTGGCATATATAGTATTTCAAGGTTTGGGAGAGTGTTTCTGTGAGTATAAACATGTATGTCTCTGTATCTATGATATTTATGCTTTTTCTGTGGTTCTTTTTCTCTTTCTCCTGTTTGTTTTGTCTTAGTCTAGTGTCTTAGCTATTATTGTATTGTTGTACAGAGACATCATGACAACAGCAACTCCTATAAAAGAAAGCATTTAATTTGGGCCTTCATGTCAGAAACAATGTCTGTATTTGTTATGAGTTAGATAGCTGACATAAAAATATGTGTTCCTTGTGTTTCTATCTTAGACATGCCAATGTAGTGGTAGCAAACATATTTCTGAAAGTCTTTTCATGAAGGCATATCTAAGTGATTATTCACAAAAGTGAAAGCAAAGTCAGTTTTATCCAATCTCAGTTAAATTCAAATTCAATTATTACGGGAATGGCTACCAATAAAGAGGAACGGTTAAGGGAAAACTTAAACAGAAGAGAAACTACAGTTTTATCACTTACAGTGAAATTATTCTATGTCTCTAATTTTTATGCAGACATAAAGAAATGTGACCACACTGATAAAATTCTCCATGGTACCATGAACAATGCCATGTAGTAACAGGTGTTCAGAATCAATCTTTATCAGGTTCATAGCAACCTGCCATACATTGTTCAGTTACACAATTAGTGCCAGAACTTTGACTAATTATTACTTTATGGTACCCAGCCTCACATGCACAGAAAAGCTCTAGCAATAGAATCCGAGCCGAAAGTCTAGCGTCTATCTTTTCAATGCGTGATGAAGTATCTATTAATAAACCCCCAATCATGATCCTCAGCCCTCAAAAAAAGTGAAAATTACCAGAAATACATAAAAGTAATTTATATTCAGTACAAAAACTACTTTACAATTTGGGGGATAAAGAAAGCCATCATTGGATTTTTGCATTAGGAATTACATTAAGAAAATGGGTTGGAACTTGTGTTTTGTAAATTAACATGAATAGGAAGAATGTTTTGGAAAAGGAACACTTTAGAACAGTAGTTATGAATCAGAGTACCACTATTGACAAAACATAGAAACTACTTTTAAATAAAATCTTGTACACACAGGCAGAACAGTTTCTTTGGTCCCTGTCTGTTGGTGCCTTCAATGCTGCTACTAAATGAGGGGCCATCACATTCCTTCCTCATTTGCAAACAATTGGCTGTGTGACAATAATGAAAATCTATGAATACTGAGAAGGGGAAAAACAGTCACTGACAGTTAAGATCCTGAAATAGGGAATAGAATAGAAGAGATATACTCTTTTGTTACATGCAATAGATTAGAAAGGCTAAAGCCATCCTTGAAATGTTTCATGAAACAGAAGTAGAGAGAATAGGACTAATGTACATAATTCACTAATAAAAAGTGCCCAATGGACACACGAGTGCCCACCTCAATGTTATCCTTCTAAAGTCAAAATCTGAGCACCTCTTAAATGGAAACAAAAGGAATTGTTAGCTCCATATTTACAACCGTTTCTAAGGAATATTCAAGCCTTCAACAGCATCTTTGCCTTCTAAAATGATATTAACAAGAGAAAATATGAAATGGTAGCATTCCCAAGAACTTGAATGTTATTAGTGTTATTCAGAGTTTTTGTATCATTAAATGAAATACCAGGTGGGTGACTTGGATGTATTAGTTCTGCTAACGATACTATTATGTCTGTTTGTTTGTTTGTTTGTTTGTTTGTTTGTTTTTTGAGACAGGGTTTCTCTGGTTGTTTTTCTGGTTGTCCTGAAACTCACTTTGTAGACCAGCCTGGCCTCAAACTCAGAAATCTGCCTGCCTCTGCCTCCTGAGGGCTGGGATTAAAGGCGTGCACCACCATGCCCGGCTTATGTCTTTATTTCAAGGATAATCATATTGTACTGATTGTTAGAATTTTCTGTTACTCCTTCTTGGCAACTTTCAGAAAACTCTTTTGTTACTATCGCAACAAACATAGAATCAGTTCTCAGGACATATGAGAAGCTCTGAGTGTGTGTTTGCTGGGCTTTTCAGATCCTTTGATGTTTCTTTTCCTTTTTATTTCACGTGTCTGGTTAATATTTCATGGGATCAACTATTCTAAAATAGTGTTGTATTAGAGTCTCTCTAAAAGACTCTCCTACTGTAGAATCCACTAGAAATTCATCTGTATATTTTTCTAACTTTCAAACATCGTGTCATTTGGCAAAATAAATGAAGTACACTTAGTACCACAAGAATTATAGTATTGCTTCTATTACTAGTTTCTGTAGTGACTGTTTATACATGATATACACAGATATTTTTAAGCTTAAGGTAAATCAGCTGTAATAAATTCATTGTTTTTCTTCTAGTATTTTATACCAGTCATACCAATCTGAATTAAATTTTCTTTATGCTTGATAGTGTTTCTACACACACACACACACAAGATGTGAAGTTAAATTCAATCCTTAGGCAAGGGACACTTTCTGAACCAGAAAACATTGGTTGGGTTATGAATCAGACCACAGAACTGAAAGACAGGAAGGAGTGTTAAGAAGTAGCCTCTATATTTTCTTATCTGCTTTTAGTGTATTTTGACCTATTGATATTTAAATGACTATGTGATTTATTTTAAGTTCTGCCAAGCAGGTAAAAGAGGAAGTAATGTGGACAAGAATCCATAACAAAGACAAAAGTAGGAAACTGCTTTAGAGTTTCAGCTATTGCTGGCTGAACCTCCCGACAGTGACAACAATATAAAAATATCTCATAGTTGATTGTAGAACACTTTGCCTGGAAATTATTTGAGCAGAGACAAATGACAGGAAAAGATCAATGTTGCCACAAGATGTGTTCCTGTTA